>JAUPFT010000006.1:6632500-7137500 GCA_036936625.1 Parnassius smintheus behrii
ACTATTCGCCTTATTACTATGACATACGTAATTATGACAGACGTAATTTGCTATACTGGTATGCACTTCACAAAATATTTATACGATTTATTATATATACTTTATTAATTTTAATGTATTTATTTTATTGAGTCATTGCCCCTACGTGTACGCCTTGTGGTAACCCAAAATTTTCGATTAATTTCAATTATTTCGCTTCGTTATATTGTGTTGTGTGGTTTTTTTGAGTACATTTATTTTTACGTAAAATTTGTACGCTGTATATTTTACGCTGTTTGAATAATCAGATAACAGATCACGTAATATTAAACCGTTTGTAAGCAGATTACGTAAAAGTAATTTCTGTGTGAAATATTATTTAGTTTTACTAAGAACAATTACGTTTATTTAAACGATAATCTTGATTGCCTAGGAAGTAATATCTGAAATACTTCTCAACTCTTGTATATTGTAATAAAACTTTCTGACTAACATGTAATACTTGAATCAAACAGAAACGCATTTTTTTTCACTATTTCAAAATTGCTCCATCAAATCATATAACAAAATATTAACTCAAGCCGACAAAAATAGGATTTTGATATACGTGCATATGTTCAATTTTATTAGCTTCGTAATAACGAGCTGTTTGACTGTCTCATTAGTCTAGTGGTTGTAAATGCGATTGCGGATCGTGAGGTCCCGGGTTCAAATCGCGGGTCGGGCCAAAATCAGTTGACTTGGATTTTCTGTCAAAAATTTCTCGGTGACATCCCGCAGGCATGAAATTGGCGGTGTTACACCACCATGCTTTGGAAAGCACGTAACGCAAGACATGTGATACCATCATCTTTAACCCATGGGGATTAGAAATGACAAGATATGGTGATCACGGCAAATTTTTCATATAGAGAGAGAAGCCTATTTTCACCAATGGATTGTTACAGGCTTGAAAAGTGAAGTTTTATCGATGGATGCTGGTGACTCTGTACCGTGCTTTGTAGAAATATTGTTATAATTGTTTTTTAAAACAGGAGTGACAAACAAACTAACAGTTACGTGATGGTAAGTGGCCACAGCCTTCCGTGGACACCTGCAGCCAACTCCAAACAAAGTAGGCTCCAGATTCGTTGCCACCTCTGAGGACTAACATGATTACCCAGGGTACCTACTCGGATGGGCTTCTAGCCAGAAAAGTAGTCATACCACATAAATTAATAAATTGCTGAAAATAAGGCAAAAAAAAACAACAATGTTTTATTTCTCGGGTTATTTTGCATTATAGGGTTGAACAGGAATTTAACCATTAGGTTATTACATTTGAAATTCATATTTTTATTTGATCATGTAAGAATTTATTCTTAGATGTATTCGCAGTTCGGTTGCTTGTCTTCGAAAGCCTTATAATATATATAAGATAAACACGTTACACTAGTGGGCGCGGCAGGCGTCTAATATTTCAGCCCGTACTTCAACTTTCACAACTCCTCACTTTTATGATAATACGGTGCAGTTTTTTGACAGCTTTTCTAAAAATTCCTAGGTGTATATTTTCATGTTGTTTTATTACATGCATACGTACATTTTTAATAAAAATTTAAACTGAGATAAAATTTAAATACCGACTTAGTAAACTCCAAAGAATAAAATATTTTTCTCATACCTAATAGCTTTTGAAGTCGGTGCCAAGACATAATGTACCGAAGAATTAAAGCCCGGACTGAGGAGCTAACACGTGAATGTTTTATTGTTTTAAAGTTTTTGAAGTCCGTTTTTTATTTTTTATTAATAAGTTCGAACACTCCCTTTTATAGAATATCGGTGATGAGCGAAGACACAGTTCACCTGATTGTAAGTGTGCACTGTGGCCCATAGCCATCTACGTACTATCTTCGTGTACCTATAAATCAAAATGTGCGTTGAATGATGCGTTGTCACCCCTAAGGACTAAGATGGAATTTCTCTCTTTCGCTAAAAAGGGTTTACGTTTCTCTACAATTCATCATACAAAACACAGCAATAATAAGCTACTATTTTACGCTGATATTCTGTGAGAGTGTGGTCCCCACCCATCTCCTTCTTTGTGTCCCTCTGTCACCTTCTAGGTCACCTTTGGGACGATATAGGGTAGTGGATATTCTTACACCGCTACTAGACGGTTACGCAACGAACTCTAAAAGACGAGATATCGAGCCGTTAAATCGTTCGGGCATTTCCCACAAGACAAAGTAAGCGAGATTTCTCTTACGCCATCACACTGAAGTCACAAAGTACGTGTCTAAATCAATTTTTAGATAGACCGTCACCCGCTTTAACCGACGAATTAGGTTGCGTTTCTACGATTTCAGCTTTGACGCTCGTTTTGATTGTACGGTCACGATAACTGCCGTATACACCTTGCCAAGGTTAAACAAATAACATACTTGCCTTTTTACTATTTGTGTAATCTTTTTAGTACACATTCATGCCAATGCCATCGCAATGTATCCAAGCACCTAAAAAATTGGGAACAGCAAAAAGAAAGAAAGAAGAAAAACATTTATTTGATCAACACACAACATTAAGAAACATGGAAATTAGTATTACAAATTGGTTGTAGCTCGAATGGGTCGGCTTAACTGGGGTAGGACCTTGCTCTCACAGAATACCAGCATAAAATAGGATGTATTCTATATATACGATGTGTCTTAACACCGTTTTACTCTATTTATTTCTTTGAATTTGTTGTTGTTTCAAGTTAAAAGTGTCTCAGGTTCTCTATACAGTCAGCATTAGAAACACAGAAATAATTTATTAGACACTTTCAAATTCCAATTATTGTCAATGTTACGTCTGAGTTGAAGTCATTTCTTTAAGTGGTGTAGTTGGACTAACAGTAGCAAATATAAATTTAATAATAAAAAAGCTGCACCGACAGCCCATTTGTTGCAGCATATAATAATAGATGATACGAGGATGATACTTAGGATGAAGTAACACTGTATTCAATAGATGCTTTTTATAGTTAGTTCCAACCAGAAAGAAACATTTCCTCACTAGGATTTTCTCCTGTATCGTGGAGGCAGTTTATATACATAAATTGCACACGGAGAAACTTTCATAAATCGAAAGTTATGTGTAGGTCATACAAATACTTGTTCCCGTGCGGGATTCAAACCCGCGGCCCTCAGAGCCGTAACTCAATGCTAAGCCACTGCGCCATCGGGTTGTCAAAACTAACGTTAGTGTTTATTTATTTTGCAGCTTCTCCAAAACTTGGGCAAGGTGGACCGCACACTAGACGACATATTTGAAGAGCACCTGCAGAACTTTAACCGGCAACACCAGCAGGCCACCCGCTTACAGAAAGAGTTCAACAACTACATCAGATGTATACGAGGTGAGCGCGATGAACCGATCACAGAAAATCGATTTTACTTAAATTATTGAGAATTTTATACGTAGAAGAGCCATGCTGCTGCTTTATTATAATAATTGTAGTACGAATGGCTCGGCTCATTTGGAGAGAGGACCTCGCTCTCACAGAGTACCAGCGTAAAATAGCAGCTCATTGCTGATGTGCATAATGAGAGTAGAGAATCGGAGACCCTTTTACTGGATACGAGGCATTCCATCTTAGTCCTCAAAAGTGACAACGCATCTGCATTTTAGTTATTAATCAAGGCTAGATTTACATGTCTATAGGGCACAGCATCCACTTGTCATCAGGTGAACTGTGTTTACTTGTCGCGCTTATTTTATAAAAGAAACTGACGCAAGTGCACGATGTTTGAAAAAGAACATGCAGTAACGTTTTGAATAATCTACTTTTCCTTATTTTATCATCAAACTCAGTCTGTATCTTATTCAATACAAAGCATAGGTCTCTATCGTGGTAATTTATCATAGAAGCTACATTCAGGAAGAGGATTACAATCATAGTACCAAATGCACCAATTAGTAATACAATTGTGTAAACTGGTGGTAATGACTTCGCAGCTGCGATATGTTTTCCATTATCATAACATCGAAAGCAAACGTCAAAAATTCTAAATGAAGTCAACCACGATTAGTTACATATTCACACTTCTGGATCTAAAAGGTGTAACAATTTTGACATTATTATTAAAACGTCGACGTAGTTTTTCAACCTTCAAAGTAAGAATAATATATTTGCTTACACCGCCATCACATAACACCGTCTTCCGAAATTACTATTATTATCATTATTATCATCATCAGCTTCCCAAGTCAACTGCCGAAAACATAGTCTTTACCCAAAGACACGGTTCTGAATCATCAGCATCCATCGTCTTCTTGGATATCTTACTAGGACGCTCTTATCTAATGGAGGACCGTCCTACACTTTACTTACCGGTACGAGGCGGCCATTCGAGAACTTTTCTTTCCCTTTAACGTTGTCGGTTCTTCGATATTATGGCCGGCCCATTATTATTTCAGCTTATTAAATCGGTTCTACTAGTTCTATCTTTATTACAAATT
Organism: Parnassius smintheus behrii; assembly: GCA_036936625.1. NCBI lineage: Eukaryota > Metazoa > Arthropoda > Insecta > Lepidoptera > Papilionidae > Parnassius > Parnassius smintheus. The sequence continues at coordinate 6,636,962 of JAUPFT010000006.1, forward strand.
CAATGCTAAAATTCAATAAAAACGGAGCTATAAATATAAGTAGGTGTATGACAATAAAAATAATACGACCATAATAATACAAAAACTAACGTTGGTACTTAACTATAGAGAACTTTATTATAGTACATTTGGAAGATAAATTTAGGATGACCACTTTACTGGAATGTCAATGAAAAAATTATAATTTATTTTTAATTCTAACTTTTATGTTAACGGTGTGCGATGCCGGCAATCCGGCATGTGGTCGAATCATTTAGTATGGAGTGTTTTACCCCCTTTGCCTTTACCCCCTTTTGCTGAAATCACAACTTGCATTCGTCTGGGCATACTAGCGAGTATATCTCTATTTCTTATGGTTTCTTACGAAATACGTTCCTACTCCACGGTAACCATCTTTTTTAGTTCTCTGATGGTCTGCGGAACCGGATGAATTGATCTCACTCGTCGCATCAGAACGTCCCAGACATGCTCTATGGGATCTAGATCGGAACTTCAATCTGGCCAATCCAAACGATGAATTCCGACCTCTAGCATATACGCTTAAACATCGCCAGACCGATGGGCGCGAGCGTTATCGTCCTTAAAAATTGAGTTTTTCCAAAAGCGGTCAATGCGGGTTGTACATAAGGAGTTAGAACTTCGTTCATAAGGAATTAGAACTTTATGCATGGGTGTAGTCAGTGTGCCTTTTTCGATGAAGAATAACACCGTACGATTAACGGATTTATTCCTGCCCATAACATAACAAAGGCCCCACTATAAGGTGTGATTTCTTTAGAACATGCCTCGTTAAGCGTTTTCCTAGTCTTGGTAAAACTCGCCGACGTCAGTCTTCACCGTAGAGAGATATCCTGGCTTTATCGGAGAACAATACCCTGTCCCAGTCTTTTTGAGTCCATGACACACAATTTCGAGCAAAGCTAAGCCTGGCAACTCGGTGCTCACGGTGTTATTTAGGGCCGCGGACTGGGCGATGACTGCGTATATTGGTAGCGAGAAGCCTCCTCCTAACCGTCCATAGAATAATTTGCACATTTCTTACTTCTTTGAGGTTTTTTTGATGGTACTGTAACCCTCCGTAAGCAGTACAATAATTGTGCTATATTTTATCACTTTATCTACCACATTCTAGACTGCTAAATAGCAATAACAATAATTTAAAATGTCAAGCAAATGAGAGAAGTTATTTGGAGTCGATATTAACTTTCGGGATTTCGCCCTACAGAAGTAGTAAAAAGTTTACTTTCTTTACACTACGGCAATTTTATAACCGGCCAGTAACATGTTCAAATGATTAAAACCTTTTTCATAGTGTATATTTTTCGGACAGAAAAAATAAAATAAAAACAGCTCGTTATGCTTTTGCAATTGATTGTAGTTATAATCATGGTTTAAAATATCCACTATTATTATGACGTGGCAACAGGTAAACGAGATGATTATACCGCAGTATATCAAAAACCAAAATATCTTTGCAGCACAGGACTAAATGGAGTGATGAATAATACTAAGCCGCCACAAGAGATTAACAATTTCCCTGTCTGTGAAATACTCGAATAGATCACACTGAATGTTCTGCGTTCCTGGCCGCTCATAAAATGTTTGAATTTCGAATGTAATATTTTTTAAATTATAAGAAACTCATATATATCGATTAAAATATTGTTTGGCTGGAAGTCGCACAAGTTGAAGTTCATAAACCGTAGGATAAATAGATGTGATAAGAGGATTTACATTTACGGAGTCAGAAGTGGCCGTAATAGCTTTTAACCAGCACCTGCACATATATTTTTATTTAATGTTTTCTGAGGGGCCGAGGTTTCCATTGCTTAGCGGACAGCCTGTATAACGTGTATTTAATTTAGATTCTTTCTTTTCCTTTTAATGGGTAGACTGGTAGAGAATTAAATTTAGGCATCCAGATCACCCTTTGGATGCTTTTTTCTAGGGAAGATTTTAAAAAAATCACTATTTAAAACTACATGTTGCATTTACACACCAATGAATAAAAAATATAAAATATAACGATAATCGATTGTACGTAATTATAAATGCGTTTATTATGCGTGTAAAAGATATATGCGTTTTCTCATTTCTAGTTTTAGTTATAACTCTACCCTCCCACTCCTCTTGTTACCACTTTGTTTCTAAAAACTATATCTGCGCAGCTACTCGCGACTAACTTCAGCCCTAAGACTAAGATAGAATGCGCAGACTTTACGAAGGGGTTAAGAAGAAGATATTTTAGCGAGTAGTGGCGGTGTAAGAATAACTACTACTCCATATCATCCCGTGGATGTTGTGAGAGGCGACTGAGAGAAATGAATCAGGAGAGTTACATAACGCAGTTACATAGGCAGCAGTTACATAACGGCTAATAATAAAAATAAACTGCGGTTGTCAACTCGCTTGCCTAGCGTGGCAACTATGGCAAGCATCCCCTTATGAGGCAATCTATGGGGGAGGCCCAGGTTCAGCTGTGGACTTTAATAGGGTGTAACGGTAACGTAAAAATGTATAGGAAAGAAAAATTCTAGATTGCAGCTAATGGATTCTTTTTTTATTTCCAGCTGTACAAACAGCATCAAAGACCCTGATGGAGGCGATAACGGAAGTATACGAGAGTAGTTGGTCCGGCCACGACCTACTGTATGTGCAGGCGCAGAACATGGAGATGCTATGGCAGGACTTCTCCCACAAGCTCGGCGATCAAGTGCTCATACCTCTTAACACATACACGAACCAATTCCCGGAAGTTAGGGTGAGTCGGAACTGATTTGATTTATTTTATATTATTTTAGCAAGCTGAAAAATCCAATGTATTTCGTTAGAGGGTGGTGGAACTATTTCGTGTATGCCAGACGTAAAATGCCCGGTAAAATGTCATAATTCTGCCTACAAATCCACCCTACAACGGGAGAGGTCCATGACCCTTTGAACGATGTGATTTACCATTTGCTCGACGGTAAATAAAACGTGCATATCTGAGAAGAAATGTTTCAAAGACATGTGAAATCCGCCAACAACTAGAGCAGCGAGGCTGTCGTATTGCTTTATACCCCTCCCCCCCCCCCCCCCTTGCGAAATGAGATGTGACCGGTGCTTAGCTGTGAAACATTGATCTTTTACTTATCTTCACTAAATTAATACACAATATCTAAAATTTTAGGGAGGTTTCTCAGGGTTACATTTTAGGTCCTTTGTATATAATATATTCAAATTATATTTTGTTTGTATATTTATTTAAGTATTATTTAAATTTGTATTTATTTTATACTAGCAAACGCAAAAAGGGAAACTCTAAAGAGAATTTTTTAAATTCAAAGATTTTTCAAAGACTTTTTATTAATTTACTTGTACTTTATATTTCGTTGAGTTACCAGATAGTATAAATCCTGTGAATAAATCATAATTAAACAGCGTGCTTTTATCGCGTCGGTATTTATGACATAAAAATGTTTGGGAAAAATCTAATAAACAAAGCATGACTACTCAGTTTGGCCTGGAAACAATTTATAGGCGATGTATTCCATATTATTTAATTTACAATGTGTGTTTACAATTATGTTCATATTTCAGAAAAAGATCGAGAAACGCGGTCGTAAGTTGGTTGACTACGACGGACAGAGGCATAGCTTCCAGAATTTACAGGCCAACGCTGCGAAGAGAAGGGACGACGTTAAGGTAAACGAATGTTCGATACTACTTCTGTAACAAATTATCAAGTGATTCAAACTTCGTCATAAACATTATATGTAAATAGATTTTTAAAAGAAAGTCTGCAACTGTGAGACATTAAATAGACTTTGAGGACATCTAGACCCTAGCAGTTTTTCTGTTCTAAAAGAAAATGAGATTTGGCCTGTGGTCAGAAAGTTTATTTTGAACAGTTTAGTTCCTACAGTTTACTTTGAAATATAAATATATATAACTACATTAAATCGTCTCTCTGTGTTCTGCACTTTCTTTAATATCAAGAATAAACACAACAGTTCAGTTACAATATGCGTAGCGTCTGGTGCAAGTCTCTTTGCATTCAATAAGTTCCAATGCGCCTGTCAAGCTTATGATTACGGCGATTTCTCCATACTCGAGTTAAGAGAAAAACTTAGCTAAGAGTTTAAACTCAATCTAATAATCACAATGTCAAAATTTGTATAATCTGGTGTAGTCTAGTCAGTTTAATGTTGCTGTGTTTCGTGTGGTGAATGTCGAGAACCGGAGACCCTCTTTCCTGGGACGGGAGCGAGGTATTCCATCAAACAAAATGCACCACCAATAAAATACACCAATCAAAATGCAGATGCGTTGTCAGGGTGACAACGCATCTGTATTTTGATTCTTAATTGACAATAAATGTAGATGTCTATGGGCCACAGCATCCACTTAACATCAGGTGGACTGTGTGCTCGATTTCACCCATATTAAAAAAAAACTATTTTAATAGAATATCTAATTCTCACCGATAAGCTACCAGGAGTCCATAATCACCGACTGGTGTGGTTTCCACGTCAGTGCCTTGTTGTAAAGCGAACGCGCGGTTCTTATGCACATTATTTCAGTTGCATTGCAGTTCAGCGTTCGATTCCAGTGCTGGAAAGCCACCATTTATATTATATTATATATATTATTATATATAAAAATTGCCTCTGAACACCTATCTAAGTGTGAGTGGGTGGGCCACAGGTGACGAAGGGTCGCGAGCAGCTGGAAGAGGCCAAGCGCACGTACGAGATGCTAAACTCGGAGCTGCACGACGAGCTGCCCGCACTCTTTGACTCGCGCGTGCTCTTCTACGTCAACAACCTACAGACTTTGTTCTCCGCTGAGCAGCTGTTCCATGCTGAGACCGCCAAGGTACGTCCGCTCTTGCTGTAACGTAACAATATATTTAACGATCAAGGTTCCTTAAGGGTACACTAGCCGCTCATTCTTCCATACAAACATAGTCTGGCGATGACTCCACTGTTTGATGGTGTACGTTCAAAATAAAAAATGATTTCAATTTGTCTCATCATTATCTAGTCCTGTATGGAAACAAAAAAGTAAAAAAAGAATATATTTAAAAGTACTAATTTTAACACATCTTTGGGCGGAAATAAATACCATAATAAGAACGAAAATTGCAAAACAGTACCATACAAGGGTAGATTAGGTGTTCAAAATTGCAAATAATTTTATTTTGAACAGATACATTCAATAGATTTTTCATGATATTCAGATTCCTAAAGGTCTTTTTATAACATTTCGCGCGCTAGTTTCGTTGTAAATCATCATGCCTTTCGCTTTCGCACGTGATTTCTGCTGAGATAGCATGCATTTTAACCCCGCCCACCACTTAGTTCTTGTCATCGACTAGGGCCACCTTAAGCTAACATGAGCGGTAATAATTTTCTTTAAGGTTTTAGAAGAAAACAGCAGAGAATCATTCTATTATGATATAAGTTTATATGCTCGTGTCTGTTTACATTTTACAAATTTGCAGTTTACTTTAAAAAACAATACAATACAATAAATTTATTCCAGACATCAAAGGTCGAAGGTAAGGGTTCGGTGACGAAGGTTATTTTGTGATTGCAGGTGTACGCGGAGCTGGAGGCGATCACGGACAAGCTGGCCACGGACAGCCAGCGCGGCTCCTACAGGAAGCCGCAGGCGCACAACGGCAACGCCAACACGCACAACAACGTGCAGCGTGAGTACAGCTCAGTACACCATCCACCACGAATTGCAATCTGCCATTTTTTATACTGCCCTAATACGGAACTTACACTTACGTATATATAATTGGTAAATAACTACTGATATATATTATCATAGTGTTTAGCAACAATTGACCCTGCTCGTGTACATTACATACCTTTAGGTTTTGTGCATTAGTTTTTTTTTATTACATTAAAATTAATTTGTTTGTAAAGCTCGTTTTTACTTATCCATACTCAGTGAATTATATAAATTTCGTGCATAACCGACCTCAGCTATTATTGTTAAAATGTAGCCTAGTGAGGTGAAAACATTTAGTATTTCACAAATAAACCACAAATATAAACCTGTAAATAATAACAGTTTTCATATTTTATTCATAAAAGTGTGGTTAATAGTTTACACAGTGGTCTTTCGAGCCGGATATACTAATGAAATATGTAATATATTAACGCGTAGAGTATCACTTGTATCAAATCATTATTCAATTTACAAAAATACCTTCCTATTTCATATTTTTCGGTAACTGGAACTCATTTATCCGAATTAAAAATTGGCAGATTGGAATTTCCTACCCCGCCACAAGTCGGAACGTTACAGAATGTAGTGTACGCTTTCCTAATGATTTTTATTAAAATGACTAAATTTAACTGCAACTGGCTGCAACGAATTTGTTCTACTACGAATTAGTTACTACCATTTGTAGGTTTTCTTTGGATTTGATACTTATCAAGTGTAATTTTTCGTATGTGTAACTCTGCAAAGGTAGTAATTAAATATGATGTTTTTACAAGTTGTCAAATCAATGTAACCACTATATGGGGTTATTATTACATTTTATTTTTAGTTATATAAAGTTTTCATATTGGTTATAATGGATTTGTCAACTTTAACCTTAGGCAATGCATACTTGTAGAATTCGTTTTGGAAATCTGAAATTCTTATTTTCAATTTGGTAGTTGTTCGGTTTCGCAGTGCTTTCATTTGGACGTTTGGAACGCACCTTTGGAAGTTGTTAATAAATAAAGTTATAAATAAATTTTAGGATTTTCGGTAGATTTTTTTTGAAAAAAAGGGATGTCTATCAGATTAGACATAAACATGAGACCCTTTTTACTGAAAATAAGGCATTTTATTTTAGTTCTTAAGGATGACAACGCACCTTCATTTTGATTTTAATCGAGGATAAATGTAAATGTCTATAAGTGATGGTACCATTTAGCATCAGGTGGACTGTATGCTTATTTCCCACGCTAATCTGTAAAAAGATATCCTTTCTGTACCTTGCGTTAAAAGCCGTGACACAAATTCCTCTGCTACAAAGCTTAATTGATAAAAACATAAAACAGAAAGAAATATACTGTAGCCAATAAAACGATCTCCAAGAACGCATTGTCTAAGTGTAAGCGTGTGTGCGTTGCGTCGGCATGCGTGTGAGTGTGCGTGTGTGTGCGTAGTGACAGACGCGGCGCCCGCGCTGCCCTCGTCCCCCGCGCCCCCCGCGCGCAGCTCGCCTCCCGCGCCCCCCTCGCCAGCGCTCAACGGGGACGGGCGGGCGGGCAGCGCGTCGCCGCTCGGGCGCTCCGACTCGCCTCTCGACGTGCCCGACTCCCCCTCTGACTCCGCCCCCGCGACGCCCGCGCGTTCACCCAACAACAACGTGGAAGCCAAGTCGCCGCAACACGGCACACCAGTCGGTGAGTATCCACTTCTGGTCCACTTCGGTTGCCGATTAAGGTATCCCGTTAAAATAGTTTTTGAAATACTAACTACTTACGTCATCCTGGTACAAATAGAACACTGCAAAACGGTAAGTGTAATATCAGCCCCCCCCCCCCCTCCGCTTCCGCTGGCCCAACAACAAAACGACCGACGCGGAAGCTACAAGTATATATATGTAACAAAAGGTATCCCGTTGAAATAGTTTTAGTTAGACTGGGTAATCTCCTGCTACAAATAGTATAGTGCTCAACCTACCAACATAAGTATGATATTATATAGTGAACTAGTTGTTGAAAAAAAAATTTAAATTTTTTTTAATTGTAACTTGATCTGCCACGTGTATTTTAACTTTTTACATAATAACTCGACCCTGACTCCAACTCCTCCATAGCCTTAACCGCTCATTTCTTATTGTTTTTTACACACACAATGATCGTCATCTGCATTACTCAATGTCAATGTTGCCTTTGCAATAATGGAAGTAGTTATCACGGCCAGTGCCATCTGGTTTCATTTCTCGTCAATTGTATATAATTGTAAAAAACCTTTTTACAACATCTGTCGAGCGCGCAAAACTGTCCGTTGTACACGTAAAAAATAAGAACTATAAGTTCAATTGTATTTTATTTAGCTTTTACCGGTTTATTTTAATATTAAAATCTCAGTTCTACATTAGTTAAATAGGAGTCAACAGTTATAATTCGAACGAATCACAGTTACACACACAAATGCGCCTATCTACTACACCTCACTACTACAATCAAAGCAACACCTTCATCGTGCAATAGAATAACTATAATAAATGCTACAGAAGTTCTAACGTATATCATTGCCAGTTATAATAAATATTAGTTATTATAGTCACCTATGCTTCAGTAATACATATTATTTTTGCATTAAAACAATGTAGAGTTTCCTAAATAAACCCGTCAAAAACCTTTCCCAAGGCTAAAACGCTGTGTTATAGATTTGTATTATTTGTTTTGTTTGGCAACAAAATATTCTAAGCATTCCGTTTATAAAATATTTTTAAATACATATATAATTATACTGTCTTGATAGGTAAGTTGTCATGATTATTTTTACTCAACACACAGACATTTCTTTCCATATAACATCAGTCGCTATAAAATGAAAATTTTATTATACAAAAATATTTATGTGCGAGATAACGGAAATCCGTTTTTTTAATATATTTGGCGTTACTTACAAAAATCGATGTCAATTTATGTATTCCTTAAAGCTGGTTCCTCCATCTCTTTCACTTTTCACAAAATAACAGCAGAAAAAAGCATATATTGAGATAATAACACTTAATTTTTTTATTTAGTTTTGATATTAGGACAGGAATGTCTGAAGAAGTAATTTTTTGTAATAACAAAGCGCTTATTAAGTTTTTACCTGTATACTATACAGCATGATAGAACGTTGTTTGAGTATCGTATTTTCTATGACGTAGCAGTAAGATTCACATCGAAGCGCTAACCAACGGTAAATATAGTATAATATAGTTAATATAGAATTTAGTCAACCAATTTGGATGCTAGATTGTTTGAGTAGATGTAGGCAACGTATTGCTCAAAATTCTCAGGATCGCAGCCCTCGACCGAGAATATCAATAACAACATCGACGAAAAGAGTGAAACGCAGGTAGAGAAAGAGAAGGAAAATGAGAAGGACAAAGAGAAAGAGAAGAAAGATGTAGAAAATCAGAACAAGAATGATGAAGTTTACGATGTACCCGTGGGTAAGTGAAAACAGACAGGTCTTTAAACATTATCTTGTAATATTTTAACCTATTATTTACTAATAATGGAAATAGCTATCACGGCCAGTGCCATCTGGTTTCATTTCTCGTCAATTGAATATAAATTAAGAAACCTTTTTACAACATCTGTCGAGCCCGCAAAACTGTCCGTTGTACACGTAAAAAATAAAAACTATAAGTTCAATTGTATTTTATTTAGCTTTTACCGGTTTATTTTAATATTAAAATCTCAGTTCTACATTAGTTAAATAGGAGTCAACAGTTACAATTTAAAACTATAATTATGTCCCAAATATTCAACGAGAATTGAAATTGGTAAAGGTTTTATAGTTCGTAACCTCCTTATTTCGAGACACAGAATATTTTAGCCGTTCAAAAATGAATAGGTTTTCAGATTCGACTGTTAGTTTTTTGTTGTATGTATGTTATACGCGACAACTTCACCAATATTTTTTACTAAATAGGCGATACGTCAAAGGTTTTTCTTATAAATTTAAATACAAAACTTGCTGCTAAGGGTGGAAAAATAGAATAATGAAAAAGTTTTTAATGTGATGTCATGTGGACTATCCACTCAAGAAAGTGAAAAAATTCTCTCTTGATAAAAAAAATATCTAAAAATTGGATAATGAAAAAGTTTTTAATGTGATGTCATGTATATAGTCCACTCAAGCTAGTAAAAATATTCTCTCTTGATAAAAAAAAGACTACAAAAAAATTTCTTATATTTACGCGAACAATACACATTGATTAAAACTACTTTTACGAATTTTATCGCGTATAATTTTAAATGAATTTTAATTCCCGACGTTTTTTGGATGCTTTTCAGCACCCATCATCACGGGAGACTAATATCCGTCAGTAAAATCCGTAAAAATAGTTTTAATCAATTCAAAAAAAAATCCAGACTATAGATTTTGAAGTTGGAGGCTTCAATTCTTTGATACACTGTCTTAACACTGACTGAGTAAATTGTAGTTATCTATTTAGTTTGTAGTTTGAGGACAATATCTTGATTAGTATATAATGCTTATTTCAGTATTTATTATGTTCTACATAATTAATAATTATTTTTTGTATATATGTATGTGTATTTATTTTCAGGTGGACGCTTATTTATATGTTTATGCATACAATTGCTTTTGTAACTGTTTTGTTTATTTGTTGTAAGCTTTATGTATTTCGTCCTAATAAACTAATATTTTTTAGAGTTATAATTATAATGAATTCTTGGTGTTGCATGACTGTTGGTCGTATTGTTTTTTTAAATAACTTTATTTTTTATTCTCAAACCAAAAAAGAAGAAAAAAAGATCAAATAGCAAATTGATTCTGAACGATTTGTTTAGATGATTGTTCATACTTGCTTATCAATAAATTCTATATTTATGGACCAAAATGATTCATGTTCACAATGTATTTTGTTTTAGTACCAAAAAGAATCATAAAATCTAGACCATATAGGTGGCGCTAACGTCGAGTTATTAATAAAAAAATATACACTGTGAAAAATCCGGAGTGAATTTGTAATGATTCTTCTCGCGCATGCGCAAGAGCAGAAGAACATCTGACGAGCCAGCTGGTTATTATATAAGAGCTTGTGTTTGAATACGATACGATCCCACCTGATGTGTATGATGATGTAGTTTTGTGTAGTAATACGCACTAGCTAAACTTGTATTTAACTTAAAAAAATAATTAATCTACGACGTCATTACAGCCGTATTCTTACTTCTTTTCCTTACAATCTCGTTGCTAAATATTTGCTTCCTTTATGGAATACCACAAAATAGAGGAAGGACTCTAAAAGGGAGAAGGAAATTGAAAGGGGTGATGTGGGTGACAGCATTATCCTGTATAACAACTCAAGATAAATATAACTGCAGTTGCCAACTCTCCTGCCCAGCGTGGCAACTATGGCAAAGCCCAAAGAAAGAAAATTTAATTCTATTCAATTACACGTCGCGTAATAAAATAAAAAGGCGTCGATCCGCGTAATAAAATAAAATGATGTGTCTTATGTATTTTGAAGAGCACCTGCCGCCCTCCTTTAGTTGCGTGCATGCACGTAATTTTAATATATTACGCGGATCCGTAGCATCCGTAGTAAGTGATTTCTAACATCTTTAATATAATGGATTTCCGCGAAGTAACTCCTAATTACACTTGGGTATGTTTTCTGGTGGTTGAATTTTTACAAACCAATAATATCGCAGAAAAATTACTTATTGTAAAATTTTTTTTATCCCTAAGATTTTATTATTATATTTTAAGTTCGATAAAGAAGCTTATATTGTATTAAAAATACATAGTTTAAGCATTTAATTTCAATAATATACTATGTGCATAAAATATAAGTTGGGAAAAACGAAAACTTCCACGTGTGTCAAAGTTTATTTTTATAATTAAACATATTGGGGATAGTCTGGAAATAGGTGTGGTAAGAACAGGGATGCCAAACATAATATTTCTTTTTTATTGATCGAGTAAAATATTTGTTCATTTCGTTTTTTTTATCAATTCTACAATAATAAAATTATTTTTAGTCAAATAAATTAACAATGATTCTCAGGGGCGACGCTTGGCGGCGCGGGGGGTGTGGCAGGGGTTGGTGTGAGGGATGGCGTAGGGGTCACGGGGGGTGCGGGTGGCACTCTGTACCGTGTGCGCGCCACGTACCGTTACACGCGCGAGGACAGCGACGAGCTCTCCTTCGACGTCGGCGACATCATCCGCGTCGTCGAGTACGACGACCCCGACGAGCAGGTACACTGCCCCACCCCCACTACACACACCTGCACACGCTCTCACTCCACTACCCAGTCCCACTCTCCTCTCACACTACACTCACTCTCACACATTTCTCTCTACACTATCCCACTCCTCTCTTCTTACTCTCATTCTCAATCCCCTCTACTTTTTCTAATTATGATCTTTTGGTGTGTCCATTAGTGAACGTGATCTCTTTTACTTTTTTTGCTTTGAATTTCGTTTAAACAACAATAAATTCCCCAAATCTCGTCGTTCCAATAGATTATAGTTTAACAAATTATAAAAGGGATGGACAAATTTGATCTCACGTAATTATTGACATCATCATCAATACAAAAGACAACCTCAGCTTGTGAGAAGCTCTTACTTCAGCTACCAAACAGCTTATCCACTTTTACGGCTACATTTTAAATATTGTATACTTACTTACCACTTAGTCCAATATTTCTTTATTATTACAATGAATGAAATCGCGAATGAATCTATTAGTTCCCCATTGAAAGAGCATAACATTATAGTGAATGACAGGAACTGGAGACCCTTTTCACTGGTAACGAAGCGTTCCACGATAGTGTGAGGTAACAACGCATCTGTGTTTAAATACTGTATGGAATTTAGTTCAGATGAAGGTATCTATGAGGCATAGCATCCACTTACCATCACGTGGATTCTGTGTCGTAACGAAGGCCTTCGGTCTGGCACAAAGCCTGTTATCACGAACGTCAATGATATGTTGCAAACTGGTGACATTTATTGCTATGCAGACAACAGCACTAGTGATGCCTTATACACGTCTGGAAAAGCTCAAGCTCAACAGCGCTGAGTGGGGATGTTGCATCCCTTTGTATTTTCTATCCCATCTACCACGAGGAGAGCGCTGGAGAATGGTTCGGATTAATTCCAGCCGCCAAATTTCAAGTACGCACATGCTTGGAGGTCCACTACTGTGCGTTTTACTACGATTTTGTTTCCTCGTACAACTTCTCTTTGGAATTGCTTACTACCGGCGATTTTTCCCAATCGATACGACTTAGGCACCTTCAAGAAAAGAGCTTACTCCTTTCTAAAAGGACGGCAACGCACCTGCAATTCCCTAGGTGTTGCAGTTGCTTATGGGTAGCGGTTGTCACTTACCATCAGGTGAGCCGCATGCTCACCCCTCTTCTATAAAAAATTAAAAAAAAACATCCTTGCTTCAAAAAAAATTTACAATAAATAAGTAGTAGGTCACAGCAAGACTATTTTTTTCTCTTTTCAGTAAACTTTTTTTATACTGTTTGTTTTTTTTTAATTACGATTTTAACCTTTAAATTTTAAGCTTGTTATCGGCTTTCTCGGCAAACTCACACCACTGGAAACACACATTTAACATTAAAAATAACTGTTGATAATTTTATTTTTATGTAAATCATTCCAGGAGGAAGGTTGGCTGATGGGTATAAAGGAATCCACCAACGAAAAGGGTATGTTCCCTGCGAATTTTACACGGCCGATATGAGCGGTCACATGTAACTCGCTGCTAAATTCGCTGCACAACTTATAGCATTATAGCAGTGGACATTCTATGAGACGAGTTTCTCAGTGTACATGAAAATGAATCGGAAACTCGAGTAACGTACGGGGCGACGATCAACGCGAAGTGTTTTGTGTTTTATTTTTTAAATTAAATATATGTATTTATTACGATTATTTTTGTTTTGAAATAATGTTATATTGTTATAACACGTGAAATCACATCACACTTCGTTTATTGTTTATATCTTTTAGTGTTTAGTTGTTGAGCGTTATTAGAGATCTATTATTATTTATTATGTGTTGTATTACAACGAATTAATTATCGACTTACCCGTTTACTTTATTTTACATTTGCCTTTTTAACGGTTTGTAACAGTTTTGTAAATAGAAATATTTTTAGAAACACATTTTAGTCACTATGAATATGGTGTAGGGTTAAATGGAATTTTATTGGAATTGCCTATGTAAAAAAATTTTTCTTATATAAGCAAATTATCGCATTTGAAAGTTTTTTTTCTAAATATATAAGAACTCATTTTTTTAATTATAATCCACATGTGTATTTTATTTAATAACATTTTGACTATAATAAGTATGTTCGTGTATAAATGGATATAAAAGGAAAATGAAAAATTTTGCTCATTGTTTACCTTAAATAAATAATGTAAATGGGAAGTGACCTTATATGTATTTAATATTTAAATATATTTACGAACAATTCTTGGATTATTTTATAATATTGACATGGATTAATATCACTTGCAGTATTAGTTACGAAATTCAGTAATTTATTGTTTATTCACGTCATGTACGATCAATTATTACTGTTATTACTGTACTCTTAAACACTAGCAAATAAAGACTAAATTACTCGACTATGACAATACCAAAGTAGAGTTTATGACTCTATTTTTGAATTAATAAGTTAGCAATTTATCATTTATAGTGGGTATCATTTGAAGCATTTTTAATGTTACAATGAATTCGATATAGAAACTGGTTAAAATTTGTAATTATTGTTTTTCGACTTTTTAATCAAAACCTTGTTTTTCTTATATTTTTTGCTATATTTTTGGATGTTATTGCGTTAACTCGATATTCAATTGTAAATCTTATTAATTCCCGACTTCTCCAGTGTTTTCCAGCATTCATGGTCATGGTAGGACCATGTTGTGTTATAACCATAAATTGATTTTCTTATTTTATTAGATATTTCCTACCATCTTTATTTTTCTTGTCTCAAAATACACTTAGTAATTGTTTATATCGTCATATCATGTTTCCACCTAACAAACCAAAGACTTATGTTTTTTTTCTTATTCCTTGTCTTTTATTATTGACTTACTCTTTTACTTGAATACTTTATATTTCCAACGATATTGATATGTTTATATTTTTTTAATTTTATTCAAATAGTTATTAAATTATTGATTGGCGAGCTTATTACAGATATTGCTAGTGTTTAAGATGCTACAAATTAAAAATACAACAACATATCGAAATATACAAATCCAATACCATTATAATCTTTATTTTGTTGTATATAAAATTGATATAAATTTATTTTGTTGACCTAATTGTTAATAAAACTTAATAACGTTATAATTCGAATATGAACTTGCGGTGTAAACATTTTCGTTCAACTATAGATGGAAATAAAAATTAGTTTTATCCTCAATATTGAGCTGATACTAACTATACATTACAATAGGAACACTTTCGTTAACTATTTAAATCTTCTAGATCATTCTCTAATTTCACATGAAAACGTTATTTTTTTTAAGATGCAAACCACCTGAAATTGCTAAATACAGAGCTATAAAGCAACGCTATTTTTATTTTAAATTCGATTTACATTAATTGGAAGGCAAAAAGACTTGCAATTAATGAGGCTGATTAAGTTGTATTTTGTTGCTTTATTATGACTTACAATTTTAATTAAAGAATATATTTAGTAACGAGGGTGTAATGCACCGAAAAAAAATATTAGAATGCCAGAATCAAAAACGGTGCTTTCGATTTTGTACATAATTTTCAATATTCAACCATATTAGCCGTAAGAAAAGATTAATATTGTTTCTTATCATCCTATCCAATGTTTTTGATTTTAAGGAACATCAATAAAAATCATGTGTTTTACGAAGTTTTAACCCATTATGCCTTAGACTACTTTTGCAAATAATTTTTGAAACATTTTAATAGCAGAATTTACATTTACTTATCTACGCATCAAGAACAAATTGATCGATATTTTATTAAAGCAGTAATTCATGTTATATGACTTGTGGTCTAAGAGTACAGTGGGATTAGTGAAAAATTGTGGCTTATGTCGACAGTGCCATGCGAAGGTCCATAATAGATGTTAATTTGTAAGTTTGTTAGGATTTGTACAGTATTTACAACTGCGAATAAAATGTTTCACACAAATGTGTTTTTTTTATTTATTTCACTCTTCTACAGATTTCATTATTTTCATTATCTGTTCCCATGACGATTCTAGTACTCCTTCAATATCAATGAATATTAAAAGGAATGCGACAAGAGGACTTAGTTATGAATAAGTAGAAGAAACTTGATCTCGTTAAAATGTAGAAATGGTTTTTTATAGAATAAGGATGACAAACGAGCACACAGTCCATCTGATTTCAAGTGGACTCTCTGACCCATAGACGTCTACATTGATCCTGAATTAAGAATCAAAATGCAGATGCGTAGTCACCCTTGATCATACGGAATGCCTCGTTTCCAGTAAAAGCTTCTCTAGTTATCTACACTCACCATACGAAACAACAGCTTTAGGCTGCTAGATTACATTAGTTATCAGTGAGAGCGTGGTTTTACCTCGGTCGAGCCGACCCATTCGTTCCACAACCATAATATAGCATAGCTCTACTATGTATACACTTACTTCTTATTTGCAATAAGTATTTACTTTGGCTACTTTTTTTTCTATGTAGAGTAATCAGGGTAGTGCCCCACGGTGTACATCTCTTCCCTTTGCCAGGGACCAGAGAGGTTTCACATAAAATTGCAGCTCTGACGGCGTTAGCCCATACAGGCGAAACAAGCAGAGCGGAAACACTGTACGCGTCTATTAACGCCTCAGCTACGGGGGTAGAACGGAGTTTGATATACTCTTCTTCAGCTGCGATATCTGCCGAACCCTCCCTTTATCTATAATGAGGAAGAGGGAATAGAAAGCGCGATATCAGCTGCTCGCAGGTAGGAATAACCGCAATCCACGACCCGTTGCATCGAACCATACCACTAATTCAGACTGGAACCGGGAGGTCTTCGCATAGTACAGCTAGGCCACAACGCATCTAAGCCCATACTGTATGCTGCACAGCAATCTCGTTACTGTCATAGTGGTTGTATCGGTTCTCGGGTCACGGCTATACAGCACCGGTAGCCAAGCACCCATTCCCAGAAAGCATCTGTACGAGCCGGGAAGTAAATGACCCCTGTCGACTGTTTATCCAGTCCGGGAGGACCGAACGAACAGCCCCGACAGTAAAACTGGTGTGATTTTGTGTGTTAAATGTCTGCACATGTGAACTACTAGTGGAAACTATGAAACAAGTGCTCCGATGGTGATATTATAAGCTTTTATCCACTTGGGTGAATGTGACGTTCTGGTTTCTGATGATGTTAATGCTGTTAGCCTTTTAGCTTTTACAGCTTCATAGGTCTGCGGGCTGAGAATGTGATGCATCAGCATATTATTCTAAAGTATTTAGTGAATTAAATAAACATCAGTCAAGACTGTATAGTGTAAGACTTTTGCCTGCCTGAATTGGCGAATCTTTTTTTTTATTAACTGGGTTTACCGCTCTGGGTTCTAGCTCTTCTGAGCCTATCATTTCTTTCGGAATCTTCCCTTCACAATATGCTGATGCATCACATTGCGAAGTTTTTGGGAGATTTCGACAACAGCTCAAGCCAGCGGACATTTAATGACGACAGTCATTCAAGTTCATAAGGCGCCCAAGCGATCAAAATAACTCGAGGCTTATATCAACATCAAAGCACTTGTTTCGTCGTATTCTCTGATAGTTCACACGAGCTGACACTTAATTCACAAAATCGCATCACTTTTACGAATCAAAATCCACTTCAAACCATTATTAAAGCGATAAAACAGGAGCGACAAACCGTCGACGGCTAAGTTCCCGCCAAAACTCCTGGCGAATCGTATCAACAACAAATCCATAGAGTACTTTTTAATATACTGAAAAAATCTACTCTTTGGACTGGCTGTCACCTGTCAACCTGTCATAATGAAAATTTCCCTTTCTTGTTTTTTGTTTTGGTGTTCTAAAGAAAACATAGCTTGCGAATACTGAAAACATTCAGTTAATCCAATTTCTAAGTGAAAGTGATATTTTAATATGATATGCTTTATTTCACGATCCATTAAGTAAGTAATTATGATAATATTTAGTACGTAAATGTTTTATTATACGTTACATTAAACATGTTTTACCGTTCACTATTTACCTACAGGTAAATATCCTGGCCGGTGAAGCACTAAGGTAAAATTTTTTCCTTTTTTGTCTTGGTTACATATATACTTAATAATGTGGGTGCTGTGAGCCATAAAGGATAACAGCACCGGCATCACAGAAAATGAAAAATATTCATTAAATCTGTAAAAAGTATTTCTCAATAAGTATTAAAAGCAAATATGTAAACTACTTACAAATCTTGATATAGCTTAATAAACTAAAGTAAAAAATTCATACATCTATATAATAAATAAAAATAAAATTTATCTTTATATAAAAATGTTTTTTTTTTAATAAAAATATTAGTTTTTACATATTTTAAGTTTTTTATTAACTCTTATTTTTATTCATCAGGTTGTGCAAAGTAATTTTCAATATGGATCTGCAAGAAATCTTTATAGTAGTAAGTTATTTTTATTTGTTTTAGTTATGGTTTGCTTAATTTAAAATGGAGAAAAAAAATTAATAATTGTAAGCTATTCAATGGTACACCTGAGCCAGCTCAAGGGCTTAAACCACATGGCACTAATTAAATTTTCAATTGTAATTTTAAGTGTTAATTTAGCACAAGCTCAGTAGTGATGGAAAACACTGTGTGAAAACCTGTATCTCTGATATATTGTTTCAATGATGTGAGAAATTGACAAACTGAAGCAGTAAGGCAGACCCATTGCATTGCTTAATAGCCTTCTCAGAAATGAGAAGCCTGTGCCCAGCATTGGGACATTTAAAGGCTAAATCCCAGTTTTTTACTTCCACCCTATTTATAAATTCATTGATTTAAATAAGCTTGGATTGGAAATAAAGATAAAGTTTTTTTTCAAAAGTTGCTTGTAAGTTTAAATATTATAAAAATGAATACTTATACACCACTTACATATACCCAATAAATTTTTGAATGTTAATTATATTTTGTTTGATCACCTTAATTGACTAGAATAGAGTTAAATCCATCTAGGGACTTTTTAACACCTCCAGGCCTAACTATGTGTTTTATTTTTGCAGATGTATATCTTGATGTACATACTTTGTTTTTTATAATAATTATTCATTTATTTGTCCTTTATTGCAAACATCTTCAACTTTGGGTTACAAAAGGCGGACTGACTGTGCCAATGGAACTATCAATGCACCTGATATTATTTGGCACTTGTAATATACACCGGCAAGCTAAAACAAATAAAGTAGGTTACTTTGATGTTATTCAGAGGACTATGATGAAATGCCTCACAGCCGACAACTCTGCAGACTAGCCGGGGGCCCAGTAGTCTCCACAGACAGACTACTAGGTAGAAAAGATTTTTTGCCGCCTAGTGTTTGTGCATGAGTCTATTAAAATACCTCCATAATACAATAAAAATTCCTAAATTAGAAATTTCTTAAATTTACTAATGAATAAAACAGAAAATTTATAAGACCTTGCGTGTGTTTTATGTGCTTTGTAACGGCGGCGTAAATAGAGAAATTGCTATTTTAACTACTAATTTATCATTTGCTCGGCGGAGAAGGAAAATATGTAGTGAAAAATGCTTACTAGGATAAAATATTTCGAGAGCATGTGAAGTACGCCAATACACACTGGAGCGGCGCTACGGGCAAATTGCTCTCCCTCCCAAAAACGAAACGATAGTGTATAGGCTCGTATTTAATTTTTTTTATTTTAAGTGAAATAAAGATTGCAATTTCACATTTCTTTTTTGAGAAGCCATCAAGTAGAACTATCTGGAAATATACTGTTAAAAACGAACATTATAATATTTTTTTAAATAATAAGAGTGACAAAAAAGCACACAGTCCACCTGATGGTAAGTGGATACTTTGGTCCATGCACATCTACATTAATACTCAATTAAAAATCAAAATGCAGATGCGTTGCCACCCCTAAGGATTAACATGGAATGCCTCGTTTCCAGTAAAAAGGGTTTCCGGTTCTACACCCCCCATACAAAACAGAAGCATTAAACTGCTATCTTACGTGGGTATTCTTCGTGAGTGTGGTTGTACTCCAGGTGAGCCAACCCATTTATACTACAACCATCACATAGTTGTAGCGTTGCTCTACTACATAAAAAGATCATATAAAGATCTTACTAATGGTTCATGAAGAGCGATCAACTCTGCATTTTGACACTTATTGTTTTTAGTATAAGATCACTCTTATATTACGCACTAAACCACAAAACTTTCTAGGTGTTTAGAATTATTTTCTGCGTTGTGTGTCTTTTCTGTTTTATGTGTCTGGTTAGGTTCCTCCATTTTACCCACCAAATTGTAGTATTTTTTCTCATATGTTCCGGTCTGAAGGGTACCATAGATGAGGCTGTGAGGCGTTTCATCTTAGTTCTCAGGGAGTGATAACGTAGTTTTCTATAAGTTCGTTAAGTTCAGCTTTATAAAACAATAAAGCTATTTTTATTGCGGCTGATACAATATGAGTGCAACATTTTGCGACTGGTAGTTATTTCTACATAATATATCTGGTTTCTGCTACGAAGCATTCTGTAGGCTGACAGATAATACAACTACAACACTAAAGAACTAACGTAGATCTAATATACGGAACTAAAATATAGTAATGGTAATTCCACCACAAATATCATTTGCAGAATAATAATAATATTAATAATGTCCTCCAGACCGAATTTCGGTCACGGCGGCCTGCCTCAACGGAGACTAGCCATCGGCGCAGGGCAGGATTATAGTGCCCAAGTGTATGCACAAGCACAGGTGCACTCTCTATTCCCTCACCCTCATAATCCGATAGGACGGTAAACCGACACGACCGGAGAGAGATCAGGCGCAGGACCAACGGCTTTACGTGCTTTCCGAGGCACGGGAGTGAGACACCGCCAACTTCCTGACTCCCGGCAGCTACTGAGAATTTCTTGACAGAAAACTCAATAATTGTTTTTTTTTTGGCCAGACCCGGGATTCGAACCCGAGGCAGAATACAACCCCTACTCCCGTGGCTACTTACATAGAACTGACATTTTAAAAAATGGAGCCATTTAAAAGGATTTATGCTATTATTTTTATTGTTTACTCCTAAAATACTTGCACTTTTGCCTTTTAAACACTATTATTTTTTTAAATATTAGTTGGAGCAATTTTTTTAATAGATCTGAATATGTATACATATAGGTAAGTATTTTACGTGGTAGAGCCACGCTGCAGCTATATCATAGTTGTAACACGAATAGGTCGGTCGGTTCAACCGGGGCAGGACCACGCTCTCACAGAATACCAGCGTCAAAATAGCACCGTAACGCTGCTGTGTTTCGTATGGTGAGTGTAGAGTACCGGAGACCCTTTTCACTGGAATAGAGGCATACCATCATAGTCCTCAGGGGTGACAACGCATTTGCATTTTGATTCTTATTTGAGGATAAATGTGGATGTTCATGGGCCACAACATTCAGAAATTCGTAGCAGAAATCGTTGATATATTATATAATATGCTTCATATTACAAGTATATGCTACATTATACTTTGGTGGCTAAATTCAGCCTATTTGATTTTCTCGTCATGTACAAAAGTCTAACTATAATTAACAGGTAAAAGCCTCGAAAATACTATATACGGCTGCCCAAGTCTGATGATGTTCGACCATCCTGGAATCAACGTCGCCTTAGAATGCATTAGTCCTTGCAGTTCCAAAAAATTAGACGCCTTTGGCAAGCAAAATTGCCGAATTTTTATTAACTATCGCCGACTAAATGACATTATAGTTTCTGAAGTTTATTCTCCTCCCTCATTCGGATATTTCCAATCAATCAGATTATTTCAACTACTTACACTGAACATAACATCTGGATTTCATCAACTTTGCTTAGATCCAAAAGTTACTGAAAAATAGGCTTTAACATTGAAGCCTATTTTTACTAATGGTATTGCTGGTTATATTCACATTCATATATATTCACATATTACATAGTAGCCTAATGGCAGGACGCGGACCGCGAACTCAAAAAGTTCGTGGGTTCGAATCCGACATTCGACTACTGGCGTGAACCACTCATAACACAAGCAGTTTAAGCTAACCACGAGTGGTTAAGGGGAATATTAGTATTGTTTATAGTTAATATTTTTTTAAAAAAAATTAAAAAAATATATATCTCGTTTATCGTAACATAACTTACTATCATGGCGTAGGGAGCCAAAATGAGTTTTCGTCTTTAGCCTTCGATAACATTCTACATAAGTAATTAATTTCTGCTGCAACAATCAGACAATCAAATATCATTTAGACACGTATGACACTGCCGATACACACGGAAAATCTCTTTGAAGTGTTCAATATATCGATTGTTTTCCCATTAGCATCGACGTGACTCTACATCTCATCGACGGCGTCTCTACAGCCGACGCGAGGGAATGTTTAGTATCTGCCGCGACATTGAACAAGCGGCTGGTTGTGTTTCGCGCGCTTTTTCGCTTTGACGTTTGATATTGTTTTGTTTTAATTGTACGCTGTGATTAACTTATGTGATTATTGACAACGATTTTATTACATTATTGTCACATGTAAGTGCTTGCTTTTAAATTTGGTATTGCATAAATTTTTCTAGTATAATTATAATTTAGAGACCATTTTATTTCATATTTTTCTAGCCTTATCTGGCTTATTTGCAAATTACCTAATATAAAGTATTAAATGCTTATACTAAATTAAATATTAAGTAATTAATGTTACCATTTGGAGGATGTATGGGTTCGTCAAATTGTTGTCAAAAATCCAAATTTCAATTTATCAAATTTTTGATTTGACTCAAATAAATTCTGTCATTCAGATAACTGTGATATCGTAAATTTATAACAAAAATTAAAATGAAATTATTTAATTGTGTCTGTCTTTAAGCGTAAAGTAAAAACCGACAAAAAAGACTACTAAGAATTAAATAATATGGTTGTAGCACGAATGGGTCGGCTCGACCGAGGAAGGACCACGCTCTCAAGGAATACCAGCGTAAACTAGCATATTAAAACCGCTGTATAAAGTGAGTGTGGAGAACCGGATACCCGTTTTCCTGGAAACGAGACATTCCATCTTAGTCCTCAGAGGTGGCAACGCATCTGCATTTTGATTCTTAATCGAGGGATAGATGTATATATCCATGGGCCACAGCATCCACTTACCATCAGGTAGACTATGTGCTCATTTGACGTTCTGTAAAAAAATGCTCATAATTTAATAGTTTCGGAAGTCGGGACTTATTCTTAGATATAATATCTTAGTATCGACTTTTGGAAATTCGAAGTCTTTTTAAGTCGGTTGTTACTTTATAGATTTAATTATTTGGCCCTTTTGAAGGTAGCTACAATATAGCAATATCACAAGTTCAAGGGGACAACCCGTATATCTAAATGTTATACTCGTATATAAATTTACATACAATTACTAGTTACATTAAAACTCGTCCCCAAATTTCCAGTCTTACGTAATATTTCTTCAAATTTAAGTGAAGTTACCGTTATCCCCTTTTAATTACTCATAGCCTATTTATTTAAAAAAGAAATCAGTGAAATGGGTCCACAATTAGTGAACATATCGGGTAACATACATACAAAAGACACAGGCCAATTAAAAACCTCCTACTTTTAGAAGGCAAAGCTAAAAAAAAACAGATTATAAAAGTTGAAAAATAAATAAAATCAGAAAATGAACTTGATGTTGAAATATGTTATTCCCTTTTATTTTTATACTTTACTTAAACGTAAACACTCACGCCCGTCACCTAGAAGGGTAGGCAGAGACCATTCACTTCCATTTGGCACGATCCTAACACACGTATAATTAATTTGGCCCGTCTTCAATATCTCGCCAATTTGATTGATAAACTTTTGTCTAGAGTCCTTTGTCGGATCTGAAGTTTACTATTGCAGCATAAATTTGCCTTGCTACTCCTCACAGGTTTACTATTAGCGTTAACATTGCAATGTACTACTATGCATGAATTACTATATTTTACCGGTAATAGTCTCGAAAATCCTCTAACTGAAATTCATTACATCCTATAAAAGTCCACTGCTGAACGTAGGTCTTTCCCAAAGATTTCCTCATAGGGTGGATTTTGCCATATTTGCATCGCTTGACAGGCGGGTTGGAAACCGCCGTTCTTTTTTTAATTTGGGTCGTTATCAGGAAAATGCTACTGCTCATCTCCTGCTTCCGTTTTCCTCTGTCACCTCCAATTCACGGCACGATATGGGGTAGTAGATATTCTTACACCACCACTACATAGTATAGTTAAAAGTATATATAGATAAATGAAATAAATAACGTTAAATATATATATTATAATATTGGATATATTATAACAGAATCAGTCTATTTTGCGTTTCTTTTATTATGCAGATCTTAACTATATAATTAAAAAAATCTATAATGAAAATTGCCAACCCTAGCCTATAAGTCTACAGTCTACACAGTGTGGTGTACACTCAGGCTAGGGTTGCGCTATGCGAGGCGTGTGACGTAGCGTCTCGTATGGGGTACATTTCGATCACTTGCCACTCAGTGTATTATAATGATAAAGAGCGTGTGCTTATCATGGACGCTGAACAACCCGCCCCCTGCACGCTCAAACAGAGGGAGCGCTCAAGCGGTATCCAAAGAGAGTGAGATTGCGCGGGCAGCGTGTCGTTGTTTGTGGCATGCATCTCAAACCCATTGTTGTTATATTACATTTCCGCGTCTCAAGTGACGACCGCTCGAGCTATATTTATTTATTTGTCATTTGGATTGACACCGTGTACTTGTTTTACATATTAAATAGTTAGTATAGTTCACTGCTAAGCCCTATCTATGTCTTCAATGAATTGAAGGAGTTGCTTAGTTGTAAGTACATAGTTTCCCAGATGAGTGTTACGTTTGCGCATTAAGGGTTCACAATCAGTTAGGATGTGCAAAGGTGTTTCTTCCGTTAAGGAACAGAATTGGCACGTCCTTGAGTGGCTTAGTCTCAGGATGGACATGTGCTCTTTTAGACAACAGGGTCTTGCCAGGGAATACGCATTTTATTTTTACTTAATTCCAGGTCTTCTGAAGCGAATTTACGATTAAAAGCCCGTATTAAGGTTTTAGAATGTATTAAACTTGGTGTACCAGACTAGATCTTAAGTGATATATTGTGATAAAGAGTTTCAATGTAGAATATGGTCCACACCAGCCAATCTCCCTTAGGTAGACTGTGTGCTGTTTGGCACTCTTATTCTATGAAAAAATACCTCGTAGACTCCCCCACTATAAATTCAAGAATGTGTGACGTACCTAAATACACACAGATATATATGTGTACTAGCTTGCCAGGCAGACATTGTTCTGCCCTTTTCGACGACCCTTTGTCATGTCCTATTAAAAATCCTATTCGCAAAAAAAATTATGGGTCACTCACGGGCAAAAAAGCTACCCTACCTCTCAAGTTGGACCAAACTGCACATAGTGTGCAAATTTGATCAAAATCGGTTAAGTAGTTTAAGAGTCCATCGCGGACAAACAACGTGACACGTAATTTATATATATATATAAAGGCTAGCTTGCCAGGCAGACGTTTTTCTCCTTTTTCGATGACCCTTTGTCATCTCCTTTTAAAAATCCTTAAATTCGCAAAAAAAATTCTGGGTCACTCATGGGCAAAAAACTATCCTATCTCTCAAGTTGGACCAAACTGCACACGGTGTGCTCGGTTGAGTAGTTTAGGAGTCCATCGCGGACAAACAACGTGACACGTAATTTATATATATAAAGATAGGTCAATCATGATACCATTGCGCATGTACAATAAGCAGAAAAATGCAAATTGTATTGTGACATTTTAATATGTAAAAAGTCAAAGATCGACATTATAACTACACATCAAAATCTCCACGAAAACTGAACGATATTTTTATATATCATCGTTAGTAGGGAATGCAATTCCGCAAAATAATTTCAATCCAGGTATTTTGCTGGATTGAACCATCTTAGTCCCGCTGGATCCAGGTATTTGATGGATCCAGCAGGGTGGAACTAGACCTCTGAAATCTAAATTAAAGACTTCGTTTCCATGGTTTTAATTTGAAGCCAAATAAAACAAGCCTTTTGGTATATTTTAAATGGTTTATTTATTACTTTAGACATACAGATGATGCCATAAATTGCAGTGATAATTAAACATTATTTTGGAAGTAGCTTCTTAAAAAAGTTAAAGTATTAATTGTGTCATCTGCTAAACAGCTTCTGATATTGCACACAAGGTAGCCAGCAGCTGAAAAAGCCCGCTCAGCTTCCACGCTGGTTGGTACAATAGTCATAAGTGCGTTATAGGCGAACTGAAGGTAAGTGCCTTTTAATCCACCCGACTCGAAATAGTTCATTTCCTTCTTTATCAAAACCTCAAGGTTACTCATACTTCCAGACCTAGGTGGCTGGGCTGTTGAGCCAGGACTTTTGATATTAGTCAAAGTCAGTTCGAGTTCGTTTTCAAGTGACATTGGTGCTGCGGCTGCCGTTTGCGTCTCGAGATTAGAGAGAGGGATGTCGTCATAAGGATCATCAACAGGAGTAGTGGTTACTGCATTGCTTCCTGTATACTCTAGCCTTTGTACTATATTTTTGATGGCCTTGCGTATTACACTCTTTGGAGGTAGATTGAATGTTTCATCATAAATAAATTGACTTTTGTCTTCTTCGTACTTATGTGGATCATGTAAGTATAATAAAACCGCTGTCAAGTCAGTTCGCCAGCTCTGAGATCAGTTTCCTCAACGAATCAACAAGTTTTCGGGCTAACGGTTTATTAATATTTATCAGTTTGCTAATAATAAATCTCAAAGTAGTTTCCGCAGTAATCAAATTAGACTCACGTCTACACAAAACTTCGACTGCTAATTTTACCGGCTGTAATATTTGTTCTAGATCCATTAGCACATCATATTCCTGTTCAGTGAAAACGTCGTCATGATTTGCACCAAGACCTGAGTCAATCAGGGTTTTCGATACGCACGATCCTATTTTGTTGAATATTGTTATCATTTCGCACAGGCTTGACCACCTTGTTTGATAATCCAACAATAAAGCAATATTTTTTCCCATGTATTTTGTCATATACGTCTGCAGCAGATCGTTTTTAGTAGGTGAATTTTTAAATAGTTTTACTACTTTTCGTACCTTCTTAACAACTTCTGCATATTCCACAGGCAGGTTTATTTCATTTGTAGGTGTAGGAAAAGACAAATCAAAAATGTCATTTTCGTCATTTTCCAAGTCAATGTCACAATTCTCATCAGCTCTTTCACTAACTGTCTCATTTCGCACTGACATTTCTTCATTTGATGCTTCGTGGCCACTACGTGAAGAAGTATTTTGTTTATAAATAACATCCAAAACAGCCAATTGGATGCCATGTGCATAACAGAGTTGTTGATGGAGTTTGATGAGTTTCCCAACATTTACCATGACTTTGGCACCATCTGGTAATACAGATTACATCCTTATCCAAAGATAGCTCGTATTCTGATAATTTTTCTTTTAAAACAGTGATACATGTTTCTGCAGGTAGACTTCCGTAAATCCGCACCAGCCCTAAGTTCCGAAAAATAGATTTTTCATTAGCCAAGGCGTGAACATTAACGTTTAAATAGCGCCTATTTCTCGTTGAAGTACATTCGTCGAATGTGAGGGTGAATCTGTGGTTGCTCTCTTTCAGCTTCAGAAGATCTCGAATAATGGTAATTTTTACAGTCGTGCCGAAATGCATAACCATTAATTTGATAGAATTAGGCGATTTTGGTAACTTATAGCCCCCGTAAATCCGACGAGGTGCAGAAAACCCGGAATGGAAAACCATCTTTTGACACCATGCGTGATACCCTCGTTTCTACAGCACTGTTTGCACTTGGAAAATGGTCAGTGATTTTGTGCTTCTTTGCCGAGGTTGATGTTTGAGCTTCACAATGAGTCGATGTTGAGGAACTGGACGTTGACGCAGTTGCAGAAGCTGCAGCACTTCCGCTCCCGTCTGATGCGCTTTCCTTGTCAATTTTGTGTTTTGACTTTAGATGCACATGTAAACTTTTTGTCGAACGTCCGATCGTTTTAATTATTGATTTACACAACTTACATTTTGCGGTTTGTGAATCTTCGGCCTTCAAAAAGTACTTCCATACAGGAATAATACCACAAAAGTCTTTATACACTTTTTCCGACATTATTGTCACTCATTAAATAATACAAAACCTGGAAATTTCTCAGTTTATTCAGATTTATCTAAAGAAATCAATATTCTATGAAAAAATCACTGCGTAACGTCATAATCACCAGTTGTAACTGGCAAAATATTAAGTACACAAACAAAGGCGGGGGAATCCCTGCGCCCTCACACTGTTTTTCTGCACCACGCATCGCTTAGCTCAGTTTACGCGCCGCCGGGCGAACATTAACACGTATGGACCATGCTTCTCTGTAATCCCGCCAATCCAGCGGGATTCCGTAATATTTTCGTACGAGATTAGTCCCGCAAAATGCATGCGGGATCCAGGTATTTCGGGATCCAGGTATCCCGGTATTGCATACCCTAATCGTTAGGTTTTAATTGCTTTTAAATAATATTCTGTATTTCATGTACACTTATTTAAAGAAATAAAATATTTTTTATTTGTAATTGCTGTTTTGTCTCAAGGCGACATACGTGATTTTATTGTTAATAACTTTTTTTGATGTTAATGTATAAAGAAGTGTAATACACTGTTAGAAAGCTTATTAAATACAGGGTTTAATGATGTTATTGTTTTTCTATTTCATTTAAAATACATATTTAAATTCATGATGAAGCATGTGGTTTTTTTCCGGGACTAGTTGAACTTCTCTTTTTCCTCTATGTGCAAATATTATAGAACAAAATTTTAAAAGTCCAAAAATAATCGCTAAAATTTCTATATTGTGTAACAGGTATAGTATATGCCAAATCGATTGAGAAAAACGGAGAATGACCTCAGATATGAGCCGAGTGTCAAAAGGCGTAACTTACAAAATCTCAATTTAGATGTGATAACAATATTTAAATATTGATATTATTCACACTTCTAGGTCAGCACATATGTTTTTTTTTGTTCCTTAAATAATATTGTCTGTGGTTCCTATAAACATCGTAAAATCTTACGGTACATCGCGAAAAATGTGTTATATTTTATATTTCAATTTATGGTAAGTAACGCAGCAATTCATTTAATAACAGTTTATATTGGTTCAAATATTTTTTAATATGAATCACAATATTGAGCTTTTGCAAATTCATCCCTTTAAAATAAACAAAAACGCGCGTTACGTCAATTTGTTCTAAAAGAAACGTGACAATGGCATCCAGAGATGCGTCACTTTTTTGGTCCGGTCCGAGATACGAGTGATGATTGCACCGAATAAAAATAAAGTTCTTGTATAATATTGAAAATAAAGTTTTATCTTTTGAATAAGTATGTACTTATTCGGTTTCGTTATCACTAATCTTTATATGTGTTATAAATTAATGCTTTTTATTGTAAAATTAATAAAGTACTTTATAACAATAGATGATTTTTATTCTACAGCGATCTTTTATATAACTTTTTAATAATAGTTAATAAATATATATTATATATCAATCATTATAAAAAAAATAAAAAAATCATTACTATAAAATGTGCCTATATATTGAAGGTTTGTAACCCCTGGTTAAACGACCGAAAGGTCATTGTCCGTTTTTCTCAATCGATTTGGCATATACTGTAGTCGCTAACACTTTCGATATCGATAGTACGCAAGACAACACAAAAATGTGCGCGGGCGACGGGACGCAGGCAGACACTACGTTTCGCTTCTCTGTACGTCATACTGCACTGCACTGACACCTGTTTTACGCTTCTGCGCAGTTTCGTCACTCGTGGAAGGGCCTATACGTAATTTGGTTAATTCATTTCCGTTTAAGGCGCTACCCTGACCAAAACCTGGCAAAAGTGCGTTTTTCAGAGACTATTATCTCATTAGTTATGACAAATAAGCTACATCAAAAAGCACATTATTAATGTTCGATACCCTATCATCACATTCCACGTTCTAATTTGTTTTTATGTGTTATGAATACATTTAAAATCTACTTTTAAAAAATTACTAAAATTATTGATTACATGCATCTGTTGCTAAAGGAAATGCTCTAATCATTTGAGAATTACACTAATGGATAGATAATTTAAAAATCTATATTCTACACGTTTTATTTAATTTCTTAAGTTCGCTTATCTCTTTTAATTGAAATAATTCCAAATATTCGGGCGTATTTTTCCGTGATATATTTTAGCGAGAGCGCGTGGATTGTATGGGACCGAACGCTCAAGGTCTCTCGCTAGGGGAACCGTCTTATGCAAGCAACATGATTTAGTGCTGTTTGCTTATATTAATTAATACAAAAACAAAAATGCCGTTTGTTTATAATTATTAATATGTGCTTACAATTAATAAATTTTGTTTGTTTATGTCATATTTATAAATACGTAAACAAAAAGTTGTAAAATAAAAAATATTTTTTTTATCGATCTACTAGTTTCTCGAATAATGTAACTAGCGATCCAGCCCGGCTTCGCATGTGCTATTCCACCTACCGGGTCCAATCCAATTGTCAATCGAAACTGTCCAAGGACCCATTCAAACACACAAAAAAATTATAAAAAACGGTGCAGCCGTTTAAAAGGAGTTCAGCGACAAACACACGTACAGAAGAATTACATGTATATAAAGTTAAGGTCCTTCAACGTGTCTCACTGTAACTATTGGATATAACCAAAATTGTTAAATAAGTTTTCTTTTTTACTACGTATGTAGCACTACTGCGTGTGTAAATAATTGCAGTATATCTAATTGAAATAGTTACATGTCATATTAGATAAATAAATTTTTTAATCTACTCTAGGCATGAAAGTTCTGTTTATTGCCACGATAATATGTGTCTTTGAATGCAAAAGCTTCTAGAGTAGATAAAATGGGTGACGGTGACGCTATATTGTTATATTTATTTATTTATTTATTTATAAACTTACACGTAACACCTTAAGCTAAAGGGTACATAGGGCGGACTTAATGCCATGTGGCATTCTCTGCCAGTCAACCCTGGGTGGCAAGGATAATTGTTGGCAGGTGCGACCATTATACGTAAATAAGTGCTTATACACTAAAATATACATATATGCAAATTACATACATACACATTACATTTAAATATACACACATATAGTATCAATATACGTACAATAATACATACATACATATATATACATATATATATATATATATATATATATATATATATATATATATATATATACATATATATATATATATATACATACATACATACATACACATATATACATATATATATAATATAATGTTTGAATAATATATATTGAGATAAATATTTGAAGTAAAAAAGAAGAAAGAAGACAAAATTAAGGAAAAATAATGTTAATTAGTAGTTTCCTTCAGGTAATGTTTTCGGAGAAGAACTTTGAAACCTTTTTTATTTGTGGCATTCTTAATATCGTTGGGGAGGGTGTTCCAAAGTTGTATAGCTTGTATCGTAAAAGACGACCTGAAAAAATTTGACTTATGCTGTGGAAACCTTAACCTCAGACGGTTTGACTGTCGGGATGTTCGACCGTCGATCGGATGAAAAAAATGAAAATTATCCTTAAGATAAGAAGGTGACCTGGGATCGTTTAAAATTGAATATAGTACAAGTAAAATTCTAGAGCATCGCCTTTGACGTATAGGTAGCCATTTAAGCTTTGAACGATAGGATGATATGTGGTCATACTTACGTAAACCAAAAATAAACCTTATGGAATTATTAAGAAGGCGCTCCAACTTGTTTAGAAGATTTTCTGACAGATCTGGGTAACATACATCGGCATAGTCGATAATAGGTAGAATAAGGGAATGAACCAGCATTAGCTTGGTTTTGACGGGTAGGAAATTTTTAAGACGATAAAGGGAACGCAAGGTAGCAACAACTTTACGACTAACTTCAGAGATCTGCAATTTCCAGGTCATAGTTTTATCCATGTACAGGCCAAGATTTTTTATGGAATCACAATATGGAATCAAACTTCCATTATAAAATACAGGAGAGAGATATCCATAATCAACCTTAGCCAATAATTGCGAACTTCCGAATATTACAACTTTGCATTTGGCAGGATTAACAGAAACGCCATATTTACATGACCATTCTCTTATGGCTTCCAGGTTATCATTTAATTTGTGTATTACAAAGTTAAGATTGTTTAAGCTTGATTGTACATAGAGCTGGAGATCATCCGCATACAGATGGTACGAACAATCTAAAACTGAGGAGATAGAATTTATAAATAAGGAAAACATAATAGGAGAAAGTATTCCGCCTTGCGGCACACCAGATTCAATTTCAGCCCATGCAGAAAACCGCTGACCTGAGCGAACCGATTGCTGGCGACCGCGAATATAAGAAGAAAACCATTCCAAGGCTGGGGATGAAAATTTAAGGTGTTTAAGGATGGATAGGAGGATACCATGATCCACTGTGTTGAAAGCGTTTGAAAAGTCAATAAGCACCACCACTGTTAATTTTTGCTCATCTAAGCCCTTTCTTATATCGTCTGTGACTTTGATAAGCGAAGTGGTAGTACTGTGACCAGAGCGAAACCCCGATTGAAATTCATTCAGCAGGTTATGTTTTGCAACGAATACAGATATTTGCTTAAAAACACAGGCTTCCAGAACCTTAGAGAGGTATGGGAGAATTGAAATAGGACGAAAATGGTTAGGGAAAACAGGATTAGGTATTTTAGGAAGAGGTCTTACAAAAGCTTTTTTCCATGCAGAAGGGTATTGACCTGAGTCCAGAGAATAATTTATAATGTGTGTTATAGCTGGAAGAAGGTACTCAAGAATCATAGACACCATTTGCTTACTAATTTCATCATAACCCACAGCCTTGGATTTAATGGCTAACAGAGCTTTTTTAATTTCATCCTGAGTAACAGGGGAGAAACAAAAGTCAGGGATCTGGAGACGCTGCATTGATTCTATAGAAGCAATTGTTTGAGAACGGACTTGAGGGTCCAATGAAGTAATAGAAACAAAGTGACGATTAATGTCATCCAAATTGAGAGAGGCGTCATATTCCGGAGAATTAGTTTTATTAATTCCGATAGACTTGAGGAATTTCCACACATCAGTGGGCGAAGAATTAGTTATTTTGTCATGAATGTAGCGGCGTTTAGCATTTCGTACCACCTGATTGCATCTGTTTCTTAACGTTTTAAAGTTAGACCAATTTTTTTCTGAGCGATTCTTTTTATACTTCTGGAAAGCCCGATCTCGCCGTGCCATTGCCACCTGTACCCCTTTAGTCATCCAGGGAGCAGGAGGACGCTTAACTTTTACATAATGTACCGGAGCATGAATATTATACAGATTCAGGATGCTATTATTTAGAAAGGATATTTTATCATCGACGTTAGAAGCTGCCACCAAAGGGCCAAAATCAATTGAAGATGCGTCTCTCCTGAGACTCTCAATATTTATTCTTGAAAAATTGCGTAACTGCAGAAAAATAGGTTTCTGTTTCGGAGGTTTAAGTTTATATGAAAAATAAATCAAGTCGTGACGTGAGAAACAAGGAGCAGAGAGCTGTCCAAACTGAATCACACGATCAGAAGAGGAAGTAATGATGAGGTCAATCAACGAATCATCAGTGCCAGTATTTCTATGAGTTGCCGCCAATGGGAGAATGCAGAGTTCGACTGATTCAATGATTGATCGAAGTTTTTGGGAGCGAGAAGTATTTTTTAACAAATCAGTGTTGAAATCACCCATTATCATGCAATGTATGTACTCAGATCCAATGGTGTCAAGAGCCGTCTCAAGTGAGGTAAAATAATCCACAGAAGGAGGACAATATACAACACCTAAAACTGCCCTAGCACCCATAATGTTTATTTCTAGAAATAAAAACTCAGCAGTGGCAGAAAATGGGGAGGGGGAAGATAGAACAACTTTATAAGGAATATTTTTCCGTAGATATATAGCGACACCACCTCCCCCCTTCTCAGTCCGATCATTGCGTATAAGAATGAAATTAGGTAGTGGGTACAAACTCGACATAATAGATGGTTTTAGCCAACTCTCAGATATTAAGATAGCATCGACACAGTCTAGTGAGAATGCTTCTTCTAAGTAGGAAAAATGACTTGGAATGCTCTGTGCATTAATATGACAAACATTAAAATATTTTTTATGAGGCAGAAAAATATTACTTAACTGATCGCGTAAGGGAAGTAAATTATCTGTAAGATCATTACCAGAGGCGTATGAGGAATCTGAACTATAAATGGAATAAAAAGATTCATCATCAGACATTATTAACTTCTAAATAGATTTATATATAATATGTATATTAGATAATAATAAATAATAAAATATTAAATATATTAAGAGACAAAACAAAGACTAAGTATAAAATATCTACAACGCTATACTTATAAACCAGAAAATCAACTACTCCACTATCACTGCTCTATCCCATCAGTTGACTGATAAAGATAACAATCATTGTTTTAAAACTAACCTTAAATTAATAGAACATTAAAATACACTATTATACAAGTAAATACAGAAACAGGATATAACAAAACATCAACATTAAACTAATAAGTCTACAATTAATCTTTCCCAACGGAAACAAAATCAAACTTTTCATTTGTTAGTGTCTGTGTATCCAAATCATTTCTTGAAATCAATGTTAACAGGGATATAGTAAAAATTGTAAAATTTAATCATGATATAAAATAACATCCGTTTGCTAACAGTATTTTAGAAACATTAAAACACACTAGGATGCAAGGTATAATACCTTTGCCTGTACTTGGCGTATAGTAATTACAACAATAATCTTTAGCTTTACAAAGTAACAAAATAACAGTTTGTGTATATTTTTCTACCCACTTATTATAAAAAAAAATTCTTATTACAAAAAGTAAATAATAAACAATATTAACCCTTAGTAGTTTAGTTAAATCAATTAAACTAAGAAGCTAAATATAGTGCAACGATAATTACTAAGATATGATCATTAGGAATAATATAAGGCTTGAATGATACCAAGTAACATAGGACTGAATAAAGTAAACTTAATTATTTTAAAGAATCGTAACAACCTCGAGAAAGTGTGTGAAAATATCAACAACGTCATTATTTTTTGGTCACAACGCGGCGTATCCTTTTTTTTTCGTTGCTTGGACCCAATTGTGCCCCTTGATAGCGTGAGACCACTTCTTGTTGGCGACTACATTTAGATGTACTTGGTTGTGATACACCAGAGAGATTGCCTGTGCTATCTTCGGTTTTGGGAGGTGATGTATTTGAAAGAGGAGAACACCCTGGCGAGTACTTGGTGACAAGATTATTGAAGTCTTCCTCTGAAGTTACTTTTGCCCGACTACTATCAGGCAGTTTAATATAGACTGTGCCATCAAGCGTCCACACATTCCTCATGCCAAAGTACTTCCTGGCCTGCTTGTGAATATTTTGACGAGTCTTTGTGAGGAACTCAAACAATGTGAAAGACGTACCTTTTAACTTAGCCTTAGACTTCCAAACTAATGATTTTGTATGGTGATCATGGAACTGGACGAGGACTGCTCTAACTTGATCTTTACCTTGTGAGCCCAATCTGTGACACCGTTTGATCGAGGTTCTGCTCACATCAGAAAGGCCCATTTTGCCATGTATTAAGCTTAGAACCTTATCAATTAAGCTTACTTCAGAGTCCTCGGGGATGCCATTGAATAGCAATACATTTTGCCGTTGCCGCATGTCAAGTCCATCAATTGTGTTTATACAACTTCTAACTTGCAGTTGCAGTAGACTAAACATTTGTGTGACCATATCTTTGAATGCATAAAATTCCTGACTTAGCTGCACTAACGTTGGATTGGATGGGACCAGTGCAGCCTTCAAACGATCTTCGAATTCTGCCATCTTTTGCATCCAGCTGACTTCCAGTTCTTTCTGTATTTTGTCTACATTATTGATGCTTGCCATATTGTAATCGTAATGTAACAGTGCTTAATGGTGATAAATACTAGTGTTGCTGATGGGTGATGCAGTAAGTTATTAAAAGCTTGTTTACATAGATAAATTATTATTTGAGCACATTAAGATCTCTTTTCTCAATATAATTATCGTAAAATTTACACTTATCTATTGTGGAAATTAATAAAATATGAAATTATAAATAGGAGCACTTAAAAACAGCTGTTGACTTTATCACCTACCCGCAGAAAAAAACCCGTTATAGTTATCGGTGTCGGTGTGTCGTTCAACTTAAAAGCTTCTAGATAATATTGGTATCGGTGACGATATATACTCGTAGTCATCGGTATCGTTCACTGAAAAAAACGCTCTACACACAGAGATAATGCAAACAAATAGGTGCTAAGTACGACACGCCTAACTTAAACATAATGGAAGTTGCGTGCGTCAATTGACGATATATGTTGATGATACTGCATTGATTTTTAAACTTAACGGCAGTAATTTAAATATGACGTAGTGAATAAACCATTACAGCCTATTAAAGTCCACTGCTTAACGTAGGTTTCCCTCATATAGTGCTTCATAGGGGTTTTTGCCACAGTTACCACCGCCGCATATATTATATTATAACCGCAGGTTTTTAATTATTTTGAGATGTTATCAGAAAGACGCTGCTGCTCATCTCCTGTTTCATTTTCCTGCTGTCGCTGTAAGAGTACGATAATCTCGACTACGACACGAACGTGTACATCACGACTACACCCTCGCGACGATATGGGCTAGTGGTAGGGTTACCAACTCCCGAAAGGATCAACCCGGGAGAATTTTATGAAGGGGGGGGGGGGGTGAAAGAAAATGTATTTATTTTGTTTTCGAAAAAGATCTAATACAAAATCATAAAAGATTTTACATGAAAAATCGAACTTTCTTAGTACTTTATAATTCTGCTTTTACTAAAGCTCAAGCTAAATACTCATTCGGTTTCTTTCCTTGCTCCATGCTTGTTCCATCATGCTTGAAATGCATGAAAGAACAAACGTGACCATTTTTTTTCAATTCAGGACAGGGATTTCTGTCTTTCGATTTGTGATTCTGTCATTCGTAAAGAAGTCAACCCAGCGAAAATGCACTCGATATTCTCCAACAAGCTGTGGTTGCATCTCACAAAAGTCCAACCTCATCGCACAGGTTGTCACTATCTAAGTCAATATTTAAGATTTCTTGGAGTGTAGTTATGCCTGTCTTTATGACTGGTTCTTTTGAAGATAAAATTTTCATTGCTTGGTATTCCGGATCTTCAAAGCTATACTATTTTTGTAAATATGTCAATCAGTTTTTGACATTAGTTTTAAAATTTGTTTTTTGCGGTTCATCAAACAGCTTTAATAAATCCCTGGCAGATTTACCATAAACGCCATATCGAGTGATGTGCAGTTTCGTGATCACTTGGAGAAGAAGGGCAAATTGGCCTCTGAAAGCTTGGCGTGCTCAGCGGAGTGGGACAGTATTTCATGCCAGCTCACCGCCTGCAACTTTACAAGACGCAGCTTCGGCCGCACATGGAATACTGTTCCCATCTCTATGCCGGGGCTCCCCAGTGCCAGCTCCTTCCATTTGATCGCATCCAGCGCAGAACAGTTCGAATCGTCGGCGACCGAGCTCTTTCCGATCGGCTTGACTCACTGGCACTGCGAAGAGATGTTGCATCTCTTTGCGTATTTTATCGCATCTACCACGGGGAGTGCTCTGAGGAATTGTTCGGACTAATTCCAGCCGCACAGTTTCACCATCGCACATTGCGACAAAACTTGCGATACCATCCATACCGTCTGGATGACTGGCGGTCCACCACTAAGCGATTTAAAAGAGTTTTCGTCCTCGCACAACTTCCTTGTGGAATCAACTTCGCCCAGAGATTTTTCCGGACCGATACGACGTAATAACCTTCAAGAAAAGAGCCTATTCCTTTTTAAAAGGCCGGCAACGCATCTGCGATCCCCCTGATGTTAGCTGTTCATATGCGGCGGTAGTCACTTACCATCGGGTGAGCCGTATGCTCGTTTGCCACTTTCCAATAAAAAAGTTACTTCAGGAGTGGTAATTAAATCCTCTTCTTTACTGTTTTTAGACGAAAAAAAACGTAACACCTTGATTTGTTTTGGCGTTCTTAATAAAGGTTTGATGCTTCGAAGATTTTTCGTGTTGTTTTACAGATCCAAAGCCGTCAAAATTGACCGAAAATAAATGCCGACATATTATGTTACATTTTGCTGTGAACTCATCTTTTTTCGCTAACCAATTAATTATTTTAACCACAGGTCATTGAAAGAACAATGGTACTTTTTTTCTTTGCACCCGTACTATTCTCACTTCCCGAGTTTATGGACTACAGTATCCATTTACCACTGGGTGGACTGTGTGTTCGTTTATCGCATTAACTTATATAAAATTAAATAAAAAAATTAAAAAAAAAGATGTTATTTGGAATATACGAACTTTTCTGACATTACTTGCTGACAACCGGCGAGGTATTGACAACTGAATGGTGATGAAAATCTCACCAAAAATGTAAAACCTAAATCTAATGGAGTAGTGCTAATGACTATTAAAGCCACTGCAAGGTGGTTGTAGGAGTATGCGAATGGGTTTTGCAATCAGCTGATTGTCAGGCTCGTTCATCCATCAGCAGGTTCAACCATGTGAGGGTGAAGTTGAAGTTTTGGAGAAAAGGTCGGTTTGTCCTCTTTACACACTTTACAGGTCTTCAACATTCATAATTAACGATTGCGGTTACAGTTCACATAATACCGGTAAACAGTCGTGTGCGCGGTCAGACGTGAGTGCAAATCAAATAGGTTCATTTGGCACGCAAACCGGCTACGAACTCGGTGAAATGGAAATTAGGTATTTATAGTTACCTGTAATGTATTTACAATTCAAGTTATGTGGCCTAGCGGTTGTACTAATCGCACCTGTTGAGTCATGGATCCGGGGTTCTGGTACCAATAGTGCCGTAACTGACCTCGACCTTCCTACTACAGTTCACATAATCGTTGGGGCACTAGTTTTGTCTGTTGTATTTGTTTTGCAGAAGGGATGGTTAAATTTACTTATATCCACAAAATTCGTGGTTAAGTGCCAAAAAGGAAAACCACAATCGCAATAGGTGGCGCCATGGTCAAGTTTTTAACAAACTTTATATTTGTACTGTAAAGAGTATGGAGCGAGTTCGTAGTGAAACTTATCACGCCACCTACCGGAAATGATAGACCATATTTTTATATTAGTAACCATATTATTTTTGACTGCCTCATTTTTTTTATAGAATAAGGGTGACAAACGAGCACACAGTACACGTGATGGTAGGTGGATGCTGTGGCCCATTCACATCTACATTTACCCTTGATTAAGAATCAAAATGCGGATGCGTTGTCACCCCTGAGGATTAAGATGGAATGTCGCGTTTCCACTAAAAAAAGGGTCTCCGGATCTCTCCACTCACCAATACGAAATGTTGTTAGGAAAGGGGATGTCTTCAGAAGCTGTTATATGGAAATTATTTTACACTTTGTATATTGAGGAGACTCGAATATAATCAAGACCCCTTAGACTTTGTACCATTTTAAGATATTATTTCGAATTCGGAGGTCGGGGCTTTAATGCTTTTTTACATAACGTCCACTGTCCACTCTTAGAGGATGTAATTTTTCTCCAATATGGCACTATTCAAAAAGTGTAATCTGTTTTAAAAAAAGATAATTAAATTCGGTCCACAATTTATGAAGATATCGCTTAACATACATGCAACAAGTATAAAATTAAAAATTTTGTACAACCGACTTCAATACGAATAAAATGGGAACATTTATACAAATATATAAAATCGAAGTGTCTGTTTCTAATAACATCTTTTTACTAAATACACGGTACTTATAACAAACAACCATTTATCTGTCTGTTTGTTCCGGCTAACCTCCGAAATAGCTGGACCTATTTTCACGGGACTTTTATCGGCAAATATCTGATGTTATAAGGAGTAACTTCTCTTTTGTTTTAGTAAAGCAATTAGGGTTCCGCATAAAAATCAAAACCTATTAGGTTCAACCGTAATAAATAACACGTGGACGAAGTAGCGGGGAATAGCTGGTCATCAATATAGTTGAAGTCATTAAATAGATTATTGAGGATTTTTTTGAGCTATCCTTAATAAGACGTAGACGGTCAGAACTAGAACAAGCATAAAAAATACAGTGAGAACCTCCTCCTTTTTTGAAGTTGGTTAAAAATCAGTGAAATCTAAAAATTCTCCTTTTTTGAAGTTGGTTAATAAACTCCGTTAACAGACAAGGAGATTAACCATATAATTGTTGTTAAGTTATCTTCTGTAATTACGTAATATATTCTATTTAATAATATTTATTAAGTTTTTAACCAGTTCTTTCCTTCGACAAAAACAATGATAAGGTTAATCTTGTTCAACAAGAACCTGCGAAGTTGAACTGTTCATTCTGAGCACTAATGACAAAATTTCCTTTTACTTTTCAGTTAATTTTACGAAACTTACGTAAGTTACGTAAGTTTTAAGTTGTTAAACCATCCCTTTTACAGAACAAATACAACAGACAAAACTAACGCACCAACGTTTATTTCAGCTTCAGCAGGAAGGCAGAGGTCAGTTATACCATAATTGGTACCAGAACTCTGGATCCATGACTCAACAGGTGCGATTAATAAAAACGCTAAGCCACTGGGACTTCTAATTATCATATAAATTGAATTGTACATACATTACAGGTAACTATAATTACCTAATATCCATTTCACCGCGTTCTCGTAGCCGGTTTGCGTGCCAAATGAACCTATTTGAATTGCACTCACGTCTGACTGCGCACACGACTGTTTACAGGTATTACGTGAACTGTAACCATAATCGTTAATTGTGAATGTTGAAGACCTGTCTGAGTAAAGAGGACAAATTGACCTTTTCTCCAACACTTCAACTTCACCCTCACATGGTTGAACCTGCTGACGGATGAACGAGCCTGACAATCAGCTCATTGCAAAACCCATTCGAATACTCCTACAACCACCTTGCAGTGGCTTTAATATTCATTAGCACTAGTCCGTTGGATTTAGGTTTTACATTTTTGGAGAGATTTATCATCACCATTCAGTTGTCAATAATTCGCCGGGTGTCAGCAAGTAATGTCAGAAAAGTTCTTATATTCCAAATAACATCTATATCCTATATATTTAAACGAGCAATTCTTGTATATATATATATATATATATATATATATATATATATATGTATATAATCGGAATCTCGGAAACGGCTCCAACGAT
This sequence comes from Parnassius smintheus behrii, assembly GCA_036936625.1. NCBI lineage: Eukaryota > Metazoa > Arthropoda > Insecta > Lepidoptera > Papilionidae > Parnassius > Parnassius smintheus. The sequence continues at coordinate 6,678,378 of JAUPFT010000006.1, forward strand.
TTTCATAAAATTTTGTGTGCAGGGAGTTTCTGGGGCAATAAATCGATCTAGCTAGGATTTATTTTTAGAAAATGTCTTTTTGTCCGTGTTTTTAGGCAATGAAAAACTGCTATAATATCATTAGAATAAGAAGGTAAATTTTGACAGTTTATTTACGATTACAAATAGCTTAATGGTATATTGGGCGGTCACAAAATCGTAATACCGTGGTTCGAGCCCAGACCAACCGACCGACTTTTTTTTAATTTTTTTTCAAGTTCCTTTCTTTTTTGAGAAAATCTTTTTTTTCGAGCCCTTTTTTTAGTATTTTTTAAAAACACGAAACTTTAAATTAAACTAATTGCACTCATGATTTTTTAATCAAATAACCAGTTTAGTTTTTTCTATTATGTCGCTACGATCAAAAAATATTATTCGTATTTCATCAGTATGTAATTTGTATCTAAATATAATTTCCAAAACACACGAATTAAAAAAAAACCGAGCGAAAAATACCGAGCAAAGCTCGGTCAACCGGGTACTATATATATATATATATATATATATATATATATATATATATATATATATATATATATATATAAGTTAATGCGGTAAACAAACAGTTCGTAATTATTTTCGATAAAAAATCAAAATGCAGATGCGTTGTCACCTCTGAGAACTAAATTCGAGTGTCTATCACCAGTCTTCGGCTTACACTAAAAACTTCGTCCCCTCTTTTTTCGTCTAAATTTATAGGAGATCACAGCTGAAAAATAACCCGTTTAATTTAAACAGTATCATTGAAATAGGTTAACCCATTCGTTGCGGTAAACGCACAACGCCGTCATTTAAATTGCCATTTTTAACGGATGACGCCAATCGGCATAAATTATATTTTGGCGTAGACAGAGAAACCTATAGACTAATGATCGGCGTGGCCTCGAGTGAGAAAGAACGATAACGAATTTTTAGGTTATAGAATAATTTTTATGACTTTTAAACACATTTAGATAAACATTTTAATTGTTCTAAGAACTGAACTGAACAAGATTCACCAATCTTAAGCTCACAAAACACTTTTTTTCTCACTTAAACCAACTTGTAAACTCCATAAATCATTACGCTGTCAAAGTTGTTTAGCAAACTGTAGAGTTTGCTAAACAAAGAAACCGGCACGGAGAAAGGGACAAACAATTACACCGCTCTATCTCATTTCTATGCAAGACGTATGCATAAATCTATCTTTTTGGTGTGCGAATGCGAAAGAAGGCGTCAAATTGTCTATAGGTTTCTCTGTCTACGTATTTTGGCTATAATTTGGCTAATTTCTACTCTAAATGGATATAGACCGGGAGCTGGTGACAGGTGACGTTCCACGATTTTGTCGTGCATGCCTTTTTAAGGCTTGATAACTAACCCTAAAATATCAAAGATTGTCGGGGCTTTAGCCCCCCCCCCCCCCTCGCGTCCTCTTCATAAGGAAAAGCGCTTTTCTTTGTGTAGCGTATTTTCGTGTTTTTCCGTGATAGTATACTGCATGCCCTTGTAATATACGGAAGTTCAAGCAAATTGAAGCTCTAGTAATTGATGGCATGCACCCCGCATCGCCCCAAGATGATCTGAAAGGGTTCTGAAAACCTGAAAAAAATTAAAGGGCAATTCCGTGTTTTCAAATTGCATACCGACGTAAAGAATGGAAGTTTTTGTAATACAAACGCTCTGGAAAAATTGGCATGCACCCCTCGTATGACCAACGGTGGAAAATTTCCGGAAAACTGTAAAAATTGAACTCCGATTTTCCGTGATTCCAAACTGCATGCCATGTTCATACGAGGGGTGCATGCCAATTTTTCCAGAGCGTTTTTATTACAATTTATCAAGCCTTAAAAATGCATGCACGACAAAATCGTGGAACGTCACCTGTCAGCAGCTCCCGGTCTAATATACTTTTTATATGTGCCTGTTTTATATACATACTACATCATTATCGTCGCCATATATGTAAATAATGATTTTAGAAAAATAACAAAATACTTCAGGCGCGGAAAACGCCGAACGGTGTCTTTCAGAGGTTACCAACTCATTAGAACAACAACAAATTTGAATATTTGTACTTTCTAATAGTTTTGAGGTTCTCTAATACTTTCTAATAGTTGTTAGCTCAAGTTAAGATGAGATTTAACGTGTCACGATCCATAATTAAAAACAAGTAATCTATTGGTCCTTTGTTAGTCATTTCCACCCTTAAACCAGAACGCTGTTCGAAATCGATCAGTTTGAGGAAAAATGGATATCGTATATTCCATTATTCAGATTCATTTTCGGGAGCGTCATCACCCACTTTTTCGTTTTCCTCGTCAAATAAATGATCAACATCCCCTGACAGGCTGCCGTAGAGTTACTCATCATTTAAAGGAACTTCTGGGAATAGAATGTTATATGTCGGTGAAAACATTGTATCTACAATGTCAGTCATGCAGACTGTCATTGTGATGTAGTTTACTGGTGGATCACGTGGCGATTTTTGAGCCGCCTTGAATGAGGTAACAATTGGTGAAGATATCGCGTAAAGAGCACAGGTACAGGCAAATTTGGAAACTTCTCCTTTTTCATAGTCTGCTGATACAATTTTAAATACAACACTTATCTTCATGAAGGCGATTAACCGTGTAGTGGCGGTGTAAGAATATCCACTACGCTACATCGACCCGTGGGTGTCGTGAGAGGCGACAGAGGGAGACTGAAGCAGGAGATGAGCAGCAGCGTCTTCCTTTTTTTCTTTATAGAAGAAGGGGCAAACGAGCATGCGGCTCACCTGATTAGTACTACTAGTGAGTACCGCCGCCCATGATCAACCGCAACACCAGGAGAATTGCGGGTGCGTTGCCGGCCCTTTAGAAAGGAGTAAGCTCGTTTCTTGAAGGTCCCCAGGTCGTATCGGTCCGGAAAAATCGCCGGTGGTAAACTATTCCACAGAGAAGTTGTACGTGGAAGAAAACTCCTTGTGAAACGTACAGTGGTGGACCGCCAAGCATCCAGATGGTGTGGATGGTATCGGGACGTTTGCCGTGTAGTGCGTTCACGAAATTTGGCGGCTGGGATTAATCCGAACAATTCCTCAGAGCACTCCCCGTGATAGATGCGAGAAAATACGCAAAGAGATGCAACATCTCTTCGCAGCGCCAGTGAATCGAGCCGATCGGAAAGCACTCGGTCGTCAACGATTCGAGCCGCTCGGCGCTGGATGCGGTCAAGTGGAAGGAGCTGGTACTGGGGAGCCCCAGCCCAGAGATGGGAACAGTATTCCATTTGCGGCCGAACCTGCGCCTTGTAAAGTTGCAGGCGGTGTGCCGGCATGAAATACTGTCCCGCTCTGCTGAGCACGCCAAGCCTTTTGGAGGTCAATGTGGCCTTCCCTTCCTAGTGACCACGAAACTGCACTTCACTCGATATGTCGACGCCGAGGATTCCTGATAACAACATAAAATTATAAAAAACTATGGTTTCCAACCCCCCTTCCAAGCGTGGTAACTACGAGGGCGGCACTGAAAATTTCGGAAATCAAGGAAGTGACACAACATTACTATTTAAAAATGTATTTATTGCTTTTCGAAGTATTCTCCGCGAAATTTGACACATTTTTCCATACGATGGAACCAATCATTGAAGCAACCATTCCATTCGGAAGTTGGGGTCTCCAAAATGGCCGTTTTGTAGGCGTCCACAGCTTCTTCAGGTGATGAAAATCTCTGTCCACGCAATTTATTCTTTATTTTAGGGAAATTATAGAAATCATTAGGGCTTAGGTCGGAGCTGTACGGCGGATGGTCTAAAAATTATATATTTTCTTGCTCTAAAAACTCTTTTGTTTCGTGTGCGGTGTGAGAACTCGCATTGTCGTGATGGAGGATGTTGCGGCGGTTGCAGTTCTCTTTACGGAGTTTAGAAACGACCTGTGGCAAACAAATGCTAGCATACCATTCTGCATTAACCGTTCTTTGTCCCTCAAGAGGAATAGCCGTAACATGGCCGATTTTGGAGACAAACGTGGCCACCATTTTTTTTTTGCAACACTCCGTGAACGAACAATTTTTCTTGGCTTTAACTCATTTTCGAACACCCAAACTCGTGACTGGTTTTTTGTTTCGGGTTCGTACGCGTATATCCAGGATTCGTCACCTGATATGATGTTGTATACAGCATTTGAGGATCCTGCGTGGAATCTTTCGAGAGTTCTGACGCATCAAGTAACGCGAGCCGCTTTTTGCTCTTCACAGAGCGAATGCGGTATCCATCAGGAAAACAACTTTTTTACACCTAATTATTCATGCAAGATTATTTGTATTTGACTCATGCCAATGTCTAAAGTTGCCTGAATTTCGCGGTATGTCACATGTCAATCTTCCTCAATCAGCTTACGCACAGCATCAACGTTTTCTTGGGTGACTGCAGCTTTTGGACGACCTTGACGGGGATCATCACTGAGCTTGACACGTCCACGTTGAAATTCAGCAAATCAGCGATAAATTGTGGTTTTGGATGGGGCTTCATCACCAAATGCAGAAGTCATCCGGTCATCCGGTTTTTGTGTTAAACCACTTCGAAAGTCATAATAAATCATCGCTCTTAAATTTTCTCGAGTCAATTCCATTTTCTCAACGACTAAACAAGTTTGACAAAACCTTGTGACAAGACCGATAATCTTTTTTTAAATAAATAAATGGTATTCGATTTTTAAAACCAAGGAGTTTTCAATTAAAAAGATTTTAATATGACGAATAGTGGAAATATTCCATTCCCGATACTTTTAGTGCAGCCTAGTATGTCAAAATCCCCCTCTGTGTGGTTATTGGGGCGGTCTATGTTCAGTAGTGAACTGTTATAGGTTTTAAAAGGTACTCGTATGTAGATAGATTAGACGTATTTTCAAATGGCACAGAGTAAGTGATCTTGACTGTGTACGAGTACCTCCTCATTAGCGATGACCGCCGAGTACTCTACACGCTCATTAAATGCTTAAAATGCCTCGCACAGAGCACGCCACCCATGTCGTGGAGAGTTTCCCAACGTGCCGTGACTTGGCATGGTGACAACCAGTTGCGGTGAAGGTGACTCCTTTATTGGTATTTAACTAACGTTCTGATGTTAAAACGTGGCCGATCAAATAATTGCTATATAAATGTCGTAGAAGTATTTAATGAGACTAAAGCGCCCAAAATGTCGGGAATTAAGAAGTTAAAATGAAACGCGATAAAATCGGTAAAATTTTTTTTATTTCGCTTAAATGGGTATAAGAAGTCTTAAGCGGAAGTATTGCTAGTTAGTATTGTGGTGGTCATTAAAGGATGATATAAGAATAAATTGAAACAAAAATTCATACTTGGAGCCACGCTGCGTCTTTGGTAGTAGCATGAATGGGTTAGCTCGACCGAGGAAGGACCACCGCGCTCTCACAAAATACCAGCGTAAAATAGCTGTTTAATACTGCTGTGTTTCTTATGGTGAGAGTGTAGAGATACGGAGACCCTTTTTTACTAGAATCGAGGCATTCCATCTTCGTCCTCAGAGGTGGGTTGATTCTTTTAAATATTTTCCATCTTTTTTAGCCAAAATTTTATGGCTAAATGTAGTCTGAATTCCGCGCTGCTCTTTGAACTCTACTTACTCTCTCTGGGATTACGAACGTAACGATATGTATGTATGAATGTATACATAAAAACTTTCTAGACATGCGTTGTCAGTTGTCACACATCTCATGTCCCACATTAACTCACAAAATTTCATCGTAATCAAATGAATGTAGTGGTATTGAATAAATAAGAAATTCATAGAACGTGAACAAACAAACGAATAAGTATTCATTTTATTATGTTTTGATCGTTCTCTGGATAAGTCCCACTAGAATTATTCCACGTTTATACTGTCAGTTCCACACCTGTTCGAGGGTTTTTAAAGGCTAATTTAATGCTCAGTGCATGTTATTATTGATCGAAAACAATTTAAAACATTGCGACTCTGTACGAGCTACGAGTAGGTTAGGTTATCCGGTATTCTACTTGATTCATAGGTAAGTGTTCCAAAACTAAAAAAAACTTTTTTCATCGCGCTTTTATTAGCTTGACTTGAAAAGCACTTATATCAAGAACCTATGTCAATACAATAATTTTATAACTTTATCCTAGTTTCTTGATGAGGATCACCAGGATAAAATAAAATAATTATCACGATCGTCATAGCTCATGATCAATGCGTGTTGTTTAAAGTTTTTTTTTTAAATACTAATTACGAACACACTGTAAAACTCTTAAGTGAATTCTGTGGTCAATAGACTTCGACATACGGTTTGTAAAATTTTGGTTTTGAGTATTTGGTGATTTTCCGCTATCAATCGGTCGCCAAAACCTCATTGAGTAGTCAGAATGAAGTTCGTATTTAGACAAAATGGAGGCATATTATTCTCCCTTACAGTTAAATTTATTAAATAAGTTAATAAGTTTAGATTAATGCTTTGCCCCAAATTATATAAATTATGCTTTGCTTATGTACTCGCTTATAACTGTGTGATTTTTTTATATTTATGCGAATACTACGTGTACATAGAATAAATGTAGGATGCCCTAGACGGAATTTCATTTTAAAATTACCCTTAACCAACGAGCGTGCATGCGTATTGCGTAGATGTACGGACGTGAAGAAGGCGAGAGGTGTGACAGGGTCGTCCGTAGTCTCTGCTTCCGCTCTGTGTGACAGACGTGAGTGTTTATGAGATTTTATGAGTACGAAGTTTAATGGTTCATAAGAACCGGGTACTATGGATACTGACTTAAAAATGAGGATATCCGCAGTAGTACCAGAGTAACCGACACAGTCCAACGGATTTATAAGCTGAAGTGGCAATGGGCCGGCTATATAGCTCGAAGAAACCGCAACCGATGAAGAATAAAGGTTCTGAAGTGGCAGCTCCGTACCACCGGTAGACGAAGTGCAGGGCGGCTCCCCAGTAGATGAAGTGACGAACTTGTAAGACGTGCCGGAAATCGGTGGATGCAGGTGGCTCAGGACCGGGCTTTGTGACATTCCTTGTAAAGGACTATAATGGTGATGAGGACTATGGTTTTGGGTGAACTGTTATGGGTAAGTGCGCAGTAGAGTTCGCCTCACATTTCGAGAATAAATGCCGATATCGACGTCGAACTGCTTTTATTTGATTCAATGCACAATTATTATAAGTATAATGACCTGAATAAGTTACTTAAAATCGTCTAGTCGTTTTTGTTATGAATAAATTTACTTTAAAAAAAATAGAATAAGCGTGACAAACGAGCTTATAGTTCACCTGATGCTTAGTGAATACTGTGGCCCATGGGGCCATGTGGGCATCTCCGTCTATCCTCGAATAAGAATCAAAATTCAGATGCGTTGCCACTCCTGAGGACTACGATGGAATGCCTCATTTCCAGTAAAAAGGTACTCCGGTTCTCTACACTCACCATACGAAATTACCAGCATAAAAACTATTTTAGTAGCAGCTTATGGTGTTTTACACGATTATTCTGTGAGAGCGTGTTCCTACTCCCGTCGAGCTAACCCATTCGTGCTAAAGCCATAATATGGCTGCTGTGTAGTTCTATCGCGTTATATACGCGATAGAACTACACAGCACTAACAAATATAACAAATATATTTGTTATATTTGTTACGCCTGGTAGCCGGGTTGAATTTTTTTTATTTTAAACTGTTATCACTTGGCGACGTCTGTCCTTCCATCTGATTACAAACTGGGTGTCTTCAAAGTAAGAGTGAATTGGCTTTTGTTATAATGCGATTCTTTATCTAGGGCTTCCTCACCACTTACCGTCAGGTGACCGACTCGTTGGTCTAGTGGTAGTAAACGCGGTTGCTGAGCATGAGGTAGGTCCTGCGCCTTATCAATCTCCGGTCATGTCGGAGTACCGTCCCATCGGGCTATGAGAGTGAGATAATAGAGAGCGCACCTGTGCTTGCGCGTACACTTGCAAACTATAATCATGTCCTGCGCAGATCTCCGTTAAGACTGTCCGCCGTGACCGAAATTCGGTCTGGAGGACATTATCATTTGATGTGTCCTTAGTCAAACACTGGCTTATAATAAATAAGAAAAAATTAGGAGATCCAGTAAGATAAAGTTGAATTCATTTTAAAAATTTACACCGTCTCTAGATGCTATTTTATGCAAATTATTTTATACTTTTTGAAGTCGGTTTTTGAATTTTTTGAAGTTTGTGGTTGGAGCTTGGGTACTCCTAAAGAATAGTTTCATATAAAGCGCACGGTATGAATAATAGATGGGTAGTAAAATCGAGCGTTAACAAAATGTATAGTTTATGTATTCCTCTCTCCGTTATGGTTTTCCTCTGCGCACTATCAACATACTCGCAAGGTGAATAATCTCATATATTTTTATGTAATATAATTTATGTATTATACTTTATCAAATGAATATAAATTATACGATAAGATAATTCATTTATGATAATGTCAGTTACCCAGTGACTGACCGCTTTAGTAATTTCATCTTAGTCGTCAGGGGTGACACAGCATCAATAGTCATTGATTTTAATACGTGTCCAGGACTGCTATAGCCACTTAACATCAGGTGAAATGTTTACTCGTTAGTTATCTAATAAAAAATAATATCCACCTCTTCAAGTAGACATCGTTATCTTAAAGACGTTGTTAACATCAAAGAAAGCTTAAAGCTTTTGTAAAGTGCCGTCATTAAAATGTTAGTGCTAACTATAGGAAACAAAATGCGTTTCATTAAAACTAAATGAACGTAACAAGGACGGAGTAAATCCTGTAGAGTGTAGACCAGGAGTAGCGGACCTTTGTGTATCAAGGTGCCATTTTTCTAAAGAAATGTATTAATTAGGTAATAGACGTCCCGTAAAATAATTTTTACTTCGTGATTATTGGGAAAATAATACTACTAAATACTATCGACCCAAAACTCTCTATTTACTACAAAAAATAAATAGAGTTTTGAGTTGAGACTTGAGACATTATATATCATAATGATTTTGACATTGCTAAATATATTTTTGGAATGTATAATATTAGTAAATGTTTCAGTTGTACGCGTAATTCAACTTAAAGCTACACTAAGACTTCTGTTGTTGTAGATTAGATGACAAGTAACTTATATTGGGGTTGTAAAATCCTAAATATAACAAAAATGAACTTTTAAACACAGTTGTGTCAACGAAATTGACTATTATGCAATGCGTAAACGAACTATGCATTCCTTGGGGGAGGCGTGGGCTTGTGAAGGGTTGTAATGATGATGATGATGAAACGAACTATGCGTCATTAGTAATAGTAGTCCACGATGTAACTAGGATCACTTTCGTTCGTTCGTAGGATAATACTTCATAGTGATCAGTGGCGCGTCCAAAATATTGTGTCGCTATCTCTGGTGTAGACTATAGAGCAGTTATTGTGCTATTAATACGAAATGACAGCACAAATCTTAAATATTGTTGTGATATTTAGATGAGAAAAAAAAGGCACAACGTAACCGTTTTGTTTTTAATTTTATAATTAAAAGTCGTGGTTTTGTAAGCATTTTATTTTTCCGAGCGGGAATCTGTAACACCGCAGCCTACAATGCTTATAGCTACTGCGCACTGTTACTGCTGTTGTATTTTTAAGTTACATTTTTAGATCCATGTTTAAAGGCCGATCCAAAATAACATTGCCAGTTCTATTTTACATAATAATAAATTTGGTGTCGTATTCTCCGTATTCTCTGAAGATATCTATTCTTATATCTGATGATAGATATTTATATACGAGGTAGAGCTACGCTGCGGGTATATTATGGTTGTAGCACGAATGAGTTGGCTCGGCCGGGGAAGAACCACGCTCTCACAGAATACCAGCCTAAAATAGTAGCTTAATGCTGCTGTGTTTCGTATGGTGAGTGTAGAGAACCCGAGACCCTCTTTACTGGAAACGAGGAATTCCATCTTAGTCCTCACGGGTGATAACGTATCTGCATGTTGATTTGTAATCGAGGATAGATGTAGATGTCTATGGGCTGCATCAACCACTTACCATTAGGTGGACTGTGTGCTCGTTTGTCACCCTATCCTATAAAAAAAATACAGATGGTTTAGGACAGTGTTTAGTTGCATTCCTTGGGGCCTTTGTTCAGCAGTGGAGTTGTAGCTATTGTAGCCTGTAGCTACGATAATGATGATGATGATTCTATTGAATGGAATAATTAGGATCTCAAATCAAGACTGCAAGCATTAATCCATTACATGGGGTTTTAAGTAGATATTCAACGAGTGTATGCTTAGAGGCAGGGCGCTTGCTAAAATTCTTTTCTTGGTAATTCCATTCTCACTAAGCATATTAGATATGATGCATGGATGGGATAGCTTTTATGTATATATTTAAATGCGACGCAGGTCCTATTCTCATACGCAGCAAGTATCTGACACACGAGCACACAGTTCACCTTACATTTATCATATGTTAGGAATCAAATGCCACCCCTGAGGACAAAGACGGAATGCCTCGCTTCCCGTAATAAGAGTCTCCAGTTCTCGTCACCGATCATAGGAAACACAGTAACATTATGCTATTTTACGCTTGTGTTCTCTGAGAGCATTGTCCTTTCCCGGTCTTTACGTAAAACGTGTTCACAATAAAAGAGAAATCTGTTCATTTTTAGTTTTTTTTTTATTTTATTAAAAAAGTGTAATAATATCTACTTGATTCATTAGGATGTAATTAGATTATTTATTAATGAGTTATTTTTCTTGATGGTAGAAGACCTTTTCTGCCTGCGAGTTCGCCTAGTTAGGTATCATACTCGTCCATAGACAATTTCGCGCACTCAACATAATGTGTTATATTGTTACTTAACTAATTGATACATTTTCTAGTTAGATTTCACACTACGCGAGATAAATATTTACTTGAATATATTTACAAAAATCCTTCTCGTGCAAATTGGTAAGTACGCTAATAAGACACATCAGTAAACAACTGTTTGCAAGTAACACACTGTGTTGTAATAAATCTGTTAACAAGTATATTTATAGAGTAGGTACGCAGATGTACGCAGAAGCATGATAAATTATTGTGTTATATATAGTGCAATGATGGCCATGTAGTGGCGGTATCGTAAGAGGCAGTGATGGCAGCAGTATCTTTTTGATAACAACTCAGAATAATAAAAAACTGCCGTTGACAACCCGCTCGCCAGGCGTGGCAACTATGGCAAAATCCCCCATATGAGGTAATCTTTGGGGGGAGGCCTATGTTCAGCAGTGGACTTTTATAAGCTGTAATAAAATTATAATAAATGATTAATATTACCTAAAGGTAAAGTAGGAAACCGCCTATTGATAGTTAAAACTAAAAGACTCCGGGGTCTTTTTTGCGAGGTATTATCAACGGCATTATCATCACAGTCCAATATTACAACCCCAGTACATTCTTTTTATAGAATAAGGGTGACAAAAGAGCACAGTCCACCTGATGGTAAGTGGATGCTGTGGCCCATAGACATCTAAATTTATCCTCGATTAAGAATCAAAACGCAGATGCGTGGTCATCCCTGAGGACTAAGATGGAATGCCTCGTTTCTAGTAAAAAGGATCTCCGGTTTTCTACACTCACCATACGAAACACAGCAGCGTTAAGCCGCTATTTGATGCTGGTATTCTGTGAGAGCGTGGTCTTTCCCTTTTCTTTCCGACCCACTCGTGCTACAACCATAATATATAGCCGCAACGTGACTCTATAAAATTTAAAAATGTTTTACCATCGTCAATTCATCTAATGGGGCCCGAGAATTTTTGTTCTCTATTCATTGTCCGTTCTCTTAAATGCTATTTCAGCTTACTGATTACGTAGTATAAGAAGTAGGAAAAAGGGAGGGAGTCTGGAAGTTGCATTGTCTAGACTCTAGACAATGCAACTGCCAGACCCCCTCCCTCTAGAGAGACTCTAGAGGCCTCTATGTAAAAAATCTGGTTCTGTCTGTGGTTGACTGGAAAAAGTCTGAAGTTGAGAAAATAACAAGTTACTCATTTTGTCGACCGCGAGACATGACATAGTAAAAAGTTGACACAAAAACATGTAAACCTCCTTCTTTGAAATCGATTAAACAATATTTTAAAATTGATAATATTTTCTTAGTAGTAAATGTACACAATCCTGGATTTAAGTAATTGTGTGGATGACTCACTTAAAATATGCAGGTAAACGATTGCTACTTTGACGACCTTAAATTATATCGGAACCTTTTTTACATTTTAAAATATACTTTTAGTTCGTGGGTTTTATATGATTATTATATTTTATTTTTTAAATATAAATGTAGACTTTTAGCCAATCTTTAAAGGAGTTACACAATTACACTGTATGTTCTTTTTTTGTATGTATGCTATTACACTCGATATAGTAAACCTCATTTACATTCAGCCCCTACCACTGCTCCTCGCGCTGCCGGCAATACTTCGCTAAATACTGCCGTAGCAGGATCGAGAGAAGTGTGTATTTACATTCTGCCTGCCTTACCACTCACATCACTTTCGGCTTTCGAACTTTCGACTATGGCAGACGTGGAAATAATTACAGCGTCCGCGCTGTGTCTTCTTACAATACAAAATTATGTTAATAATTTAAAAAGAAAAGAAGAAGAGTTCAAAAGAAGATGGATAGATAGATAGAAAATTTATTTGCTTAAAAACATGGTACATAAGATGATCAATGACGTGGAACTGACATGGTTTGCCGTAGTTGGCATGCAAAAATGATATGAAATACAGCTAATTACACAAACCCAATGTTACGTTTTAAAATTATTGCATTGTTTAAAAGTTAGGTACAAACATTCTTTTTAAATTCAAATATTATGTACAATTAAATACTTATACATATCCTCTCTATTTGAATTCTTATATAGTAAATTGTTCATAAATTATTAATTGAATTATTACATCATTGTTACATAAATAATATTAAATATTATATGAGATTAGTTAAGCTATTATTATTTTAATAATTACACTACAGTATAAATTAATTCATAATTTTAATTACAATAAAATTATAATTTAAAAATCTCAGGCTATTATGCAAATATTACCATTTAACTTACATTTTAATAAATAAATAATCAATATGAGTTACTAATCGTTTTTAGAAATAAAATGTCAATGTTCATTAATTCCTTAAACTAAATTTAATATTAATATAATAAATTTGACGAAATTATAATTAATTATGTACATAGGTACTATGTTATCTCAATAAGAAAATTCGTATTCGTAGAAGATGATGAATTGTAGTTTTTATCGTTAAGATACCATATAGTTTTTTTCTGATTCCAGCAGTTCTAAAAACTTTATTGTATTTTCATTACTCTTTATATTATATATTTTGGTAGATCGTACTTATTTAATAACAAGACGGCACGCACGTCCGTTCATCCAGGCGCATGGTGCGAAGTGAGCGATGGAGCTGAGCTGAATGTGAACACTCACTGCCGCTCGCGCTGCCCGTCCTTTGACTTCCGCACGAAAAACCGACATTTCGGGCAGTGGCAGCGGCAGCGGCAGTGTCAGCGCGAGTAGCCTGTTTACATACTGCCCTGCCCACTGCCCTGCTCACTTCCCTGCCCAACAGGGCTGAATGTAAATGGGGCAATAAGGCCTGCGCTCACAAACGGTATGGCACGCCGTTCAAGAGATTTTTTCCATGGACTAAGATTTTCGACCTGATTTTAACACTGACGATACTTTAATGAAATTAAACTGACTTTATTCGTGGTGGACGTGGCTCGACCGGGGCAGGACAATGGTCTCACAGAATACCAGCGTGAAATAGCAGCTTAATGGGTTTTGTGTGGTTAATCGAGAATAGATGTAGATGTCTATGGGCCACAGCATCCACTAACCATCTGGTTTTTTTTTTAATTTTACGCTATTATTCTGTGTGAGAACGTGGTCCTTCCCCGGTCCAGCACCTCCATTCGAGCTACAATCATAATTAAGCTGCAGCATGGGTCTACTACGTATACCATGCACACGTACCAAGTGGACTCTGAGCTCGATTGTCGCCCTTATTGTAAATAAAAATATCTCCATAACAGCTTCTGAAAGTCGGTGCTTCAATTACTCTGTATTGTAGTACCGATCAATTATCTACTATTATTATAATTTTAAAGTGTTAAAGCTGAATTTTTTGTTAGCATGGAGGTGACGGTTTGGCTAATCGGCGTGGTGCTCCGTGTGCTGAACGTACTGCTGGCTCCGCTGTACTGGTTGATGGCTCGCGACTCTCGCCGCCTCCCACCCATACGCGATCCTTTGCTGATGCGAAGCGCTACCGACCTCGCCAAGGGGATCAGAACTGGAGAGGTAAGTTGTAGTTTATTGCCTCCAAAGGTTTACATTTTTTTAGTTATTAGCCGTGAGATGGAGGCGAATCTGTCATCCCATTATATCACGTGCCTTCTGTGCTTTTGACGAGAAGCAGCAACAAGCGTGCGAAATATCTAGCGAGCCAACCCTCCCAAGCGTGCAAAACCTCCCAACGGGAAAAGTCCGTTTGGAAAAGTTGGATCATGTGGATATGTCTTGAGGGGGCGCCAACCGAATGATAGTTGCATTAGTGCTTACTGCTACTTGAGGTATTGCGTCTTATGATGCATCTGTGGTTGTGTTGCACCTGATTCGACGCATCTTGTGGTTTTAGTCGATGGAGGTGATGTCTGCTGGGATCATATGAGGGACCTTAGGATAGGTGTAAGCTGGCGATAACGTCGCGTTCCTACTGCCGGTCAGTGCAGTCGCTTCATAATTATGTGGCGGCTCTAATGCCGAACCTACAATATTTTCGCAGCGTAAGCATACCAACTGCGCGAAAATAATTTGAAATGGCGTGTCAACCTAAACGATCCGATACCGTCGTAGTGAACGAGTTCCTGGCCTTTGTTCAACAAAAATTGGACGTCATGGACGAGGTGTTCCTGGAGCAGATACTGATGACCAGTTTCATCGAGGACGAGATCATCCAAGCGAAGAAGGCGTTGCAGATTCAGCCGTGACCCAAATCCGTCTCCGTCCAAAATCGTCTTATCACACGTCATAGAGATGGACGCGGTAAGAAAGACCTGCAAGACATCTTCAGACTGTTCAATGAGACTGATCCTGATGACATCCCAACTTTCGTCACGCGTGATCTCAACAAGCTGCCTCCCGTGACGTTCGATCACGTAGACGTGACCAGATTGTTGAAAGACATCACCACGTTGAAACTCGAAGTCACCGACCTCCGTTTCAAATTTGAAGAATCGGAACGAGCCGCAACAGAGCTGAAGAACGAAGTCATTATGTTGCGCAACATAATTGCAACATCTTTGAATTCACCGTCGTCGCAGAATGTAAATACGACACGCGGTAATCGTAATAGTAGTCATATTTCACCGATGATTGCGACTCCGCCGCGCGATATCGTCTGTCAGCGGGTTGATGACCGCGAAACTAGGGCGACATCGGTCGTCATTGCATCACCCCCTCAGCCCTTGACTGAACCCTTGAGTACTACTCCGCCGAAGCCAACCTGTCAACAAGGAAAGACGTATGCGGATGTTGCTCGAAAATCTTCGCAACCCTCATGTGGTCGAAAACAAAAGAATGTGGGTGTAAAATCAGTTCCTGTGGTGACCCAAACCAAGAGAGAGAATGACGGGTTTACTCTTGTTGAGAAGAGACGTCTGTAACTCGTCTGTAACCAGCATGGGACCGCTAAAATAAACGCAAGTACAACTCTGCGTATTGTGGAGCCCACCATACAGCTCTACATCTCCAGTTTGGACAAAAGTACGTCGGGAGAAGACGTCCTGCGTTTCGTGGAAGAATGGAGCCGATGCCGCATAGAGGATCCGATCTCTTTATATTTGCAGCGTCTGGAGTCTAAGACGTCCACGAACTTCAAATTCTACGTACTCCAGGTTCCTGCAAAATACAAAGAGACATTCCCTGCTCCCGATTTCTGGCCCTCTGGGGCAGTGTTTCGCCGATACAGGGACGCGCCAAAGAAGAAAGTTTCCTAAATAGTGTTATATTTATATTTTACATATATTTTTAGGTTAAGGTATATATTGCTATGGGCCAATGTTCTTAATTTTTAAGTCCTTGATGCATGAAATAAAGTTATTGTATTGTATTTTATTGATAGTCATGTTATCTACCCAAGCAAACAACTGCGAAACTTCAAGATACTTTATACTGCGTAGATTGAATCAAAAATTAATCGTTATAATCTGAAGGTAGCCGTGGTTACATGACCTCAGGACGTCGAACACCTCAGTCTCCCCCGTGACCATTATGGTGAAAACGTTGGGTATATGTAATAAGTTAATATACGCAAAAAAATTAGTAAAAACTAGTTTTTTTAAGTGTGTATTATTCGCGTAAACGTAAGAGATCAGAACTAACGGTCTGGTTATGGCAAGTGGCTACTGCGGCCCATGGACACCTGCGACCAACTTTAAACAAAGAAGACTACAAACGGTTTGTCACCTATTGGCCAAAATGCTGCTCAATTTTAGGATTTTTTTTATAGGATAGGGTGACAAACGAGCACACAGTCCACCTGATGGTAAGTGGTTGCTGCGGCCCATAGACATCTACATTTATCTTCGATTACGAATCAAAATACAGATGCTTTGTCACCCGTGAGGACAAATATGGAATGCCTCATTTCATACGAAACACGGCAGCATCAAGCTACCATTTCACGCTGGTATTCTGTGAGAGCGTGGTCCTTCCCTGGTCGAGCCGACCCATTCGTGCTACAACTATACTACTAATATAACTGCAGCATGGCTTTATCGCCTAAATGATGTCGTTAAGTCTGTCACAGTCACTTTGACTTAAGTGATAGAGACAGCACGAGGCTTCCAGTATCTCAATCTATCAAAAAGACTTTTAAATGATCTACAGACGCCTCCTACGTGCTTCGTCTTTTTTTTAATTGTCAAATTGTTGAAATTTATTAAACCAGACAGATATACGTTAAGTACTGTAATGTCATTAACAATACCTACTTGTTGCACATATTCAGTGTATGCGTAGTCCTTCCCCGATCGACAATGACTTTCCAAAAACTGTCCATAAAAGGATTGAACAGCCACAGGGAAGCTACACAACCCTGGCTGACACCTATGTGTGAATGCCAAAATTGTCCGGGTAGACTACGTTGATCCTTAAACAACCACTAGAGTTCATTCATATCATCGTATCAAACCAAAATGCAGATGTGTTGTTTCCCCTGAGGACTAAGATAGAATGCCTCGCTTCCAATAAAAACCGTCTTCGGTTCTCTACACTCACCATACAAAACTCAGCAGCACTAAGCTGCTGTTTAACGCTGGTATTTTGTGATAGTCTGGTCTTAACTCGGTTGATTCGTGCTACAAATAAAGCTACAATGTGGCTCTACCACGTTATAAATAAAAAAAATATAAACCTCAGAATGTTTAAAAATATTGTGATTTTATTATTGGGGGTAGTGAAAATATATATTGATTACACATAGTGAAATTCCATACATGAAAAGATACACTATATAATTGCGATCTGTTGCATACCGTGCCGGCAGTTACATAGCTTCGCGTGAAATAACTCGCTCCGCATCGTGATTCGAGGTTTCGGTTAATTGGTACCAGTGACCGCGTTGACCACTCGACTAACTATGCCCACTAATTGCATATGATTTCATTTCAATTAAGATTCAATTTTATTACAAACTTTTATTAACCTTGCTATGTTTGTATATTTGTTTGCTTAGGTCAAATCTTGCAACTGAATTTCAAAACAGTTTCTCCAAATGATTGAACTTAAATATTTTATATAGGTACACGTTTAGTTTGGAATCCAAACTTTGGATGACAATGCATGGTTAGCTAGGTGACGTATATCTAAATCCAATATGGCGGACTAGTTATTTTTTTTTTGTGATTTGATAATATGGGATCAGTTAAAGGGGCTTGCTAAAATAATACGAAAAATAAAATTTTTCGTATTATTTTAGTATTATTTGAGGTAACACATAATTTAATATTATGGCGGACAAAATTATCTTATCATGATATGAGTATCAAATTCAAGGGTTTGTTGAAGCATATGCAAGAATATGAAAAATAAGCTTAAAACTTTCGCTGCTGGCCAAGCTTACGTGTCAAATGGCTTATTGAAAAACTAGATTACTAAATTAACAGGCAAACGGCCAAACGACCATGCATAAATGACACATTAAATGAAATTTACAGACTTAGAAATATGTCCAACGAAAACTTAAAAAAAAACAATAAAACCTTTTTTTAAACAGGTTTTTATTTAAATGTTCGAAAAAGAAGAAAATAAACTTTAATAAACTACATCAATTTATATAGTTATACATAGATGCTTGTCGTGAGATTAACCTGTATAGTTAAACAATAATACAATATTATGTAATTTTGACACAAGTAATTCGAAGAAAAAAGTATATATATATATATATATATATATATATATATATATATATATATATATATATATATATATATATATACATATATATATAATACCATTAACATTTATTTTATATTATATATGAATGAAATAAACACGAGTCTCATAATAAGTAGGATTATCTTTCATAATAAAGAGAATCCTCTTTAGTAAGGCAAATCTGCTTTAGTCATCACGTGACCATGGTGGCTGTAAATTTTTATGTATAGAGGTCAGTATGTAAAGTACTCGAATACATATCAAATAATTTCTTGATGATTTTAATTTTTACATAATATTTATTATTTTTATTTTATTAAAAAAAATCACTGCTGATTATAAGTGTCCCTCATTGATTGTTTTATAGGGGGGGATATTTGCCATAGTTGTAACGCCTGACGAGCGGGTTGGCTATCGCAGTTTTTTATTATTTTCTGTTATTATCAGGAAAATGCTGCTCATCTCCTGTATCAGATTCCCTGTACTGTACTGTGGTCTCGTACGTCACCTACGGGATGATATAACGTAGTGGATATTTTTACACCGCCACTACACACTGAACTTTTTTAACTTATTATAACGAAATTATGTTACTGAGCTTTTGTAACTTGATGTTTTCTTAAATTCACAACTCAAACATCTAAATGTGCTGTCAATATAGGTACCTTATACATCTTGCGTTGAATCTACGATCTATGATCTACGTCATCGATCCATATTGTGGTAGGAGTTCCCTTGCACGTATTGTAAAGTGAATAAGTGGATGTGAATTTGTGGGGTGACAAACCTAATCATCCACTTTAAATAAATAGCCTAGCTTCTAAAATACATTTACATTGTATACATATACGTACCTTATTCTACTGTCGTTGATATTACTGCATAGTTGTTTTGTTATTTGGAGTTGTGATCAATATGACAAATGTTTCTGATATATCTTTGGTAGAGGCACATAACATATGTGTATAGTAGTAAGTAGTATTATTTTATTTTTTATTTTATTTTTATGTAATGGAAAACCAACAGCTTACAAATCTTAAATAAACAACATGTTAAATTTACAAGAACCCAATAACAGGTTCTCACTAATAGAAATACACTAACATTATCTTTCGTCGTTTAATGGTCATAGCACAGTTATGAGCTACAAAAGTGGAGTCTAATTTAAATGCACAACATCATACATATAGTAAGCGAAACTAACAATAATAGCCATAAAGGAAAATAAAAGCAGGGCTAAACGTACAACATAATTGTTCTTAAAGTAAATAATATTACGACACAAAAAAAACTCGACTTAATGCCCGCCTTGCCGATACATAGCTAGTATTAAACAAATCGAAATCATGCTTTTTGCACAGATTATTAAAAATATTACTAGACCGATATAAGAAAGTATTTTTCCGTAATTAGTTGATGAAGCTGGTAAGTAGAGTAATGCATTCGTTCTAAGGTTAACCGCAGGTGTTCTCAGTGATATTTGCGATAGCAGATCTAAGAAGTCAACATTGCCAGAACAAATTTTCTATAAAAATACAATGTCAGCAATCTCGACGCTTTATCAAAGGTAAAGATGATGTTGTTTGCATAAGGATATATAGTCTTCTGAACGGTATTTTCTATGGGTACGATAGCAAAGATATCGTATGAATTTACGTTGAATATTTTCAATCCGTGAAATGTATGTATCATACATTGGATTCCAGACTTGCGAAGCGTATTCAAGCGTACTGCGGACGTAAGTGCAGTACAATATTTTAATTGTTTTAATGTTATTAAACTCCTTAGCAGTACGCATGACAAAACCTAACGCCTTAGATGCCCTAGCTATGATATTGTCAACATGGTTGTTGAATAATAACTTAGAGTCGTAGAAAATCCCTAGATCACGTACAACTGATTGTTTTTGTAGCTTCTGACCTTTAAGGTGATAGCCGAAATTAATTAAGTTTCGCTTGCGTGAATATGTAATGAGGGTACATTTTGATGGATTTAGTTCAAGCTTATTAACAGTACAGTATTCCTCCAATCTTAGTAGATCTTCCTGCATTAATTCAGTATCAGCCTGCGATGAGACTGTGGAAAATATTTTCATATCATCAGCAAAACACAGTAGGTGTGATGATTTAAAACAGGTTTCAATATCGTTAACAAATATCAGAAATAGCAACGGTCCCAGTAAGGACCCCTGTGGTACGCCACTTGGTATTGACACCCAACCTGATATATAGTTGTTAACAACTGGAGCTTGCGAGCGATTGTCGATATAAGAGGAGAACCACCGCAGTAGGTCTCCACAGATACCAACATACTGAAGTTTTTTTAAAAGCAAATTATGTTCAATCCGGTCGAAAGCCTTACTATAATCTGTATAAACAACGTCAACTTGATGACCATCATCCATGGCTTTAGTCAAGAATGAATTAAAAAGCACCAAGTTGGAGACGGTGGATCTACCCTTGAGGAAACCATGTTGAGACTGGCTTATGCTTTGTTTGAGTAACGGATACACCTGCTCATAAACCAACTTTTCAAAGACTTTGGAAATAATGCACAACTTAGAAATTGGCCTATAATTAGTGACATCAGTCCTAAGACCCTTCTTGTGCACAGGGGTGATATATGCACGTTTCCAAATATTAGGAACTGAGCATTCATCCAACGATTTACGAAATAGCAAACTTATTGGTAGTGCTATCGTATTATGATGAAAAGAAATTAATATAATCTTAAAATGGGTGCTATGACATTATCATGAAAATTAACACTTAGTGAGGGAAGTTATCAGTATCATCATCATCATCATCATTACAGTCCTTCACAAGTCCACTGCTGAACATAGGCCTCCCCCAAATAACGCCACAAAGTACGGTCCTGAGCCACCTGCATCCATCGACTTCCTGCATGTCTTACCAGGTCGTCACTCCATCTAGTGGGAAGTCGCCCTACATTACACCTACCGGTACGAGGCTGCCACCCGAGAACCTTTCTTCCCCTTCGGTATCAGTTCTTCGAGATATATGGCCGGCCCATTGCCACTTCAGCTTACTAATCCGTTGGGCTATGTCGGTCACTCTGGTTTAACTGCGGATATCCTCATTTCTGAGTCTATCACGCAGAGAAACTCCAAGCGTAGCGTAGCCCTCTCCATACCTCGCTGAGCGACCTTGAGCGTCCTCATACGGCCAGCAGTGAAGGACCCCGTCTCAGATCCGTAAGTCATCATTGGCAACACGCACTGGTTGTACACTTTAGTTTTCAGAGATTGAGGTATACCTGACGAGAAGATGTGTCGTAATTTCCCGAACGCTGCCGAGCCGAGTTGAATCTGTCGATTGACCTCTCGGTCGAAGTTGGACTTACCTAGTCAGACTATTTGTCCCAGGTAAACGTATTCGTCAACAACTTCGAGCATAGTGCTCCCAACAACTACCGGCATAGGTGTGACATGGACATTAAACATGATCTTTGTTTTGTCTACGTTCATCTTAAGACCTATCCGTTGGGAGACACCATTGAGGTCATTCAGCATAGTGCTAAGGTCCTTCAGCGATTCTGCCATAAGGACTATATCGTCGGAAAATCGAAGGTGAGTGATGTACTCGCCATTGATGTTAATACCGTATCCTTTCCAGTCCAGTAGCTTGAAAACGTTTTCCAACGCAGCGGTAAAGAGTTTCGGGGATATAACGTCACCCTGTCTCACACCTCTCTGCAGTTGGATAAATTTCAAACTCTGGTTCTGTACTCGGATAGCCATCGTAGCCCTACTATACAAACACTTCAGCACTTCGATATACCGACAGTCAACTTGGCACCGCTGAAGGGACTGTAGCACCGCCCAAATTTCGACGGAATCAAAGGCTTTCTCATAGTCCACATACGCCAGGCAAAGTGGCAGATTGTACTCTTCCGTCTTCTGTACAATCTACCGTATGTATGTATGTGGTCTATGGCACTGGAGCCTTTTCGGAAACCGGCTTGTTCGGGAGGCTAGAAGTCGTCGAGTCTGCGTGCGAGACGATTCGTAATGACTCGAAAACAGCACGTAGATGCGGCTCAGAAGGGAAATCGGTCTGTAGTTCTTCAAGAGAGCGTTGTCGCCTTTCTTAAAGAACAAGACCACCGCACTTCTGCTCCACGCCTCCGGAGTAGTGCCACCATGGAGAACGAAATTGAAGAGCTTCTGTAGGACTTCAAGTACCGGTGTTCCATCCGCTTTCAGAAGCTCCGCTGTAAATTCAAGGAAGGAGGAGTTATCAGTAAACCCACGTCTATTCATGTCTTATACAAACTATAAATAATAGTAAGTTACTGTCTTCTTTCGCTTTATCGTCTGTCTTTTTATGTCTACTGTTGAACTTAGGCCTTTTCAATAACGCCCCCATCTTTCTACTAGCGCAGTCGGATACACAAACCCTGGCAGTACTTGCCGCCCAACACCATCTATCCCCGTCAGTTAGATTTATGCTCGTGATCAAAATGCATTCATAGGGACTGACCAATCCGATTGAAAGAACAACACACTTTCGAAGAGAGGTGAAGAATATGATATTCTCGAAACCGAATTTCGGTCACGGCGGCCACTCTCAACGGAGACTAGCCACCTGCGCAGAACGGGATTATAGTGCCCAAATGTATATGCAAGCACAGATGCACTCACTATTCCATCACTCTCATAGTCCGATGGAACGGTAATCGAACACCACGGAGAGACCAGGCGCAGGACCTGATCTCTCCCCGGTCGCTCCTCTTTCGGCTTTTACGGTGTATAATATATTGTAGGAGTGACAATATCTTGTGTCATAATAAAATCATAATAATTGGAGTGTCATTACTGAAAGCAAACGTAAAAACACATACATCAGTCAAGTCAAATCGCCTATCAATCGCGTCAACATTAGAGGCGTGATGTGGTGTAATTGAGCTACGTCACGCCTGACGTGCATTCGAGCCGTGATTGACGAGTGGGGCCGATTTCCTACGCCTTCTACTGAACTACATTTTTCGAGGTGACTGATATGTCGTTCTTCCTAACGTAGGAAAGGTCCAGCTTGTGCTTGTGCTGCAATTATCACGAAGCCCGATTTAGGAGAAGTGCTTGTCCAGCTGTGGTCTTCACTGAGACCACTTTCACCTCTGACTTCTGTGGTCCCAATGAAACCAGTAATGACGATGAAAAAGTTAGTCTTCATCGTCATTTCTGGTAGATTAAAAAGTTAATTAGATTAAGAAAATAGAAAGGTCACCAGTTCAAGGCGACTAACAATGTCAAGTTCTTTGACATGTATGTAATCAAAGGTAAACTTATTCAAAACTGTTTTCTATCCTGTTAGATGCCCTCGTATGCAATAGGCATTGCTTTCTGCCCTTTATGGGCATACCAAGGACTGGTATTTTATTGTCTGATTAAATTAGTTGATTTCATAAGTCGATACTGATGTTTGTGTAAAATGTACGCCCCTAAATATTTTATTTCAAAACCTTCCAAAACGTTATGAGGTTACAAATCATCATTATCAGTAAATGTTCTTAGATATTTAATATCAAGATCGCTGATCTAGATCGTTTTCTAAATCTAGATCTCGTTTTTACATTTTCCGTTATTTTTAAATTTTATTATTATAGTGTTTTTTTTTGGAAATACAATTTCTTTAATTTATAGTTTATAGATAAAGTTTGTTTAATTTATATACATTACATACATAAAAATAAAAATATAAGTGTCTGACAGTCATTTGCATGCTACTGAAACATGAATACACGTTTAAAAAAATTGTTTGTCCGGGTATGCTAGGCCAGGGCTTCACAGTGTGCAACTCGGTGCGGTGTCCTGGGGCACCGTAGATAGTAAAGAGGGGCGCCGTGAGACACTCCTGTTTACTATTCTCCGGAAACTAAACTTATATTTCACTGGGTAGAAAATAAACCAGTTTTCACCACCTCTAGCTAGAATAAAGAGCAAATATCGCTCAAAGATCAATATGGAGCAAGTAATGCGAGTAGCTGTGTCAAGCCTTATCCCATGCTTTGAAAAAATATGCGGAGATCACAAAGCTCACACGTCCCATTGACTAAGTGTCCATTGTATTTTATATTCTATTTTTCTTAAATATAAAATGTGTTACTGTGTGTCAATATAAATGTAAAAATTCAGTTTCGTATTGTGGATGTTTTAATTTTTTGACTTTCAATAATTGAACTACTTGCTCGAAGACTACTCGTACTATTATATACTTTTTTTTAATATTCTAAGCCACTATAAAGGGGTATTCCATGTAGTCTTACCAAGTACATAGTTTTACTAGATTATTTCGCAAGACTATTGGGAAGTTCCCGTAAGGAAAATCTCCTTAGTTTTAACAGAAGACTACTGAGAAGAATATTCCCAGTAATCTTACTAGTAAAACTACTTGGTAAGACTTTTGGGGAATACCCCATTATAAAGGCCGCGAGCCGTGTCACCGAAGAAGCCGTAAAAGTCCACTAGCTGACAGCACTAACATCATAGAAACTACGAGTAGACAATATTCTAAGCCAGTTCCTGGGCTGGACAGGCACTGCCTTAGACTTTAGACTTTACTTGATGAGCTGTCACATTATGACTGCATGTTGCAAGCGGACGTTTGATGACATGTCATATTATGACCTATCATATTATGTCTGTTTTTTTTTTACACTAAAATACTTTATTGTGGTCTATGCCATGGTAGTTTTGTAGAAATTTATATGAATATGGATAATGTTCTATAAAAACAGACTTCTTTATAAAATAAAAGCTTTTAGTCACAGTTGCTCTGTACCATTGTTGCAAGTGGCCGTTACAAAGTTTTATAATAAATTCCAATTTATATATAGTAATAGTATATTTTACATTGAATTCACTCAAAAAATCATGCCAAACTAAGTACTTATTCGATTTTTTAAAAAAATATTAATATTCCTACGCATACTTTTAAAATACAAACATTTTCTCAAATGGGTAACCGAGAATTTATCCGCACACCGCCGTATTTCTTAAGATTTTTTTGATTACTTTCAAATTTATTCGTATTGTTTTTGTTTTATTAAGTTAATAATTTTATAATCAAGTAATCTTTATTATATAGAAGTACATAAATTCGTTCGTATTTGAAATCTTAAGGCTAAACGGAATGCGTGTTCCGGCCGGTCTTGATATGACCGGCTATCAAGCAGAGTTATATTAATATAGGTATTAATATTTTTTATATTAATATATAAAAGGTGTACCACCTTTTACTTGCATAATTTTGCTGAGATTTTAATTTTTCTTTTCTTTTCCTGTGTTAATATCATCGTTACATATTTTTTTAGAAAAATAAATGCACTGCACGCTTTTAATTTTTTCAATTCATATCTTAATTGATGACCGGTCATTATATGACAGGACACTATATTTTTAATATTTGTGAATCGCTTAACATTTTTATGTTCAGGGATTATTTGAAGTGATTTTTTTTTTTGTAATAGAGAGCTTATTTTGTGTATTTTAAGAATATAGGTTCATTGTTCAATTCTTTAGCTTAGTTTTTATAACAATGGCGTAGTTGTGAATGTCATCTTTCCGGCTACCAAAACTAAGGGTTTAATTTTTACCTTCTATTGAAAAATAAAAGAAGGTTTGAGCCCAATCTCTGAATGTCTAATACAATCATAGATCAAGCCTTTAAAAATATATATTTTGCTGGATATGAATATATATAATACAGAGTGAACAAAACTAACGTGCAAAGCTACTTTAGATATGTTTTTTCATGTACAAAAAAATCTCTTTTTGGAAATCGTAATTCTTCTCAACATTTTACTATGAAAGATGCAAATATTTTTATACGTACTTATTACCAGATAGTAAGAGGTGAAATAAAGTGTAGAAATAAAACTATAAATCGTTTGATTATTTTTCTTTTAGATTGGAATTTCAGAATAACCCCTTTTTCTTTTTTCACTTACGTTTAGTTCGATCATATTATAATAGTTTCGAATAAAAGTACTTTAAAATTATAGGAAATTTATCCAGGAATCAAATGATATACAATATGTTTGGAATTTGTGAACAATGAGACCGTAAAACTAATAAAAAAGAACATAGGTCTCACCACGCGAAGTTATCTCAAAATACAACAACATGGCGCTTACCCGCTCATCAGGCGAGAGGCTAATATCCCACCTGAAGGTAAGTGTGATATGCAGGTTTTTTTGTTTAAGTTCTACGCGGACAAAGTCACGGTTAAAAGCTTGTCCTAAATAATGACACCCATGAACTAACCATGACGATTACCGTGTAGTAGCGTTGTAAGAATATCCCCCACCCCATTTTATCCCGTGGGTCTCGTAAGAGGCGACGGAGGGAAACAAATGAGAAAAATAAAAAACTGCGGTTGCCAACCCGCTTGCCAAGTGTGGCAACTGTGGCAAATCTCCCCCATGAGGCAATCTGTGAGGGGGGCCTATGTTCAGCAGTGGTATTTATGAGGCTGTAACGGTAAACAATGACAGGATGCTAGAGCAATGTAACTGGGCGCTTTTTGTTCGTAATTGTTAATGTAATTTTTCTCCGCAGTTAACAAGCGAGCAAGTAGTGACTGCATTCATCGAGCGCGTGAAAGAAGTAAACCCGTATCTCAATGCCGTGGTGGATGAGAGGTACCGCGAGGCTATCGAGGAGGCGAAGGTTCTGGATCGACAGATGGAAGAAGCGAGAAGGGTCGGAAAATTAGAAGAACTTTTGAAAGACAAGCCGCTGTACGGTCTGCCATTCACGGTCAAGGAGAGCTGTTCAGTCGCTGGTGAGTTTATTTAGAATTATTGGTAATATAACATTGAATTTAAAAATTTATATGCTTTGTCATCTAGACAGGTTTGAACTACATACTTAAATGTCTTTGGGCTTGAACTTATGAACTGATGATCAACAGAGAGTCGAAAATGAGAGATAGGCTTTTGCAATAATGAGGACAGTTTTTCAGGAAAATGTTTACCGCTGGAAATAATTTATTATTTTTTAGTTTTTTCAACTTCACACATGGGCATGGGCCTTTCTAAGAATGTCTTGCATTCTTTCGATTCGTGAGTGCAGAGTTGGTGAGTGATAACCATAGCTCAATTCCTTTAGTTCAGGAGGAATCGACGCATGAGTACCGAAAGCTGTTCCACCTCAATTTTTTATGATTCTCTTCAAATTGTCCTATTGATGATATAAATTCATGTTGTCATGGGTAACTCGGTGCCATATTGTTTAAACCGTTTTTCTTCAATTGCAATCAAATGTTACTTTCAAACGGGACATTTTTTTAATATTCTTTAAAGAAATACAAATAAAAAAGATCCTACGATTTCTTAATATTTTCGGAGTTATGAATTTTTAAAAATTTGAAATTTTTAAAAATCTCAAATTCGAATTTTGATCCATTAAAAATATGTACATAAAGAAAAAGAATAAAATATAAAAGATAATTTTTTATATTGACACACTTAAAAAAGGTCCTATGGCTTTTTACAATAAAATTAATATTTTCGGAGTTACGAAAAGTTGTATACCCATTATTTAGACAATATTTAATAGCATTAATTTTTTTACACATTTCTTTATATTTTTTAATGAGTCAAAAGTATAAGGATTGGGAGTTTTTAAACTTTCAAAAATTCATGGCTTCGAAAATATTAACTTTATCGTAAAATGTCATTTAACTTTTTATTCTTTTTCTTTCTTTATATATTTTAGTGAGTCAAAAGTATCCAAATTTAGGATTTTTGAAACTTTTATAAATTCATAACTCCGAAAATATTACTTTTATCGCAAGAAAGTCATAGGACCATTTTTATATGTATTTTGTCAAAAATATAAAAAATTGTCCCGTTTGAAAATAACAATTCTTTGCAATTGAAAAAAAATCGTTTTAACCATATGGCACCGAGTTGCCACATGGCTGTCAAAGTAGGACAATTTGAAGAAAATTAAGGTTTTCGAAAATCGAGTTCTCATCAGATCTTCACGGCGTCATATATATATGTATATATATTTAGGCAGTTGTTGATATGACTGTGCGTCCGCGTTTTGACGAAATCTTACATTATTTATTAAGACGGCAATACTAAAATATGTAGATGTATGTAGTACCTACGTCTGCAGTGATGACTAAATATACGCAGAATCATGTCGGTATTGACGGACCGTCTATACGGCTGGACACAATAACTTAAGGTCTAAATAAAATAAACAGCTTTATGTGCCTATTTCTCCATGACCCGACACAATTCTCTTATAGCATAACAAGCAGTTGAAACTGCCCCAATAAGCTATAATATTGCTCGTACGTCTAGTATAGTATAGGATGTATGGCCTGAAAATAATTTTAGATTATCTTATAAAACAAAATAATATTTTAAATTTATTCAAAAAGTAATTAATATTAAATTACTACAGACAAACGAACACACAGTCCACCTGATGTTAAGTGGATGCCGTGGCCCATAGACATCTACATTTATCTTCAATTAAAAATCAAAATGCAGATACGTTGCCAGCCCTGAGGACTGAGATGGAATGTCTCATTTCCGGTAAAAAGGGTCTCCGGTTCTCTACATTCACCATACGAAACACAGCAATATTAAGCTGCAATTTTTTGCTGTTATTCCGTGAGAGCGTGGTCCTACCCCGGTCGAGCCAACCCATTCCTGCTACAACTATAATATAGCTGCAGCGTGGCTCTACCACGTAAAAAATAATCTCAATTC
The DNA here is from genome assembly GCA_036936625.1 of Parnassius smintheus behrii. NCBI lineage: Eukaryota > Metazoa > Arthropoda > Insecta > Lepidoptera > Papilionidae > Parnassius > Parnassius smintheus. Next base: position 6,707,675 of record JAUPFT010000006.1, read on the forward strand.
CCGCCAAAATTCCCCAATTTCATTAAAATCAATGATTAATAATTGAGTCTTTGTCCATTACTGTACAATGTGCGTAGGTTTTTGATGTGAGAATGCTCACGCTAATATAAATAATACCACGCCAGACAGGCAATACTATTATGGATGCAGCAGGAATGAGCTCGACTCGATTGAAAAGGGCTCGACCGGGGAAAAACCACGCTCTAATAGTGGTTTTCCAACCTTTTTTTGACCAGGACCACTTTTTTTTGTAGTTAGCAGGAGCTACGAGGTGAAAAAAACTAACGAATGGGTCATTCGTGCTGCAACCACAATATACCTGCAGCATGGCTCTACCACGTTTCAAATTCTATCTTTATTATACCTGCGTGAAGTAGCACTTTTAGTTCTTATGGTCACACTGCATCTGCATTTTGTTTGTTAATCGAGAATAGATGTAGATGTGTATGGGCCTTATTATCCTCTTATCATCAGGTGGACTGTGTGCTTATTTGTCACCCTTTTTTATATACAACCTGGTCGTGTTTGGGGGTAGGGCTATCGGACTCGGTGGGGTGCTGTGAACTGGAGGGGCGGCGCGCGGCGCTGGACGGGGGCTGCGTGCGCGCGGTGCGGGCGGCGGGCGCGCGGCCTCTGCTGGCGTCGCGCACGCCCGAGCTGTGCCTGGGCTGGGAGACGGCCACGCTGCGCCACCGCACCAACAACCCCTACGACACGGCGCGGACGCCTGGGGGATCCTCCGGCGGAGAGGTACGCGCACACACAACATATTCAATACTATACGAGGGTGCCAATCACCAGATATCCCTACGTGAGGATGAGGTGAATTTATTTCTTATTATAATTATTAAAAACTGCATTTTAAGTTAATCAATGTCTAGTGTGTAAATACACAAAACCCTCAGTTTATTTTGACTTACTTAAGTTATTTACACATGTTTCCAAGTCTCATTTTAATTTTTGTACATTTAGCAATATTACCATACCAAACAAATTATTTTATTTATTTTTACACTTTATACAACAAGGTTGTGTCAGAAGAGATATATACGAGTAGATGGTAAGTAACAATACACTTAACTATAAATAACATTATCAAAAATAAAAGAAATTGTTAGAAAGTGAACGCCTAAGCTGGAGAACACTAGAATGAAATAAATCAATATCTACGTTGTGATTATGGGCTGTAGCGTTAAAAGATCTGCATGATCGATTAATAAAAGAGTTTTGTCTATAACTACTTTCACGCATGGTACATATAAAAGTGCAGGTTTCCGCAAGCCAGATGATGAGGTACGTAAAACTATTTTACCCAGTAGTTCAGGGCAATCAACATCACCATTAACAATTTTAAAGAGGAAAGAGAGATCTGCAATATTTCTTCGTTCTTATATAGTTAAATGTGAAATTTTTTACATCGAAAAGTATTATAGCTGGATATAAACTTTTTTGATTTAAATTGAAGAAAACGCAAAAATCTTTTTTGTATGCGCTCTATCCTAGCAACGTATACGTTATATTTAGGATTCCAAATTTCAAAGGCGTATTCCTAATGGCTGCGTATAAAAGCGCAATATAGAATTTTGAAGGTTTTTACGCTTTTAAAATCTGCCGATAATCTTAATATAAAACCCAGCGCTTTGTTAGCCTTTGTAACAATATCAGCACGTGCTTGTCAAACAGCAATTTTGAGTCAAAGGTAACACCGAGATCTCTGATAGTGCTGGTTCTATTTAGAGCAGTATGGTGTAATTTATAATTATAAATTATAAATTATAGGATTAGGTTTACGATTGCGGTTTACTTCAAAAAGTTTTCCTTGCCTTCCATACATCTTATAGCCTTCGACACAGCGTCCTTTCATCTTTTTCGGAAGGTTTTCCTTGATAATGAAAACCTGTCTGTGTCGCTTTTTTGATGTTGGTCGTGGTGTTAGTGGGCTTTTGTCTTTTTGACGTGAGTATTTGTGAGGCATTGCTCTGATAACTGCCTTCCAAAATTCTGTGTTTTGAGAGCCTTTCTGCGAGTATTCTCAGAGTATAAAAAGGGAGCATTCACGATGCTGATACCCTACAATACTTTAAAAAATAATTTTCTGTACTATTTTGTACAACGCCTCAACGCTGAGTTGTACGACGCCGTCTGATCACTCAAGTCGATGCTAGATTTTCCTGTGTTTTTGGCAACGGTTTTCAGTTTTGAATGTTTCAAAAACATTCAGCACTGAAATCCTCTTATCCCTGCACTTAACATAACCACAATTCCATCGCTGGTTTGCGTGTTTCCAAAAGTATACACACGGCCTCTAAAGAAATTTTTAAGTAAAAACTTTATCAGGGGCCCGTGTTGCGCTTTGGCACGCATGAAAAATCATGGAAAACCAAAATAATTTGATATTATTTTACTATAAGATTAGTATAACAATGATAATTAAGACAAAAAAGGCAAGTTCAAAAATTGAAAAAAAAAACATAGTTTTTGAGTTTGGCGGTCAACGTTTTAAGGGACAGTTGTACAGAATGCTCAGCGGCAAGGTAAGGGAGTCCGCACAACGTACGATTAAGATCGCCGGGATACCGTCTGGTCCGGCTAATACGTACGGGTCAAGTTTTTTAAAAGTCTGGATACCTCGGTTTCTTTCACTTCGAAGGAATTGATATCGACCGAGGATTGGTCAATTTTCGTGTCAATAATATTAAAATTAGTTGTATCGAAATCGTGAAGAAAGTAAGACTTAAAAAACTTATTGAAAAAGTCACAAATTACTCCACCTGTACCTGAAGAATACTGTCCGAATTTCATATTAGAAGGATATGAATTTGGAGATTTTTACTCTTGATAAAGTTCCAGAAGGCTTTCGGTGATTTGCTTATGTTATTTTCTATATCACGAATATAAGTTTCGTACATACTTTTTTCAAAGAACCTTACCACGTTCCCTTGATAAAATAAAAGAATCAAGATCGGAAGAGTTTATGTATTTTTTATACTTTAAGTGATACTTACTAGACAGTGGAACCTAATTTTGAAACATTAGTAGATAAAAAGAACATGTTGACGTTTGACAAACGAACATTCATTTCTTACGTCGAAAGCTAAGAAGATTTCATTTCATTTTATTTTAATCATTTTAAGTCAGAAGACGACGTACACTTGGTGTGTTTATGAAATCTATGCAGATATCTATGGTGCGGATGAACTTTATGTGTATATTTTTATTTTGTTAACATTTACTCGAATACCCACCCCAGAAGGAACGTAATGTTTTCCAAACGTATATGGTCATATGTATGTCTACTTGGATCCATTTTAATTGTGGAAGTGACTTAATGTATAATTTTTAAATTTTTCCTTTTCTGTAAACGTTTAACGTGATCCGGTTTTTTTTAATAACTGTTTTTTACCATTCCCACTTACACTACTGCCTAAATCGATGATATTCCCTTCTTTGAGTTGCGTTCTTTATTTTTACGTAATTTTTATCTTCCTGTCTAGTCTGTCTTGTAACGCACAAGAACACAAATACCTGTCCAGACTTTAAAAAAAATTATACTGCATTATTTATAAAAAAATGTATATTTAAAGCTGCAGCAAGAGTTTTCATATAAATCATATTATAATTTGGTCCAGCGTCGTCTCTATCCACGTCTCGCTCGTGTGTGCGTGTTGTCTAAACTTAGACACGCCGGTAACGACTACAAATAAATAACATCATTCATGCATTTTGCTTGGCGTTTTTAGGTATTTTATTTATAGTAACCTCTTTGACATAAATATCTTCTTATATATAAAAATTAATTGCTGTCTATTAGTCTCGCTAAAACTCGAAAACGTCTCGAAGGATTTTGATCATTTTTTATGAATATTTGAATGGATCCCTGGATGGTTTAAACCATCGAGCATTTAACCTGAAATAGAGCGGTATTGTTATTTGTTTTGTAAGAAAACAAATTCCGCCAAAACGCTGCACCGGTCGCTGCGCTCTGATTGGCCGATTCAAAGTCAAGTATTGCACTAGAGCTGTCCAATAAAATATTTGTTACCGTAAACCGTAAAAATCGTAATCGTAAGTTTAATATCTATCTCGCGAGTATGTAAACTGTTGAAAGATTGTGAACCCGTAACATACTGCTTACAATGTAACGCATTATTTTTCGGTAGATTGTAATAATATATCTTAAAATAATATATCTTATGTTGAAATTAGTCAAAAGGTAGTTTTGAGCGAAAGTTGTTATAAAGCCTAAATTTTTTTATGGTTTCGTACCTGAAAAGGAAAAAACGAAACCCTTATAGGTCAGGTAAGTATTACGGGACCAGGTAAGTAGGTACATAACGGATTTATATATAATTTTTATTTAGGACTATTAGGTAAGAGTATATGGAGGTGTAAGTACGTGTGTGTATGTTTATATGTGTGTTCGAAATAATAACTTTTAAATGAAACTTCCATACTTAAAAAAATATAGTAATAAATGAAATAAAATTGAATTTAAGGCTATAAATGAAATTATAAAAAATTAATGAAATAAAACTATTGTATCATATGAAAAATTAAGGAAAAACTCGCAAAATGTCAATATTTTTGTTTATTTAGTTATCGATCATAGCTTTGGTAGGTATAATAAATTCAAGATTTAAATGCTACTTATGCGTTACTATTACTGATTTTTAAAGTGAATTAATTTAGTATAAATTCTTCTCACTGCTTGTTTCTCGTTATATTTCTTTCTTTTGCTGAGGAATGTTAGTCTCGTATCTACATATTTTTTTATGATACTTTGAGCTAAATCAGTTATATGGTTTGTCTCTTCTGTGTAATTTTGGTGGTACTCATATTCGGGAAATAGTTTTTCTCCTACAAAACTACTCATTGTTTTGTGAACTAAGAAGTCACTTGTACATCGTCGTACTATGTACTACACTGTACTACTACACTCTCAATGAAAAATTTTTTTATGAATTGCTCCGAACGGCGGCAAAATTTTTGCACATTAACTGATGGATATATTAAGCCCCCCTTATCTCTGTAAAAAATTAAGCTTCTCTTATTTTCTGACAAGCATACTAATGCTTGCACGCAAGTGGCGCATTTAATACGTTTAATTAGTGCGCTAGACACATACCCTGCTATTAATTCTATCACATTCTCAGAAAACTGCGAAAGCTCGACAGCTTCCATCTGAATATTAAATTCTTCTTCGTTTTCATGATCATCATCATTAACATTCTGCTCAGTTTCGCTGTGAGTGGTCAAGTTTATTCTTGTGATTGCCGAAGAACAATTAAGAATTGATATCTTCTCTAACGGTATGCAGTTACCCGTCGATGTTTGTAATAATTCTGTATGAATTAAGCATTTCTTGTAAATGGCTTCGAATAAGCGGGGTGTAGGGTTGTCATTTGAACCACCATGTGATCTCATATTAGCAAAAAAGAGTTCTATGTGATCCTATGAAATTTTGTGCATAGGTAAGTATCTTATAGGATAATTTTCATCACAAATTAAATCCTTAAATAAACCTTTAGTACTTTCGATTGCAACAAAGAAACCTAGAAATCCAGTAAACCGTGGTGATTCTATCAATTTTACGTGTTGCGTCTTCTTTCGTATTATTATTTTTGTAGTGACAGTCACCAAAAATCTTTTGCATTCCTCTAGTCTATCAAAGATTCTAGTATGATTATCAAAATTCAAAGCCCGTTTGTATCCATACCCGTGAACTCTGGAATCTAAAATATCAAATAAATCGTTTATGAGTGTGATCATTCTGGATGTCGCACCAACTCCTTGAAAGTCTGTCAATTTTAACTCTACTTCACAAAAATCTAATGCTGTAGCTACGCTGCGACTGAACAATTGTGTAGCTAATTTTACTTTCATTATATTCCTTTTAAAATAAATGTGTTCAGCGCGTAACTTATTGGCTAGGTGAAAATTCTCTTTTTCTTGGAGCTCCTGTAATAATTTTAGGTAATCCCATCGTATAGTGTTGCCGTTCTCATCTTGAAATTCTTGATATTTTTCAAAAGTATTTCTGACCAATGTGAGCATATGCACGGGATCCAAAAATACGAAAACATTAGCACTCGTCACAGGATGTTTAAAGCTCGTCTTTAGCTGCTCTTTTTGTAATTTGCATCCTAGTTGCTTTGCCATTGCCAAGTTTGCTGGACAGCCGTCGAAGGTCAACGCTTTGACAGTAATTTTGTTTTCATGGCACAGCTCAAGAGCAATATTTACCAGGTTAGCTTTTTGTTCTCCACTGGTTTTATCAACTAGAAAGTAACCAATTGGTACTTTGAAACTTCCGTTGAATGGGACTACTAAAAGCACTAGTGCTTCTGTGCATTCATTATTGCAGTCAGTTTCCAGTTGATTACCAAAATCCACGTAGCCGAATGAACGTTGAGTTGATGGTTCATATTCTATCTTGCTTTTTATTTTCATCTCATCGAATACAAGGGTATATATCAACTCTTCTTTGGATGTTTCTGCTCTGGCTTTTAAGGCGTTGAAAGCCTCTTTCGTGAAACCCGGCCTACCGTCCACAGTCTGGTACCATTTTGTTAGTGTTCGCATGGAAGGTAAACAAGTATTGAAGGTATTTCTTACATATTTGTAAGCTTTTGATGAATAAAAATTCAATGTGAGAGCGAAAGTTCTCAATTCAGACGAATATTTCTTTTTAATAATTTTTCCCGTTTTACATTTCAGATACTGACGATCAACGATTTCTTGATTAAGTACACCAATTTTTTTTAAAATATCTGCGTTTTCGGCTTTAATGAGATTTTTCTTTTCTAATTCCTTTATTATAACTTTTAAAGATGCCACTCTTTTTTTATAGTAACGGACTTTGTCCCTTAATACCTTAATTGTTTTATTTTTATGCTTAACTTGACTTGTTAACTGCAAAACACGTCTGCAAAGACGTTTTTTGGTCGGAGAGTGAAACTTTGAAGGAGTTTCAGGTTCGGTAGCTTTTCGTTTAGTTGCCCTTGGTGTAGTTGATATCGATTCCTTTTGAGAAGACGATGATGGTATCGGACTTGCATCTTCTGGAACTGATATGTTACTCTGCAAAGAAAACGAAATAATACATATATCGAGTCTGTAAAGACAATAGGTTTGATAATGAAGTTGAATAAAATAGATTATTTATTATACATCTTACCACTACAGGCAAATTTAGTGTAGGAATTGCGGTATCAAACAAGCGGCGGCGACTTTTGGATGTATAAAAACAATCTTCTGTAAAATGACTGGAGCAAATGACACTAAAATTACTTGGAAACCAGTTTTCCCTTTTTGCACAATCTATCCATTGTTTTTTAAGATTCGGATCCTTAGGAAACCTAAAAAAAAACAAATCACAAAATATGTTGCACTCGCACAGTTCCCATTTCCGAGGGGAAAACCGGGATATAAACTGTCTGCGTGCTAAATTTCATTCAAATTCGTTCAGTAGTTTTTAGCGTGACACGCAAACATCCTAACATATAAACATCCAAACTTTCAGATTTATATTTTTAGTAGGATTTGTATTATTATTAGTAGGATATTTTTGTATTGAGGTCTGGTCTGCTTCAATTAATCGACAAATAACTCACTCTAGATCGACTTATTTAAACTTTGTCTTTAAATGTATTCAATTTATTACATCTACTTATTTGTTTAAACAAATAACCTTTTCCGGTAAAATAAAAAAACCGGTATAATCCGGTTAAGTAAGAGCAAGACGCATAGACAAGCGTCCAAGTGATTCATACTAAATGGCCAGTTTAACTTGAGCCGTATTAAATGGATGTAAATTGAGACGAAAATCAAAGTTTATTGATACTTACCGATGAAACGTGATTCCGTCTGTTTTATAATTCGATGTCTTGCTGTTTTTCCACACCACCGAATAGAACAACACGACATTATGGGGTTTAATATACCAAACTGAATATTTTCGGGAGTATCGGGGGACGTACACACAGATCACTTGTTGGTGAGGTACTGTTTTAGGGCGAGCGTGAATTGCTATTTATCAGTGACAAATCACTGATCAGTTTCGGAATTGGATGGCTCACATTACTACTCTATTCAGGTTAAATGCTCGATGGTTTAAACACTCAATTAGAATCGGTAGGTGGCGCTGTTGTCGAGATCCGGATATCTCCCGTGCGACGCCGGGGCGGATCGCTTGTTATACATAAATACTTCAACAAATGGAATACGAAAAGAAAAGGGAATTATTGTAGTACATTTGTTCCCAGCAAAGATATTAAAACAAGACGGATAACTTGATTGACGTCGAATTGTTTGACGATGGTCGCATTACTATGTGAGCAGTAAACCAGGGTAAAAAATAAATAGACAGTGGTTTTTATGACGTTGCTCCCTGTCGTAGATCTGGATATTTCACTCGGAATAATAAAAATATTCTGTGTTGTTCTACATCTAGCTTAAACGATCAACTCGACCGGGGTTCATGGGGACTCACGCTCTCACAGAATATCAGCATAAAAAAGCAGCCAAATGCTGCTTTTGCTTTCGTATTGAGCTTAGAGAACGGGAGACCCTTTTGGAAGCGAGTCATGTCTTCTCAGTTCTCAAGGGTGACAACGCTTCTGCATTTTGATTCTATAACGAGGATCAATGTTGATGTCTATGGGCTACAGCATATATTGTACTTAAGTATTCTATATTATATATATATATATATATATATATATATATATATATATATATATATATATATATATATATATATATATTGAATTCTATGTTATTCTATATTGAATAAAAATTCTATGCTATTCTATTAGCATAACACATAATCGCCATCGATTATTCTCTTAAGTGATTAAGAAAGATATAAAAGTATCTGATCTTCGTTAACGTTACAGCCTTTCAAAATCCACTGTTTAACATAGGCCTCTCTCATAGATTACCCCATAAGGGGATATTTGCCATAGTTGCCACCACAGACTTTTCTAAATCCGTTGTTGCCACGCCTGGCAGGCGGGTTGGCAACGGCAGTGTTAAAATTCAAGACGCCGCTGCCCGTCACCTGGTTTGCTTCCCTCTGTCGACTGTTACGGCACCCATGGGACAGTATCTGGTAGTGTATATATTCTGATACGGTCAAAAAAAACAAAAATGGGTTATTTAATTTGTTATTTAAATTGACGTTGACGAGGATGACATGGACGAAGTGTGTGGAGTGACAACCTGGTAAGATATTATGAAGTCTATGGATGCAGGTGGCTCAGGACCGTACTTTGTAGCATTCATGGCTGTAATGATGATGATTATTATTAAAGGTGGCACGATGCTTTTAATATCAAGTGGTAACATCTAGAGCGGCCCTCCAACCTTTTTTATATTTACCCAAACGTTTTTTTTTGCAAATTTTGATGAATTATTTCCGGATTTAAAATACCTACATATTAACTTTAGTTTGGAAAGTCTTGCATTTAACCAAATACTCAGAATGAACTAGATGTGGGTAATCAAGCGTCATCCTTATGACCTCGGCGATCTGTAAGATAAGCATCAAGGCTCGCAATTTGGCAAACTTCCAAGCATGTGCACGATACATGATTCCCATTACAATGGAATTACTGGCGAGACCGAAGTGACCTTGTCGGTGTATTGTCACAATATTTGCCTGAGTTTGTAAATTGCCATACTTTAAATGAGCAATACTTGTCACTGGGTTTTTGGACTCTGTTCTAACGACTTGGATGAAAATTAATATAATCAGACAGGTAACGTTTGATTATATTAATTTTCATTGTACTTTGCGTTAAATCCACTATATTAAAGTTTGTAAAAATTAATTAGCTAAGCTCCGTGTAAAAAATAATTTTACACGGTTCTAGCTAATTAATTTTTAACATCTTTGATGATTATATAAAACTTTATATTTAAGTCGTTTTCAAGTTTATCTAGATTCGTGGCATCTTCGAGAAAATTATATTTTTTTTACTAACCCCGATCAAGGATTTCTAGTTTGCGCGCTAGATTTTGCGCAAACACCTAATATTTTTGGGAGTTTTTCCTAGAGATGCTATATTAAATAAATAAATTCTTTGTGTTTAAAGATTCCAAACAGAACAAATAGAATTTTACAATTGCCTAGGCTACAGTTATTAGGGCGTCAGGTCGATTTTCGCATACTTTCGAAAAGCTCACACATTCATCACACCATTTTCCGACTGCAATCGAACGTTTCAACCTAGCAATAAAACATTATAATGTTGCTAATGTAATTAAAATAAGGCATACGCTTCCTTTTACTGATCCATGTCCAGAAATCCTATGCATAGAGATTCAGAAACCTTACAAACCACCAATCTCACACAGATGAACGCTCGTCTTACCTTGAATTCGATCCCTGACGACACTGATGAAACTTTTAATTGCAATTAATTTGCACATGGCAGAGCCATGCTACAGCGAAATAGTTGTATCACGAATGGTTCGGCTCGACCGGGGACACGCTCGCACAGAATACCAGCGTAACCGCTCGCTTGTTTACTAATGTGTAGTAATCGCGTAAATACAAGACATCATTAAACAATAGTAGGCAGATTTTTGTTTTATATATATATATATATATATATATATATATATATATACATATATATATACATATATATATATACATATATACATATTAGTATACTTGTTATATACTAAGTACTTCGGGTATGATAACAATTCAAAAAATAATATGTACACTGGAGTAATAGCTAATTCCTTTGATATTATCGGGGAAATTCAATTTGGACCAGAAGATGTCAAAAATAAACTGAAAAAAGCTAGATATCACAAAGGGAGTAGGCCCAGATAATATACACCCACTACTTTTATTAAACTGTGTAGATGCGTTGACTTTTCCACTAACTTTTCTATACAATCGATCTCTCAAAATGGTCATATTCCCCAATGAATGGAAACTAGCAAGAGTAGTCCCTATATTTAAGAATGGAGCAAAAGACTTAGTAGTTAACTATCGTCCGATTTCTATCTTATCAGCAATACCAAAAGTATTTGAATCATTAGTTCACTCTGTAATCTATCGGCATACTCAAAAATACATCAACGAAAATCGGCACGGTTTTATGTCAAAGAGGTCGACCAACACTAATCTTATTCTTTTCACTTCAGATTTAAAAGAAAAAGTCGATCAAGGCTTACAAGTTGACGCCATCTATACAGATTTTTCGAAAGCTTTTGACAAAGTAAATCATAGCATCCTGATTAAATTATATTTATTTGGAATTACAGATAACCTACTGGAGTGGTGTAAATCTTACCTTTCAAATCGCTTTTCTAGGGTGGTAATTGATGGCAAACAATCTGGGCTATTTGAAGCATTTTCGGGAGTTCCCCAAGGCTCGATTTTGGGACCGTTATTTTTTAACATTTTTGTCAATGACATAACACGTGTGATAAACTATAGTGATGTATATCTTTTTGCTGACGATCTTAAAATTACGAAAACAGTTTCAACGGCTTCAGATGCGCAACACCTCCAGGAAGACATTAATAATCTTCACGAATGGTGTAACAACAATAAAATGTTTTTAAATGCTACAAAATGTCATCATATTAAGTACAGCAAAAAACGTAATAAATTTGAATCGATATACACCATAGCAGGCACAAAGTTGGAAGAAGTGATCACTATTCGAGATCTTGGTGTCATAATGGATGGTCATCTAAAGTTTGCGGATCATATTAATAAGATAGTGGCGGAAGCAAATAGGTCGCTTGGCTTCATATTGAGAAACACAAAGGATTTTAAAAAGCCAGCCACTGTCATTAAGCTTTGCAACAGTTTTGTAAGAAGCAAGCTTGAGTATTGCAGCACAGTATGGTGCCCCACTTATAAAACTCACATAGAGAGGATCGAGAAAGTTCAGAAAAAAGTAATTCGTAGTTTAACTTACAATTTTGGTACTCCAAGAAATGTCAAAACCTATCATGAAAAAATTAAGCATTTTCAACTAGAACCCCTTTCCCTACGCCGAAACCACTTAGACATATCACTCCTACATAAGATCATAAATAATTACATTGACTGTGTCCCGTTATTGTCCAAATTTCAATTTAACGTACCATGCAGAATACCAAGATATCCGTGTAGCCTTTTTAAGATCAAATTTTGTAGAAACAACTTAGGTCGCGACTCCCCAATAATCCGTATATCTCGCCTGTACAACAAGCTCACCAAAAATGAACCCGACCTCGACGTTCACCATGATACCCTTGCTCTGCAATTTATTGCCAAGCTAAAGCATGTTGACGTACGTTAAATTTCAGTTACACAATTAACTTTTATTACTTTATCATTATTTTTTATTTTATTTTTTATTTAAGAACATATTTTTCTCAATTTTGTTTAACATTTGTAACACAACGCATGCTGTGATTGCCTATAATTATGAGAGCAGTTAATCATGTAAATTTATAACGCTGTAATGTAACCAAACATTAATTGCTGTTTCTTATGTTGGTAATCCAAATAAATAAAAAAAAAATAAAAATAAAGTGCTCGACAGATGCGCCATATTGGCCAAAATGACCCCGACATTCGAGTGGTTATAAATATTAGATCGGAAGTAACAACCCAGCTGTACCTTTCTGTTTCCTTTCCTTCCTAGCCCGTACAAGTCCATTGCTGGTCATAGCCCTCACTCGTTGTAGTAAGGGTTTGTCTTAATCGTCACGCCTGGCGGTTTCGTTATCGTAGTACCAGACGTCTCGCACCTGTGACGCTGTTGCCAGTTGCAGGATTAGGTATTTGACGTCTAGCGTAAACGAGATTTTTTTGTATAGAATAAAGGTGTCAAACGAGCATATAGCCCACCTGATGGTATGTGGAAGCTATGGCCCATATACATTTATCCCAAGAATCAAAGTACAGATGCGTTGTCAGCCTTGAGGACTAAGTTTAAATGCCTCGTTTCCAGTAAAAAGCGCCTATGATTTCCTACACTCATCATACAAAACACATTAGTCAATTTTATGCAGATATAAGGTGAGAGCGTGGTCCTTCCCCGGTCGAGCCATCCCATTATATAGCTGCAGCGTGGCTCTACCATTATATAAATGAATATACCAGTTTTAGAGTAATCGCATATTCGTACGTTACGACACCTACTATACGAAATGGAGTGATAATAATTGCAAGTCACCTATAACTATCATCAGCTAAACAGTTAGCTTGTCATAATAACATAACATAAACACTCACGCCTGTCACCCAGAGGGGTAGGCAGAGACTACGGACTTTCATTTGACACTTACATCCATATATCTCGCATACAGGCTCGTCGGTTAAGGGTACTACTAATGTGGTCCATTTTCAAAGTATCGCTAATTTGGTCGTTAAATCTTCGTCTAGGCCTATCCCTAGACGAAGGCTAGCTTAGTTTATTATCCTATATTATTTAAAAATAAACTTACTACTTACTATTACTAAACTACTTTATTTATATTTTTATTTATTTATTTTTAAATCTAAAGTATAATAAAACAACAGGCGGTCTCATCACTCTGTCAGTGATCTGTTCCAGACAATCTTTGCGTATAGGACTAATGCAAAAAATTGTTTTAATATAGAGGTTGTACAGAATAAAGATGTAAATACATATATATAGAATATATATTATTATTCTATATTATATGTAAAAACATATAATATAGAATATATAATATGATTAAGTATTTAAATGAGAAGAGTACGAAAAAGGTATTAGTATTTCATCTAATGGCGTTCTAAATAATACGATATAACAAGAATGAAGAGATTTAGCACTATTCTACGTCTTTTTAAGTACGTTTCAAAGGTCGCCTGAGAATACACAACAGTCCTTTTAACATCATCAACGCTTTTATTTGATTTGTACACTGTGTTAAGTGAACCGTTTATTTGTACTGTAGGCACGATGCTAAGTAAGGCCTGCTACAAACGAAAACTATAAGCATAATTGAATGCTATATTGAATATAATTTTGACTGCCTCGTTCGACTAGCGATCGTTGCTGATTGTGAGGTCCTGGAATTGAATCCCGGGTCAGACCAAAAAACACACACACACACACACACACACACGCAAAAGCGCGCGAGCGAACGCGCGCGCTTTTGTGTGTGTGTGTGTGTGTGTGTGTGTGTGTGTGTGTGTTTGTGTGTGTGTGTGTTTATTTGTCTATTCATATCATCTTTATTTTGAGAATTTTCAATTGAATTTAGTGACAACGAAGACAAAATATATTAAAGGGATAACAGAGTAACATTTCTAAAGTGATGGCATTAGTAACTTTTATCTTAAATTTGTTAGACATTTAGTTTCAGTAAACATCGAATCTTGATCGTGTTGTGGCTGTGTAACACTGACGTCTACATATACATGCTGTGTAAGAACATAAACAAATTAAATTTCACTATTAGAAATTTCATGTCATGACGTCATAATAATAATAATATTCCACAGCTATCACACAACGCCATCTAGTCCCAAGCTAAGCAGAGCTTGTGTTATGGGTACTAGACAACTGATAAACATACTTATATATTTCTAAATACATAAATATTATAGATAAATTACACCCAGACACAGAACAAATGATCGTGCTCATCACACAAACATTTGTCTTGGGTGGGAATCGAACCCACGACCTCCGGCTTAGCAGTCAGGGTCACTAACCACTAGACCAACAGGCCTGTCAAATTACATTACGGCGCCTCTACACGTTGGCCAACACAGTGGCGAATGTAGTGGCCAATAGCATTGGCCAACGTGTAGACGGTATGTTTGGGCTTCATTGGTATGTATTGGAACGATGACCCGCAAGTTGGCGCGAGATTCGTGTGGTGTCGGTTTTTTACAAAAGATCAAAGGATTGTTGGCAGAGTTTGGTCCCCGCGTCCACACTTTGGCCGCGAGCGAGTTTAGTTTGCTACAAGCTCCCAGAGTGATTACACGCATCTGATTAAAATTTTATATTCACGCTTTGTAGGGTGGATGACCCAATTACCAGCCTTTTAGTGCCAATTTAAACTTTAAAAATTCCTACTACTTTAATTAGCGAGATTTAATTATTTTTAAACATTTGTTTTAATCGATAAGCTATTGATTTATAAAAAAAATAATTAACATTTATTTACAATCAGATTATTACGAGAACAATTTTAAAATGAAAAAAAGAAGCACGTCGTTTTTACGTGGTAGAACCATGCAGTTATATTAGAAGTATAGTTGTAGCACGAATGGGTCGGTTCGACCGGGGAAGGACCACGCTCTCACAGAATATCAATGTAAAATAGTAGCTTAATGATGCTGTATTTCGTATAGTGAGTGTAGAGAACCAGAGACACTTTTTAAAGGAAACGAGGCATTTCATCTTAGTCCTCACGGGTGACAACGCATCTGCATTTTGATTCGTAATCGAGGATAGATGTGGATATCTGTGGGCCACAGCAACCACTTACCATCAGGTGAACTGTGTGCTTGTTTGTCACCCTATCCTATATAAAAAAGCGTCGTTTCACATTGGCCCGAACCGAAGTAAACTGAACGACCTTCCAACGTGTGGGCGCCGTCACCAACTCTCGGACAATATATTCGCCACTACATTCGCCACTGTGTTGACCAACGTGTAGAGGCGACATTATCATCAAGCTCATCGGCACAGAATAAATAATAGTACTACGTACAGAAGTTTCACTCTTTTGATGTTGACTGTTTGCTGACGTTTAATAGCCTACATAATTATTGTTAATAAGATAAATTGCGCACGCAAGCTAAATAAACCTTTATCGCTGCGCGCGAGTGTCCGTATTACTTTGCATCTTTTCCCATTCCCACATCACGGCTGTTTTTTCGTGGTTACTTAGGGCTGTCAAGAATATATTAAAAATATATTAAAACACATGTAAGTAGGTACTTCTTAAGCTTATAATATGTATGAATATATATGCTCATTTATCTACTATTTATGCACACTTCTATTTACGGATCTCCTTCACCAAGGCATAGGATAAATAATATATAGTGCTACTCGTGCGTTACTAAGGTTTGCCTGGAAGAGATCACTGTTAAGCGATGAGGCCACCTAATTGTACATAAATTTATATGTTGTGTGCAATAAAGAGTATAAGTAAAGAGTAAAGAAATAGTAAGTAAAATAGGTAAGGTACCTATTCTGACTGATCGAATGAACATATTTTTGCTACTGTGCGAATACTGTGCCTAACGCATGCAACGTACAAGGTCACTCGTCTCGAATCGCGACTTAAAAAATCGCTTAGGTAACTTAAAAAAAGATATATCTGAATCCTTGTGTTTGCTCATTATGCATCCATCCACGCAACAATTATAGTAGGTTCGAAGTTTTGCCATTATAATTCATCAAATAGATAGATATATACACATATATTAATTTTAAATTACATAAAATTTTTTGAACTATTTTATCCTACAAATAAATAAACTAAATATATAATAAACAAAAATTACAACAAGTGTTTACAAAAAACTATTTACGTAAACAGCGTTAAAATTCATCAATCGCCTACAACGCGCTAGCTATTACACCCTGGGTGAATCGCGATTTTAGGTAATTATTTCCGGCAGCTAGCAAGAGTGACGGAGGCCTGTCATCGGGAAGTTTTTAAAACCAATTACAAAATTCGACCTGAACAGACATACACGAAAATCGAAAACAAGTTAATAAAAACGTAAAATCAACAATCACATTAAAAAACAAATATATTGATGTACCTATCCACATTTTACGAGAGGTTAGGGCAACAATTGCTATTTGTTTTAACTAAAACTACGCTTTTACACCATTACATCATCAGATTTTGCAAATACGAGTATAAGAATTCTAGTAATTCTGCGTATGTACTTTTAATGTTTGGCAAACTAAAACACCGCACCTTATGATACTGTACTTAATACATACGTTCGTACGTTGAACTTTTATGGCAAGTTCCGGTAACAAAACGAAATTCAATTTAATTACTCAGAGTCAAAAACTATTGCAAAAGGCTTTTCTCCGATTTTAGACATATAATAAAATAATAGCCTATCGAAAATCACTGCTGAACATAGGTTTCCCCATAGATTATCTCATTAAGAGGATATTTGCCATAGTTGCCACGCTCAGACGGGTCGGCTGCCATAATCTATTTTCTAGTTGTTGTTAAAAAGATGCTGCTGCCCATTTCCTGGTTTGTTTCCCTTTGTCACCTCACCATAGTGTATATTCTGACACCGCCTCTGCACGAATATCGTAGAACATCATAAGAACAAAGATATCGAACTTTAAATATTAGGAACAAACACAAGCTAGTAAGTGAGTGATTAGACTCTACAGAGTTAGTAATTCATTAGAAAAATATTTATGGTTCCTCGCAAAAAAATTTAAACCCTTAAAACCCAATGGTAATAAATTAAACACGGACGAAGTCGCAGGGTACAGTAGTGGTATACTAGTATTTACTATTATTTCAAAAGTCAAAATGGCGTCAATAAAGCAGAGCCCTTTTTACCCTTTAATATTTGATTGACTGATAAAGAGCTATCGTACCATAGAATACTACAATACATATTATGTACTTAATAGAACGGAGGAGTGGGCGGAGCCCGCGTAGCCACTAAAATGTCACTAATACGTCAATTCACACGTATAAATGTCAACACGAGATGTGTTTTGACGTTACAATCGTTTCCAAATTTCGCATACAAATTATTTAGAAAATGCCAAATTGCACCCTATTTGCAAGTAAATATGTATTAAAATTTAATGATGATTTTGAACATTAATCAAAAGTCTAAAATGTGTTAATTTACTCAGTCTATCAACACAGCGAATCGGGTTTGGCGACGCCAATCCTCGTTTAAAATAAAGTTGACAGCCATTCTATTGTGTATTATAGTATTCTTTGTATCGTACCACAGTCATTTATGCAATCAAGGTTGTAGATTTTGAGTTATAAGAAAGTGACCATATTAACCGGATGACCATATTACCCTCACGTATTATAATTTATATTATTAATTGTATACCATTATTGTAAAATGTAATATTTAAAACATTTAACATAAATTGAATTTGGTTCTTACAGATAAGGCCGTAATTTTTCCTGTTTCATCAAAATGTAAACAAAATGAACAAATAGAGGCAAATGCGTTAAGTAGGTACGCACGTAATACGGTCTTATGAGCTAACGCAAGGAAGGACATAAAGGTTTCGCAGCCTCTCAAGGGGATTATCTAATTTCATTATACTACTAGCAAGCCCCGGCAGCTTCGCCTGAATCTGTAAGATAAGATGGGAACTATAAGATAATCAAAAACCATTTATTTTGTCAATTTTCGTTTTTTTAACAAAGAAACGGTTACGTTTTTCGGATAAAATATAGCCTAGAGTAGATTACCGGCAATTTATATGCGGTTTGGAGGTGTATACCCTGGGTATAAACTTTCCATTAATTTCAGGAACTGTGGGTGTTCTATGTGGTTAAAAGAAGTGTTGGTAGCAAACATATAATGAGATAATTGTAAATCAATTTTCTTTCTATCCTCTTGACTTGTGATAATAGAATTGTTTTCATTGAAACGTTCTCAATCGCGATGCTGCTGCAGGCACTGGCACGTTTAGATTGAGGAGTAGTAACGGAAACCGATGTGGTATCTAAAGATTGGAAGGAACCAGCATCACTCAACAACTCCACCACATAGTCCTCGGCCGCGCCAAGATCTGTATCAGTGTGGTGTGTGGTAAGTGGTAAGTGGTTGCTGGGTGGCTCGATTGTAGGTAATTATTTCATAGCTCCTCTACACGATGGCCCAGCGAGGTGGCCATGCGATAATTGAAACGCAACTAAACGATGGCGACATTCAGTTTTGACTTGTGATCGAAAAGTTTTACGAGATGGACGTGGAAGAATTAGCTGCTGCGGCAATATATTTGTACAACACGTACCGTTGTTTTCGTAATGTGCACAATAATAGAGTTATCACAAAAAAATGGCGTAGAAGAAGATGTTGGATGTTATCTATCCATCGCAAGGGAACTAAATATGTCCTAAGTTAATTTAGTTTTCTTTAGACAAAAATAATTAAATAATTATAATTAATAATTTAATAAATAATTATTGATTAATTATTAAAAATAAATAAATAAAAAATAAATCATGTATGTTCTGATTTTAGTAGCCCTATGATTAAAATTTTATATATAACTGCGTTATGAGACCGCATATTCGTCATTTTAATTCATTAATTAATAAACTCCACACTCAACCGTCGAGCGCGCACAACTGTGGAATGGATGGGCTACGTGTAGATGCGTACCGCCATCGCGACAGAGTGACAGGGGCCTGGCCGAAGTGAGACAGCGGGAGTATCGGTATCGGGTTATCGGGTGCCAGGGAACACGTTTTAGGACGCCGATAGTTTAGGTACCTAATTTCTTTTTACGGTGAAAATAATGATAATTTAAAAAAAACATAAGACCTGCTTTATTGTTAGTTCAGTTAGTATGCAAAGTTTCATGATCTAATTTGAAGTATTTTATGAATACCAGCGGTTTTTATGTCCGGTTTGGAGGTAACTTAGAAGAAGAAGATGATTTTTTTACTATCGAGAAAATTTTACGGAATCGTGATTTCTTCTAACACAGTACTTAACATTAATCCTCAACTTTACCATATATTTATTTCAGAATTAATGCTGCAATATGGGCTCTTAATGCCTTAGCCATGTTGTTTTGAGTGATCCAAAGGTAAAAATATAAAGTACCTAGGTGTTATTGCTAATGATTTATTTGTTAATGATTTCTTATGTTTACGCGACCACTAAACATTTGAACGACACTAATTTTAAATTATTTTACCTCGTTATTTCATATTCTCAGCGTTATGAGTACTTTACAGCAATGCAATACAATAGATATTTATTGCCATTTTTATTACCATAGTAAAAGAACTAAAATTTACTTAAATTATCATAGATTTTTTTACTCCCCGCGGCATAGTGCCACGAACGCTGGCTGTGTTTCCTCGCTGATTGGCTATGTTTAACCTTTGCGTGAAAAAGGACCAGCTCTCTTATTACCAGCGGCGACGGCAAGTCGCAGATACAGTTTCTTTGTCAACGCATTAAATTTACAATTATAAATATATTTTTTTGTTTCAATCAAAAACATTTAAGTATGTAGTAGTAATAGACCGGACATCAGCAACTAAATTGTCGTCTGTAACTTTTGTCCTACAGGATATATCTCCGATTTTTAGGGTTCCGTAGTCAACTAGGAACCCTTATAGTTTCGCCATGTCTGTCTGTCCGTCTGTCCGTCCTCGCTTAATCTCTGTGACCGTTAGCACTAGAAAGCTGAAATTTGGTATCAACATGTGCATCAATCACGCCGACAAAGTGGTAAAATAAAAATTGTTTTATTAGGATAGCCCCCCCCCCCTATATGTAAAGTGGGAAGTGATTTTTTTTAATTTCAACTCTAACGTGTGATATATTGTTGAAAAGGTATTTAAAAATGAATAGGGGTTTACTAAAATCATTTTTTGATAATGTCAATAATTTCGGAAATAATCGCTACAAAATTAAAAAACAATGTGTCCCCCCCTCCCTCTAACTTTTGAACCATATGTTTAGAAAATATGAAAAACATCTGAAAACTAGAACTTTATAAGGGACTTTCTAGGAAAATCATTTTGAACTTGGATGGAAACAACAGTACCCACTACCGGGAGCAGTTGCAGGAGCGCGGAGCGCTGCTGGAGCGCGAACATAGTGGATACCCACCTTTAAACTCATAAGTGGGAACACTTATTGTGACGGACGGGAATCTACGGAACCCTACACTGAGCGTAGCCCGACACGCTCTTGGCCGCTTTTTGTCATTTAGTAGTGGCATCGTCAAAAGGTCAAGACGCAATCGTTTCATAAATTTAAAAAATATTTTTAAAGAAAAATATGCCCGGTTGTGCATTAAGGTATATAGTAAGTTACGATATGGAGCAAAAATGAACATGATTTCGGTTTATCACGCTAAGAATAATGTATATTTACCAAATAATCTTTAAATTTTATTATTTCTGGTAGATTTTTCTAGAAGAAAGAAAAATTATTTTATTAAGTGCCCTCTGTTATACAGTAACGTCACTATTTATTTACAAATATGTTAGTTATTGACGACGTGCCTAAAACCGATTTTAACCTAATATTTAGAAGCGTCACCTAGTGGGAAATAGCTAAAATGTTTTCCAAATAAATATTCAGCGTAGTATTGCTATTTTTCGCTAGAGGGCTTAACACCCGCGCGTGCTCACAGTTTTTGTATGCAAATGTTCCTAATGTCCGCTATATAGTATATACATACTCGTATATTTAAATCTCTTTGGTTTCATTATATCTTTTGTTTTTAGCCAAGTTTTCGCCTTAACGTCAACAAAAATTAACAAAATTAGCCAAGTACTAAAAACTAAACTAGCCAAGTTTTCAACATAATGTCACTTGGAAACCAATCTTAATCTAATTCTTAAATACCTACGCAGTGTTCAATTCGAATAAGCAAGTGCACTGTGCGCGCACCACTCATTCCTCACTCATTCGCGAAATGTGGGAATCATGAACGGCATTATTTAATATGAATTAGTTTATTGTGGCTGAACTTTTATATGAAAAGGCGCCCGGGCATGTGACCTAACGGAAATTTAACTTTCAATATACCTTAAACTCACACGCTAATACATGTCCAAAAATTGCTGGGGGTCTATATTAATAATAACACGTGGTTCAGGCGAAATTTGAAAACCAATTTCAAATTTCAAAGAATATTTCGAAGGAAATGCGTTTAAGATTTTTTTTAATTTATTTGAAACACCAACAACACAATTTGTCAAACATTGACAATTTAAAGTTGAAGATAGCCGTGGTTAACTACAACATTGCCACATTGAACACATAAAAACATACTTCGCAGGTATGTAACGAAATGTTTCTTGTATAAAGTGTTTGTGTCTCAGGCCGCGTTGGTAGCAAGTGGCGCATCTCCGGTGAGCGTGGCGTCCGACATCGCCGGCTCCATCCGCATCCCTGCCGCCTTCTGCGGGGTCTTCGGCCACAAGCCCACGCCCGGTAAGATCGCTGCACCTTAAATACTACATAGACTCTATTACATAATGCGCATTAAGTTTTGCAAACTTTATTCTGCACTCTGCTCACAATACACACTGCATACTTTAACTTCACACTGCTCATTAAATACTACTACGCACTACTCACTACATGGGGTTTTCTACACAATGCTCACCAAATTATGTACACCTTATGCTGTGCACTTACACAACCTATACCACACAAAACTATACTACTTTTGATTTTTTCCTTTCTTCTCTTTATCGCCCTACACATGGACTTGCCCCCCCCCCCCCTTATTCTCTCATGCTTGGCTTACGGATTAATGACCGAAGTACCAAGATCTCGCACCTGTGACGTTGCTTCCCATTATCTGTCTGGGTATTTTACATTTGGTATAATACGATATTATGGTTTACGGTATAGTGGCGGTGTCCTCCTGTGCGTGTCGTAAGAGGCGACCGAGGGAAACAAATCACAAGATGAGCAGTAGCGTCTTCCTAATAACGACTAAAAATAAAAATAAACTGCGGTTGCCAACCTTCCAGCCGAGCATGGCCATTGGCCAATATTGCAAATATCCCCTCTATGAGACAACCTATGGGCAGTACAGCAGTAGACTTGAATAGGCTGCTACGAAACGAAACCGACATTATGGTTATACTGCCTTCCGAAGTTTCCTCTAGTTGTATCTTTTGACATTCTCAAGATGATATATTCAGCATATAAGAATATAAATAACGAGATATACGGGAATCCCCTTACGCTGTCGCTGCGTTACAAATACATTTCCACAAATTCGATAATATGGTGAAGATGGCCCAAATTAAGAATACCTTTAACCGACGGGCATATATGCGTAGATAATAATAATAATAATGTCCTCCAGACCGAGTTGCGGCCACGGCGGCCTGCTTCAACGGAGGCTAGCCATCGGCACAGGACAGGATTATACTGCCCAAGTGTATGCGCAAACATAAGTGCACTCTCTATTCCCTCACTCTCATAATCGGATGGGACGGTAAACCAACACGACCGGAGAGAGATCAGGCGCAGGACCAACGCCAACTTCCTGACTCCGGGCAACTACTCAGAATTTCTTAACGGAAAAACTCAATAATTAATTTTTTGGGATTCGAACCCAGGACCTCATAAACAGCAGTCGCACTACTACAACCACTAGACCAACGATGTGCGTGTATATATATATATATAGATATGGATGTGAAAGGATAGAGTAAGTTGCATCCGGGTCGTGGCAAACAGAAGCTTGAAGTTTCTTCCTACCCCTTAAGTGACAAGTGCATGTATGTATTTCTGATCATCTTTGTAACACTGATACTGCAACAAAAATTTTCCTAACCAATAAATCATTTAATAATTGTATGTGTCATCATCCCATCAGGTATTATACCAATAGACTGTCACATCCCAACTCTCACCGACGAGAACTTTTCGAAATTTCTGACGGTAGGGCCGATGTGTCGATTCGCGGAAGACCTGCCCTTGCTTATGAACGTCATGGCCGGTGAAAAGAGGCACTTGCTAAATCTGGACCAACCAGTCGACATCTCCAAAATTAAGGTAAGCTTTCATTTAAAATTAATAGAAAAAAATTGATTTTAATTACGGATTCAAATCATAATTTTTACGGGGCTTCGTAATAAAGTAATAACTATTTTTTATAGAATAAGACCGCCGGGCTAGCCGAGCTAGAGCTATTGGATTTTCGATATACCCATAAATAAACTTATAGGTATTTAAATCTCCGATATTAATATATTTATAATGATTGATATATCGAAAATCCACTATTTAAAAAAAATATCAACAGTTTTAGTTTGAACTGATCAGTTGGAATGATCAGTTGAACTGACCGTGTGTGGGGTCCATTACGCGTATTGTTCAACGTAATGTACAAGTCGCTCCTATAGATTTTACAACGCAGAAGTGACACAACTTTTGTACCTACTACAAAATAATACTCTGCCTTGTCATTAAATAAATAAAAGAAGTGAAATAAAAGTCTCGTTGCAATTTAATATAAACTTTATTTATTACACATTCTAAATAATTCAACACAAATTAATATTTAATTGCCTTTAAACAATATAAGTTTAGTGAGCTTTTGGCGTTTGCTTGTATAATCATTTGTTATCTTTGCCTCGTGGTGCAATCGAACAGTTGTATATTTGTTTATTATTGCACGTATTAGATGCACTCTGTGCTTTAATGTAAAAGGTTGATCAAATGAATGACCAAGTAGGTAAACAAACGAATACGTCTTTCTCAACAAAACATTTCAATGAATTAGTTGTAATATAGTTGTAGTCGTATTTAGATGACAGGCCATCCTTCCACTGGACCGAATTAAACGACGTATAACCATTTCCGTCGATAGACAAATTTTATAAACATCTTCAGTGCAGTAGCATAAAACACCCATATCTTTTAGACTTATTAGTTTATGATGTTATATGTTTTATCCAATTTTCTCTTTTCTCATGACCCGGCCGTAAAAACCGTCAAAATTATTTAGGTTATTTAGGTAAAAGTCACAATTTACTTATTTTACACAATAATAAATAACACATCATATACTATTGACAAACTGAACAACAAAATAGGGACAAATGTATGTTGCGTATCTGCGTCTTTTGTTTTCATTACTCTATAATTAGTATTGCAAAATGGCGACTATAGACAGCCCGATTCTCGGAGCATTGTAACGACGCGGAAAACTTTAAATCAAAGAGTTTTAAACGTTTTAATGTGTACTTACCAACCTTGTGTTTACTGCGGTCTTTAAGAACACAGCCATGCAATTTTGAAGTTGTTATTTATGCGAAGCGAACACGACTCGTCTGTGCGGGCGTTGGGCACTCACTTTCTGTATATATTACTTTACTCTATGGCACTCACTAAACAGTTGCGGTACAGTCTACCGCAAAGCGTGGAGCAAAATCGTCCTAGGCGATGTCTTCTCTATGCGTAGTAGTATTACCTCAATGTTCATCTCCTATTTTATCTACTGTGGATATTATATCCACGGTAGGCCCATGCTCGCAGGATGGATAAAACTGGCATAGGGATAAGACAATTTATCTCTTGTCAGTGCATGTAATCGGGGGAAATTTTTTTTGTCTCCTGCCCGTGCTAGCTTGGCTGATCGTAAGTGGATGCTGTGGTCCATAAACATCTACATTTATCTTCAATTAAGAATCAAAATGCAAATGCGTTATCACCCCGAGAACTGTGATGGAATGCCTCGTTTCCAGTAAAAAGTGTCTCCGATTCTTTACACTCACCATACGAAACACAGCAGCATTGAGCTGCTATTTTACGTTGGTATTCTGTGAGAGCGTGGTCCCACGCCGGTTGAGCCGACCCATTCGTACTACAACTATAACATAGTTGCAACGTGGCTCTACCACGTACCAAACTGAAATGCGTCATGAGTTTATATAATAACATTAACCATGGTTGACCGATGAGCAGCTGCCGCTAATTCAACTGCCAATGATTTTAATACAGTCAAAGAGTTTTTTCATCATCACAGCCTTCATTGCAGCCAATCACACGTCCGCTGCTGGGTACAGATCTCGCTCACAGAGGGGATTTTGAAATATTTGCCGCGTTTGGCAAGCGATTAGAGTTGAACCGCAGTTTTTTTACTATACATTTTTTATTAAGTAAAGAATATCCACTATACCATATCATCCCGTGAGTATCGTAAGAGGCGACATAGTGAAGTCAAACCAGGAGATTGACAGCAGCATCTTCCTTACAATAGCTGAATAAAACAAAATCAATCTTTACGTGGTATGACCATGCTGGAGCTATATTAGTAGTATAGTTGTAGCACGAATGGGTCGGCTCAACCGGGGTAGGATCACGCTCTCACAGAATGCCAGCGTAAAATAGCAGCTTAATGCTGCTGTGTTTCGTATGGTGAAAGTAGAGAACCGGAGACCCTTCCTATTGGAA
This sequence comes from Parnassius smintheus behrii, assembly GCA_036936625.1. Classification (NCBI taxonomy): domain Eukaryota; kingdom Metazoa; phylum Arthropoda; class Insecta; order Lepidoptera; family Papilionidae; genus Parnassius; species Parnassius smintheus. Next base: position 6,733,833 of record JAUPFT010000006.1, read on the forward strand.
AGTAGGCATTCCATCTTAGTCCCCACGCGTGATAACGCATCAGAAACAGAAACTTTTTTATTCAATGTAGATTATAACAATACGTATTGAAAGTAACTTTTTTCATTTACCACTGGTTCGCAAAAAAAAAAAACCTCTGTCCTGGGAAGAACCAGCAAGAAACCCAGCGGGACTATTTTTTTTTCCAATAATAGCTTACAATCATGTTTACAATTAGCAACACATAGCAAATTACAAATAGCTTGGTAGCGATCACCCTTCCCAGGGGTTATTATCATCCATAAATATCATCTGCATTTTGATTCATAGTTGAGGATAGATGTCGATGTCTACAGCAACCACTTACCATCACGTGGACTGTGTGCTCCTTTGTTACCCTTATCTATAAAAAAACTGTAGTTGTTAACCCGCTTGTCAAGCGTGGCAACTGTGGCAACTGTGGCAAATCTCCCCCTATGAGGTAATCTAAGGGGATGTAACTTTTTCTAAAGTTCACAAAACTCGCCGCTAGGAGCTCTTACAATAAATTCTTCTTTATGTGCACAATACTTTTCTTTGTTCATCTTAGTCACTTGACTTTTGAGCCCCTCGTTTGGCGTCAAATATCTTTAATGAAAAGGTTATTAAGACAGAAGGATAGAGTATGAAAATAATTTATATAACTAAAGAAATTAAATTTCAGGTATTTTACATGACAGAGGCGTCCAAGTCTTGGGCCCTTATTCCCGTGGAACAGTGCATTAGGGACGCCATATTAAACTGCGTCCATTACCTGCACAAGGAATGTGGTGCGCAACTTAGCGAGGTAAGATAACCACTGTTATTGTTTATATTCTCTTTATAGTGCTGTAATTCTGTTGCTTCTATATTTTTTATATACCTACACCAGGCAATCAGTGCCTATAAGCATTAAGTCCGCAATAATGATTCAAATAAATGAACATGATCTCTTGCCCACAGGGGGAGATGTGGTCATTATGCTCACTTACACCATCTTCATTGATACAAACAATAAACTACAATTTTAGTTTTTATTGTTATTACGGCCAAATTCGGCAAATAAAAATGACTTTGCACCACTGAAATAGCGTTTAAATTGTAATAGGTATTTGATTGATTAGAAGGCTTTTTAAGATACTACGGCTTGAAATTGTTCAATGTACGGTTTGTTCTAGAAAAATAATTTAATTTGCTTGTTGGAAACCTTAAAATAAGATAAATGGTATGTTCTCTTCTTTCAGAAAAAGTTCAAAGACTTGGAAGATTCTGTTGAGATGTCGATATCATTATTCTTCTCGATGAAAGACATTCCTAACTTGCTCCAGGATCCTGCTAACCCAAAAGTGAGTAGGTTAAAAATTATTTAAGTTTAAAAATTACTAGTTACAAAATATATACTTACTATTCGAATGACCGACCATTTCTATCTACAACTTTCAAATAAGTGGCAAATGACTACAAATTCAGTAAAGACTTTTACCTGACTACGGCTGAGCTCAAAAGGAGAGTAGGTAATATGTATGTCCTTTTTAAATCCATTCGTAACCAGTGAACGCAACTCAAATATGAAAGCATTCCTAGCTACAAAAAGTGGTAAACTTTAAAATTATGACAACCGACTCATCAATGTAGTCAACATCAATTAAATACGCATTATTAAGGATATCTCAAAAACTACTGGTCAGATCTTGATCATAAATGGACTAGAAGCACCAGCTTTCAAATAAAAATAGTCATCAAAATCGGTTCACCTAGAAAAAAGCTCTGACACACAAAAAATACGGTCGAATTAGGAAACTCATCCTTTTTTTTTTTTTGAAGTCTGTTGAAACAGAGAGCCGAGCCAACGCAGTGTTCATAAATATTTTACTTTTTTTCTGATTTTGAAAAATTTATCTGACGATTCGATGCGTAAATGTAAGAAACCGATTAAAAAAGATTTTATTATTTTCACAGCGAGACAAAAATTTAATAGTGGAACTTTTAAAACACATATTTGGTGGCGCGACGCGGTCTCTGCAAGGGCTGAGCTTCGCACTCATCAACAAGACGAAACTCGCCATAGCAGCATCAAGACGCAAGTTCTACGAACAAAAAGCTGAACTACTTCGACAAGAGATCGTTGTAAGTATACAAGTTAATTAACAGCTTATACAGGCTGTGTATTTTTGTGTGGCAAATAAATAAAAAGTATTTATTTGCCACACAAAAATACAATCTTAAAATTTAAATAGAGAGATAATAATAACTTTTTAGTTGTGACAAAACGGTCTGTGACTCAGTTATAACGCGAAACCCATTACTCCTGCTATTCTGCCACCGCCTTTGCGCGTTTACTGTATTATATTTTTTATCTATTTTTCTCCAAGGGTTCCCGTTTTCTTTTTTTCTTTTTTACCGAGTTGCATTAAAACTTGAAGAGTTTTTACACTTTTTAAGGACCTTTTGATGTAAAATTGTAAAACAGTTTTGTTCGAAATATTTATTCTCTTAAAGTTTCAATAAAATCTTGCATGTTTTTGAGATAAATATGGCCGAGATCACTGTTTTTCATTCCATAGCCATTCCGAAGAATACAGAATTGTTGAATTTTGTTATTCGTGTCTATTCAGTAGGTTCTTTGTTATAGATCGTCTAAGCTGAAATGACGCGCCCCACTATCGCATTAACGCACACAAGCAAATTTAAAATATGGGCGCAATACATATACAAATGCCATTGTAATTGGTCATTCGGTTGTCGGTGAGACTCAAGCGTAGGAGCACGCGTCGGTTTCGGATTTTTTGTCCAACTTGTCATAATTGCCTGAAGGTGGCAGAGAGCAGACGTTTTGTTTCATACAATGCCCCAACGCTGCTCCCTAAGGAGAGCGTTGTCGGATTTATCACGCGACTAGTCGACCGTCACGTAGGCATACAGATCATAGTTCGCGGAGCAGTCGACGCTCAAACACAGATGAAGCGTTGTTATTAATATTTACACGCACACATCGAAATCAACTAATTAAGTAGTGGGGCGCGTCATTTCAGTTTAGACAAGCTCTACGCGTATTAAGCACGTAACAAAGAACCTACTGAGCGCAATAGAATCCAGTTATTCCGCCATTACAAGTCAGTTATACAATTTTATTTATAATATGTATGTAGATAAATAACTTACCCCTTACATAGTTCCTGAACCATAGATTGTTTCTTCTGCGTGTTTCTTTACTCAGTTTATTCTCAGTGTACCGGTGTCAATCAGTTTCTGCAGCGTTTGCGACATCAGCATTAGTTCCTCTTTGTGTTTTTTCGGGAAGCTTTTCAACTGGAACAAAGTTAAAATATTTTTGTGCTACTTGCTATGGTGACTTAATACGATATTTACATAAGATTTTACTAAAAAATTAATTATATACGCCATAGTTTTTAACTTCCTGCTAAGAAAATTAAAAATTTTCTAAAATCGGGAAGTTATTGTTTTTACCCCGTATTTTGAAAATTGAGTTTTCATCAAATCTTGACTTGACGAACTTTTACAGGTCACAGGAAGCCACCCTGCCAGTTTTTCGATGGTGCCTGTGTGTGTGTGTGTGTGTGTGTGTGTGTGCGCGCGCGCGCGTGTGCTTGTGTGCGTGCGTGCGTGCGTGCGTGCGTGTGTGTGTGTGTGTGTGTGTGTGTGTGTGTGTGTGTGTGTGTGTGTGTGTGTGTGTGTGTGTGTGCGTGCGTGCGTGCGTGCGTGCGTGCGCGTGTGTGTGTGTGTGTGTGTGTGTGTGTGTGTGCGCGTGTGTGTGTGCGTGTGCGTGCAGTGAGCCACACATCTGATTGTAAATGTATGTTGTGGCCCATAGATATCTATCTAAAATGTAGATGTTCCTGTTAGTCTGTTCTTACCCCTGAGATGGAATGCCTTATTTCCAACGAAAAGGATCTCTGGTTCTCTAGTCATTATACGAATAAAAATGTTCAAAAGTTTTGTTAGCATTTTTGCTGTAGTTGCATCAAAAACCCATTATTTTTTCATTTTGATTTCTGTTAATTGCTGCTGAATACTAGAACAATCGTGGGAAATATTCTTTTTAATGTAAATTTAGAGTTTTTGAATAAAACATAATACAGTGTAAAGTCCATGTAACGTCTCTCGATTTAACGACAAACTCCTTAAAGCGCTGTAATCACTTAGCTTTGGTTGGTTTTGCTTGTTTTCCATACAATGATACACTCTTTATAGCATTACACCCACTCTAAATAACGATACCAATTAAAAAAATAAAAACTGCACAGCTGTGTACGTTATTTTGTTCTTTTCTCGCTTTATTACCCTAGCCCGTAATAAACTCGACTGTAGAAACTCGACTGTCGGCATCATGCGTACCAAACTCTCTAAGAATAAGAAATCCGTTGTTTTGTTTACAAATTGGGATTGCTTGCACGTGTACACTGTTGTTACTTGTTAGTAGGAGTCATGGATTAATTATACGTTATCATATTCTTAGTTGCTCACAGACTTTCAAATTGTAAACATGGCAAGTAAGAGAAAATCACTGTGTATTGACGAAAAAATGTTTCTAATACAGATTTCTCTTCGTTCCATTTAACGACCACTTTCTATAACGTCAAATTATGTACAGTCTCCTGACACTTGAGTATTGTTATATAGAGTTTACACTGTAATTTCTTCTCTATTGTAACTGTAACTTTTTACATAATATGTACTATACTGTTAGTGCCCATTCATTTAAAAATATGCCTACTTAATGCCGATTTCAAAATGGTATCACAATAACGGGTTCAATTGTTTAACAGAAAGATATCTAATTTTAAATGAAGAAAATAATATTTTTATTGAAATCCTGTTTGAAAATTTAATTGCGTAATACTGTTACAAAACATATTATAATTCGAATAAAATGTAACTTTTTACTTTTAAAATGTGATTTGCAGTTTATAGAAGCGCAAATATGTCTCACATGTTTGTGCTCCTTTGAGACATGTTTGTTTACAAAAAATCCGTTGAAACTCTCGCCAATCGAGACAATACGAAGTGGTAAGGAAAGGATGTGGTTAACTAATGCTATCCCTTTCATTTCTGACGTTGAAATCTCTAGAAATCTCGAAACGATTTAGTACGATCTCGTCGCTCGTGCGTCGTATGCCTTTCGTTTTTATTCTGCCTGTGTTAATTTCGCCATTTCTTGTTGCAAAGTGGATCCTGTTTAATTTTGCTCACTGATTGGACTTGTTGTTTTGGTGTTCTCTACGGTATTTGGCTACGTGTACTTGACTTTGGCTTGCTCAACGATTTGAACAAACGTGCAGTTCAGTGACGAATAGACAATCTGTAATTACGCACCGCGCGGAGACAGTTTCCTCGAGCTTTTCGCATATTCATATCGTCCACTTAATTTCAGTATTCTAGGCACTGAAAACTATTTTGTAATTCGAGCCGAAAATTTTCGAGGCTTTGGATTAGAGCTCGAGGGGGACGGAGCGTAGACGTCATTAGATGTGCACTCTCCTACTTCACGTTTAGATTCAGTGTGCCTCTTACCATTCGGTGATCGCCATTTTCACCCTTGCGATCACTGAGACATCAGTGTATAGTTGTCGTCTGGTCGTCACAATAAAGCCAATCTCATTTTTGTCGTACCGTCGGGGTTCGAGCAGATTCACTTTCTGTGGGGTCGCTTTTGGAAAAAAGAGTTCCCTCTTTCTCCATAAAGTCCGCTCCTTGGGTTTCGTTGCCCTATTCCGAATTTCCCTACTTCCAGTTCGCCGTTCTTTCTTGTGATATCCTCATACATTTTCTCAACCTTCTCATCAGGTTGTGCCGAGGTTGGTGTATAAACCTATATGATCTTCAGCGAATACCGTTTGATGATTCTGAGTGTCTCTGTAATAATGTACGCAATCCTTGTTGACACACTCCCAATCTTCACAGCGTTGTTAACGAGAGACTTGTGGACCTTGTGGTCCACAAGTCTCTCGTTAACAACAGACAGTTCCTTGGGACAGATGGTCGCCCTCCCGGTGATAGAACAAGCTGGCGGATTCGAGGATTACCGTGTGGAGGATCTTCTTCGGTTCCTTCTCTTCGAAACTAGGATAATCATATAATGTCCCAGCGCCATTTGTCTATCTCTTCTTCCGGCTCTAGGATCTTCTCGTCAGTCCTCAGGGTGCGTGCGTTATATGTTGCTAGGTGTTGTTAAGTGGCAGCCGCACCTTCACCGCACCCCGCACCTCCGCAGAATCTACGGTAGATTCTTAGCACACCTGCACCGCTGTTACTATCGCTCGCCACCATAGCCAGGAATAGCGGGGCTGCCGGTTACTGGGGTCAGTCGTTCTCATTTGTGTCGTTGCTCATGGGGGAAAAATCCGTTTTTCAAGAACGTGTTGAACTTTTGCCTACTACTTAAAATGAGGCTGCATGTTCACGAGTAACAGTTTTTACTGTACCTGGCAAAAAATTTAACACATCACGCTTTAAAAAGAGATAAGCGGCTAACCACCACTTCGTGTAGGCTTGCTCGAATTGTGAAAAATAAAGTTGTAATCTTGGGGTTCCTAATGGATGTTATTCAAGGAAACGACCACATTAGTTACGTACTATTTAATGACTGCCTGGTAATAATCTAAAATAATGCATATAAGGTATAGTGCAAACTCAGCATACATACGGTTATAAAGTAGCGTACTTACTTACTAACTAAAGGAGCATACATATTATTCTTACACTTCACCTCCCGAGGACATAGAAAAAAAAAAGAATTAGGTACATTCTTTTTTTTTACATAATTTTTACTAGATATTTACCTGAAGTATCATCTTTTAAAATAATAGTGTTTAATAGACATAAGTTACTTATTACAAATAAAATGGTACATACGTTTATCCTTATCATTATACATTGCAATGTTATCTAAATTTAAATCTTACATTCAAATCTATTGACAAAAAGGCCTAGTCCTATTCTTATGTACTAATTCAATTTTAATATTTTTAATTATTTTCATTTTAAAAAATTATAATTTCATGATCATGATCAGATTATACCATGGTTATACATAATCATATTATTAAGTCAATCCGTATATATATATATATATACGACATTAAGCCTGTCGTATTTTTGATATTAATCAATGTCACAACTGCACGTTAACATGAACATACCACCTATCATACCATATACTTATTAATATTTTTTTTACATTTATTTTCACTCGAGATTTATTACATTAACTATATGTTCTGGTTAGAAGTTATGATTTAAAAGTTCAAACAATATAAAACTGAAAATAAACTATTACATTTCATATTAAGCAGTACCTGCTCTACCCTTATATATATATATATATATATATATATATATATATATATATATATATATATATATATATATATATATATATATATAATTTTTACTAGATATTTACCTGAAGTATCATCTTTTAAAATAATAGTGTTTAATAGACATAAGTTACTTATTACAAATAAAATGGTACATACGTTTATCCTTATCATTATACATTGCAATGTTATCTAAATTTAAATCTTACATTCAAATCTATTGACAAAAAGGCCTAGTCCTATTCTTATGTACTAATTCAATTTTAATATTTTTAATTATTTTCATTTTAAAAAATTATAATTTCATGATCATGATCAGATTATACCATGGTTATACATAATCATATTATTAAGTCAATCCGTATATATATATATATATATATATATATATATATATATATATATATATATATATATATATATATATATATATATATATATATACGACATTAAGCCTGTCGTATTTTTGATATTAATCAATGTCACAACTGCACGTTAACATGAACATACCACCTATCATACCATATACTTATTAATATTTTTTTTACATTTATTTTCACTCGAGATTTATTACATTAACTATATGTTCTGGTTAGAAGTTATGATTTAAAAGTTCAAACAATATAAAACTGAAAATAAACTATTACATTTCATATTAAGCAGTACCTGCTCTACCCTTATATATATATATATATATATATATATATATATATATATATATATATATATATATTTATTCACATTTTGTATTCATAATTGTATATACTTTATATTTAATTTATTTGTACCTTTATATTTGTTTAACTATTGCTTTCATGATCCACACAAATAGGTTAGACTTTAATATTCTACTATATTTTCAGAAATTAATGACTTATAAAAGTTAAAAGCATGTGATTTGAAGGTTTAATGAATATAACCCAGATAATATTACGTTTCATTTAAATATGAAAAGAGCAAAAACATAATGTAATGCAACGTAGGTATCATCGCTATCATAATAACGGGAATCAAAATACAACTTGCAATCCCAGCCGCGTAAGCGGTGTGTGACACTTTCGTTTTAAATTTCTAAGTAGGTAGTTACGTATAAGGCTACGTTTGCAATTACATCGGACTATGATCACAAGGTGTCGTGATTCATACCTAACTTTAAGTAACTTCATAATATGTTATAATATGAATGCAAGTAAAATATACCTTAAAACTTGGAACAGATATTTAAAAATAGTTACATTGTTAATAATAAAATATTACTTTTACTTCTAAGAAATACCTTTATCTTAATTGGGACAGAAATGTATATAAAAAGAGAATACACTGTTAGGTACACAGCTAAAGGTTTTTTTTTTACAAAATATTTATTTACATTGGAAAAGACAATTTCAAGCAGGTGATACAATTTTAGGTTTTCATTACCTTTTTTTATAGAAAAAAGAAATGATTACATTATAAAATTTACAATAATAGTGTATCGATAACCTTTGGACTTGATGATAATAAGCTTTATATAAATGTAGTTCAAAATTGTACACATTTTACATAAGAAAACATGAGACAGAAAAAAAATTTATTAAAGTAGAATCATTGTAAATATGAATCAATGTGCCTAAATATGATAAAATCTTGTAAATTTATATAAATTTACGCGAAAGTGTACTTATCATATTAGGTTGATATATTTTTATTTGTTTACGTGTAGTTGTGCGAATCGAACCCTATAGTTGTTATATGTGCAACTTGCTAGTAGCATTTTGGGTAGCGTTAATATTCCTAATATAGAAATGCAAAATAACTATCCAACCCCATGGATTTGGTCGGGGATTCCCTTATTACCTTGTATTTTCGTAGATTGTTAGGCCTTTTTATTATCATTTCTTTTTATACATCTTGTACGTACTTTCTCTTTTTTTTAAATTAATATTTTGACTTTTAGCTAGCTTTATTTCTCTCTATTCACGCATATATGTATTTATTTATTAAATATCGGGAACCGGAGTTTCAATTCATTTCAATTATATTTCATTTCATGATATTTATCATGCGGGTACTTTATACACATACATATGGGCCCCCCATTACTTGGGTATTACAATCATTTTATTTTATTGGTACATAATTTTTTTTTCTTACTGTATCAAGGTAATAGGGTTTACCTTGGGTTGTGCGCACAACCTTGAGGTCTACGTTTTTAAGTCACTTTTAAAGGACTCCAACAATTGTCACAGAGGAAAACTAAGTTCGCACCATGATCCAACGAAGGATGTGACCTCAATGTACCATTATTAAGGGTAACAAATTTAAGACTTCTATGGTCCCTAACAGTACTAATATGTGTAAACTCGTGTACATCACTTGTACTGAAGGTATTGTTCCCTAGTACCCGTTACGCCCGATTTTATCATCCAATCACGGAAACATACCCTGCTCGAGGACTATATGTTATACCAGTGATGGACGTTCCCGTATCTCTCCATTACCTATTCATTAAGGTCAATTATTTTCTTTTATATTTATTCCTTTCATGCTTTCATAATTCTCACTCTTAACGGATTCAATACTATTAGTTTAAGCATCATCAAATATTTGGGTGATCAGTCCAATATTGACGAAACTTAACCACTCAATCATTCGTATTCCACTTTTAAGCATTTCTTTTTTTTCATTCCTCAGACCTTTTAAACACATCATTTCTAATTTTTTGTACAAATGAGACAACATTCATATCAATAAATTTTCTTTGTCGGTGTTTAACTTTTTTTTTTGAACCATTATTATTAAAACCTCTCTTAACTACTTTATTCCTGTTTACACTGTTATTTATTTAATATTTTCATCTATGTAACAATACTGTTATCATTTACTCATTTATTTTCCTATACTTATTATTTTTATCGCTATTACGATGTTGTTATGATTTATCCTACACCTGTTAATGTGTTGCATGTTGCTGTGTTTAGTTTAAATTTATCATCTATGTTACCATGTTTTTATAGGATACGCTCATTGCATAACATTTTATAATATCATATTTTTAGAAACATCAGTATCATTCGTAAGAAATGGTTAGCAGACCTTTTATATTCACTGTGTAAAGATTGATTCTTGTTATATTTACCTACCTAACTAGTTTCTTGTCTTTCAAAAGAAATAAAAAGAGTTATTTTAGCCAGAAAATATGAAAAATATAATTGATAATAAACGTTAAAATCGCATCGTATGATCGTGCCTAATGTCAACATAACGTGTACAATTTGTTACTACATAAGTAGTAGTACTCATATAAATGAGTGCGAGTAAAAAATGTACCTTAAACTAATATTTTTAATTTCTTATTTATTCAGAAGTCCACCTGGTTACATCGTTAAAAGCTATATCGCTTTTATATAGATCGAAAAATATTACTGAAAGTATGTTATTTATTATGTCATGTATACAGAATAATTGAAAATCACATTATAAGATATCAACTTTACACAACGATACAATAATTTATTCAAACATTTAATAGAAAGTTTTTTATATTTTACATAAGTTATTATATAAATTTAAGATTTAATGCCTTTAAAAAAAATTAAAACTTATAATGATAGTGAAATGTTTCTAACCCTTTAAAATTTGGATTCGAAAAAAAAATCAACGAAATGTATCACAATGTTATTTTAAATCAAGTGCGTAAAATTTCATTAATTGTTTGGCAGGACACAGTAAAAAAAATAATACAAAACTATCACTACATAAAAGGGAATATAAAGTAGTCTTGCAAGGCGCAATAGAAGTGCCACATAAGTGCTTAAAATTCAACTTAATTTTTAATATTGTATCATAATTGTTTTTTTTGTAGGTAATAAAATATTTGATAATGAAGTATATTGTGAATAATCTGATAAATAATTTCAACTTAATTATATGTAAAATACAGAATATTTGATATTTAACTTTAAAAACATAATAGCAAAAAAAAAACAATCTCAAATTATTAAATAAAGTTTGAAATAGAATTAAAATCACATAGGTGCGAAGTTACCTCATAATTTGTTCTTTTCGGCTCAATTTTTCTATCTTCTTATCGGCTAAGGCTTGCAGGACTTAAGTTTCTTCTATTTTTCTTAGATTTGTGGTCTCACCATCTAATTCGTTTAATCTTAATGTAATATTTGAAGCTCTCGTAATATTTTTTTCTGAAGTTGATCTTTCCCGTTTTTTTTTCCGTAACATTTTTCTTCTTTTTCTAATAGATTTTATTAGCATATCTCCTTAAAGAAATAATAAACTTGTCGCCTCTTCTTATGTCTCCGTTTCGGCTTACTTGTCACATCCGGTAGTGTCAATTCAATAGTTGAAAATTGTTCCTTTAGTTTTATGTTAATTGTTCCATTTTTCTTTAACTATTTATGCAGGCCGCGGCGGTGCGCGTGCATTGTCGCCGCGCACCGCATGGCAGGTTCGCCATGTAATGTTGGGGTTCCTAATGGGTGTTATTCAAGGAAACGACCACATTAGTTACGTACTATTTAATGACTGCCTGGTAATAATCTAAAATAATGCATATAAGGTATAGTGCAAACTCAGCGTACATACGGTTATAAAGTAGCGTACTTACTTACTAAACTGAAGGAGCATACATATTATTCTTACACTTCAACTTGTAGACTATTTTAAAAATTAAGTTTAACGTAATTTTTTAACTGCCACTTTGATTAGAGCCCAAGAATTTTGCAATCCTTACCCATTAGGCAATGTGTAACAACATTTAGAATTAGAAATACTTCAAACCTGCCTGATCATATAAAAACGAAACGACTCAAATTGTTGCTCTCGGATTACATTGGTAAATCGAATCGGGACATGTTCAACAGAGTACGCTGGGCTCTAACGGTGTGCTGCTGTACCCGGCTCACTGTGGCGCGGCGCACGAGCACGGGCGCGTGTACACGCGCGCGCCGGGCGTACTCTACAGCATGCCGCTCAACGTGCTGGGCCTGCCCGCCACCGTGGCGCCGCTCGGATTGCACGCCGGCCTCCCCGTCGCCGTGCAGGTACCGCACACACTAGCTCGCACACTGCACACTGCTGAACCAGTGCTGCACATCGTGCTGCTAAACATGTTAGGCCTGCCAGCCACCATGGCTGCGCTCGGACTGCACGCCGGCCTGCTCTTCGCCGTGCAGGTACCGCACACACTAGCTCACACTCTGCACACTGCTGTACAGTGCTGCACAGCATGCTGCTCAACATGCTGGGCCTGCCCGCCTCCGTGGCCGCGCTCTGTTGCACGCCGGCCTGCCCTTCACCGTGCAGGTACCGTACACACTGGCTCGCACACTGCACACTGCTGTACAGTGCTGCACAGCATGCCGCTCAACATGCTGGGCCTCCCCGCCACTGTGGCGCCGCTCGGATTGCACGCCGGCCTCCCCGTCGCCGTGCAGGTACCGCACACACTATCTCACACACTGCACATTGCTGTACAGTGCTGCACAGCATGCTGCTCAACATGCTGGGCCTGCCCGCCTCCGTGGCCGCGCTCTGACTGCACGCCGGCCTGCCCTTCACCGTGCAGGTGCCGTACACACTAGCTCGCACACTGCACACTGCTGTACAGTGCTGCACAGCATGCCGCTCAACATGCTGGGCCTGCCCGCCACCGTGGCCCCGCTCGGACTACACGCAGGCCTGCCTTTCGCCGTGCAGGTACCGCACACACTAGCTCACACACTGAACACTGCTGTACAGTGCTGCACAGCATGCTGCTCAACATGCTGGGACTGCCCGACACCGTGTCTCCGCTCGGACTGCACGCTGGCCTGCCCTTCGCCGTGCATGTACCGCACACACTAGCTCGCACCCTGCACACTGCTGTATAGTGCTGCACAGCATGCTGCTCAACGTGCTGAGCCTGCCCACCACCGTGGTACCGTTCGGACTGCACGCTGGCCTGCCCGTCGCCGTGCAGGTACCGCACACACTAGCTCGCACACTGCACACTGCTGTACAGTGCTGCACAGCATGCCGCTCAACATGCTGGGCCTGCCCGCCACCGTGGCCCCGCCAGGACTGCACGCTGGCCTGCCCGTCGCCGTGCAGGTACCGCACACACTAGCTCGCACCCTGCACTCTGCTGTACAGTGCTGCACAGCATGCTGGGCCTGCCCGCCACCGTGGCCCCGCCAGGACTGCACGCTGGCCTGCCCGTCGCCGTGCAGGTACCGCACACACTAGCTCGCACCCTGCACACTGCTGTACAGTGCTGCACAGCATGCCACTCAACATGCTGGGCCTGCCCGCCACAGTGGCGCCGCCAGGACTGCACGTTGGCCTGCCCGTCGCCGTGCAGGTACCGCACACACTAGCTCGCACCCTGCACACTGCTGTACAGTGCTGCACAGCATGCCACTCAGCATGCTGGGCCTGCCCGCCACAGTGGCGCCGCCAGGACTGCACGTTGGCCTGCCCGTCGCCGTGCAGGTACCGCACACACTAGCTCGCACCCTGCACACTGCTGTACAGTGCTGCACAGCATGCCACTCAGCATGCTGGGCCTGCCCGCCACAGTGGCGTCGCCAGGACTGCACGTTGGCCTGCCCGTCGCCGTGCAGGTACCGCACACACTAGCTCATACACTGCACACTGCTGTACAGTGCTGCACAGCATGCCGCACAACGTGCTAGGTCTGCCGGCCACCGTGGCCCCACCAGAACTGCACGCTGGCCTGCCCGTCGTGTTTATTACATACACGCCGAAATATTACAACAATGTTTTCTTAGCGATCCGAGCGATCAATGTCACTGTACCGTTTCACACCAGTTGTTGGAAAAAACTGCAATACAAAATATTGCGTACGGCGCGTACGTGCAAACGTGATCAGCTTTATGATGCTGTGTTTCGTATGGTGAGCGTAAAGAACCGGAGACCCTTTTTACTGGAAACGAGGCATTCCATCTTAGTCTCCAGGGTTAACAACGCATTGCATTTTGATTCTTAATCAAGACAAATGCAGATGTCTATGGGCATCCACTAACCATCAAGTGGACTGTGTGCTCGTTTGTAACCTGTATTCTAAAAAAAAAACGACGGGTTGCACTACGGAAGTGCCGGCAGAAGTGAAAACTTGAATATTAAAAAATTCCGAATCACGGGGGTGAGACACCGCCAACTTCCTGACTCCGTGCAGCAAATTTTTTGGCCCGACTCGGGATTCGAACCCAGGACCTCATGATCAGCAGTCGTACTACTACAACCACTAGACCAACGAGGCAGACAGTTAAATAATTATGCGTTAAATAAAACTGGTCCCATGTCAATATCTCTCTTTGTTCTCGAGAATTTTATCCGAACGAATTGAACCCGAACATACATACATACGTACGTACATACGCACACATGGACATCCTCTTAAAAACCATACTATTCGACTCTAAAGACCTTGAAACGTGGAGATATGTAAAAATTTCCAATTTGCAAAATTGGACCCATTACAACTCCCCACTGAGTGTATACCTATTTATATTTTATAAAAAGTTTTGTTGTTGAAATAAAACACGGGGACACAGAATACACAATAGCTGCTATATATTTCATATAAGTATTACTTTTAATAATTACAAACATTTAATAACTAATAATTTAATTATTTATAGAATTTTGTTATTTACAGAGCATTCTGAGTGTCAAATACTACGGAATTTATAAACTGGCAAACTGAATCGCGCGTCTCATGTGCACCCGCACTAGCGGCGCTTCAGGAGCATTAATAAATATCTATACCAAACTACGCTCAAATAATTTATCATTGTGATTTGGGTCAGCGTGATGCTATGAATATTGTGTTAATGTGACCGCGAGGTGCGGATGATGTAACTGTATATATATATATATATATATATATATATATATATATATATATATATATACAGTTATATATGTATAATGTATATATATATATATATATATATATATATATATATATATATATATATATATATATATATATATCTTTGGATTCCAACCAACCCGCCCAATCAATGTTCACCATTTTTTCTAACTAAAGAATCCCGAGGGAATCTGTTTGACAAACGGCAAAATTAAATTACGTTTTAGAACGCAAATCGAGCATTCAATTTCATTCCTCTTTTTGTAGTGTGGGCAAGTTTATCGATTCGTAGTAAATATTCAATATAAATATCGATATTAATTTTGATATAGTTGAGTCAATCCCTAGCATACTTGTAAAATATTTTGTTTAAAAATGAATTCACCAAAATAATACAAATTAGGTACCATCAACGTGAATTTTTTATTTGCAAAATATCAAAATTAATAAAATATTTGATAATATTCTATAATTTATAAATAGTTTAAAACATACCATGAGGATTATTTCTATTATGGACACCACGGTCACTCACTGAACATGTAACCAATTTGAAAAACTATGAATTACAAAAATTTATACTATAATAATTTAACAAATTACAAAATATCTACGAGCTTATTTCTTGCGTACCGACTTGTGCCGACCTGTCATTCAAAATCGGTTACAGAGTCATGAGATTTGGTATCCTTTTCTATCTTGCATTTTTGCCATAAGGAATTTTCTTCTATATACTCCAGTATATTCTAAGTCCATGCTTGAAATCATGTTAACCTTCTTGATATGTATTCACACATCTTTCTTCTTTCTTTGATCGCACTTTTTTCTCATTTTAATTTTCACAGGATCTTTTTAATTAAAAATTATAAAAAAAGTAACAACCTATAAAAAACTTAAAAAATACACTTAAAATAACTTTTGTTTCAGGTTATTGCGGGTCCTTATCAAGATAGACTTTGTTTAGCCGTTGCAAAACGGCTGGAAATCGGTTTCGGTGGTTGGCGGCCACCTTCATAATTTTATTGAATTATTTTGTACTAAAAAGGACATTTTTTATCAAATATTCCACAAGTATGGCGTTGTTGATTCGATTGTCCCTACTATTTTATAATATATTTATTACATTAACAGTGAGATTGAATTAAAGGTGTGATAGTGATTAATGATCATATCATAGATAAAAAACTAGCGCCATAACGCTGACATATGTTTAGAAGTCACACACATTTATAGTTACTTTGTGACTAATTAAGATAGAAATTTTTAGCTTTAAATTTCATTGACAAAACCCAAGGAAATCCTAGATATCGGACGTAAAATTAAAAAAAATCTTAATAAAACAAGCTGGCCTAAATCAGCATTTTTACCACTTGTTTTAATCACAAAATTTCTCTTTTTTTCCTTATTATTGTTTGTACGTGATTATTATTTAATTTTGCATTGATTGTTATTATTGATTGTTGGTGTATGATTACAGAACGTTTTTTGTTGGATTACCATTTAAGACATTGATAAGTAAATTCTTCATAATTAATTTACTTACTCGAAAGTTATAATTGGATTAAGATTAATGGTTTTGTTACAAAAAATAAACCTTATTCAGATAGTTTATTCGAGCAACGTTCATGCTGCAATCAGATGATCGCACAGATGTTATTATTTAAAGAAAAGCAAATATTTTATTATGTAAGCGATTTCAGTAACTCTTAATATAATATGTGAAACACGCATTAAAAATAGTAGCCAATATATTTTATGCAGACAGAAAGAAAACTCCGTTGGATTTAAAAGCAGGGAAATGGCGTTTTTTATGTATTGTCTTGCCATTATTACAAATAGAGATCATTTAAGTTCGGTAATAAGACTGTGGTGTGGTTACTTTGATACGATGAAATGCAATTAACTGTGGGCGTTGTATAAAATTAGAATTTTCCGTTGAAAATGTATTCCACGATTAGGATTAGGCATACTTAAAGGTTTACCAGAGTTAAGTAATACAACGGGAAGCGAAATGTCAGACAGTCTTATGCTTTATTTACGCCCAAAGCACTTTATGCATACACTTTAACTTTGAAAATATTTTAAAATCTAAATGTATATTTACGAGGGTGGATTGAAAAGTACTCGTCCTAACCAAGAAAATAAACACATACTAAATCAGTTATATTTTTATTTTTCTACATAATCACCATCAAGTTCAATACACTTTTGCTACCTCCCCTTCCAAGCATTTAGACCGTTGAAAAAAAATGATTCTTCCTTAGAGTCAAAATATGCGTCTACAGCTGCTTTGACCTCGTCGTTTTTCGAAAATCTTTGACCTCCCAAGTGCTTTTTTAGGTTAGGGAACAGAAAGAAGTCTGATGGTGCCAGATCAGGTGAATACGGCGGATGCGGTAACAGTTCAAAGCCACAGTTGTGAATTTCAGCCATTGACTGTACTGACTTGTGAACACGGGCGTTATCTTGATGAAACAGGACTTTTCTTCTGAGCATTCCTCGACGTTTTTCTTTTATTTCCTCTCGTAAATGACGTAGTAAGGTGCAGTAGTAATCAGAGTTTATAGTCTGACCCCTTTCAAGATAATCAATCATAATCACACCTTTCGAGTCCCAGAATACTGAAGCCATCACCTTATTTGCCGACAAAATCGACTTAGCCTTTTTAGGGGGTGGTGAACCAGTTGTTCTCCACTGTTTTGATTGTTGTTTTGTTTCCGGTGTACAGTAATGAACCCATGTTTCGTCCATAGTAACAA
The DNA here is from genome assembly GCA_036936625.1 of Parnassius smintheus behrii. Lineage (NCBI taxonomy): Eukaryota > Metazoa > Arthropoda > Insecta > Lepidoptera > Papilionidae > Parnassius > Parnassius smintheus. The sequence goes on from JAUPFT010000006.1 coordinate 6,751,799, forward strand.
AACGATTCAAAAAATCATCTGCATCGGCTTCAAATAACTCCAAACAGTCGCGTGAAATAGTCAATCGCGTCCTTTTTTGTTCAACTGAAAGCAGTCGCGGAACCCACCTCGCAGACACCTTGTGGAAACCCAACTCGTTGACAATGATGTTTTGAGTTCGTTCATAAGAGATGCCTATAATTTCGGCTATCTCTCTAATTTTTAATCTGCGGTCTCCCATTATTAAATCAAGTACTTTTTTAATATTTTCGTCAGTAGTTGACGTCGAAGGCCTTCCAGAGCGGGGTTCATCTTTCACACTCTCTCTACCACGCTTAAATTCTGCTATCCATTTTTTGACGGATGAATATGACAGAGCACAATCGCGTAACGTACTGACCATGTCATCATGGATGGCTTTTGATGATAGCCCCTTCTTATGGAGGTACTTAATGACGGCACGCTGCTCGATTTGCTCCATTCGCGGAAATTATGTGCGATTACTTTGTTAATAAATTTATAAAATCACAACTAATTATCGCACACGTTTCGAACTTCACACAATGAACTAGTCTGAACTGAACTAAATAATGTGGGTAGATTTGATTTTTAGAATTGAATGGATCTGTGTTAGGCCGAGTACTTTTCAATCCACCCTCGTACTTTCAAAAACCACCGCCTAGTTCTCTTTCTGCAGGTTCTGTTTCTTGCTTGCATAATTTTACCTGATTTATGTAAGCTCAAATTCATTCTCATCTCTTCATTATAATTATCCGTCTCTTACGTCACTTCTAAGCACTGACGTCCGCGTGAAAATAAATAATCTATAGATTGTGTATGTAATTAAATTGTAATTTTTATAATTTTACTACTTGAAATGGTTTTGTAAAAATTTATTGTGATATGTACGTACTTTATAAAAATTTTGAGTATTATTTACACATATATGTAAATAGGTCATCTATACATGTTTTAGAAAGTAATTTTGTTATAAATTTTAATTAATAAATGGTATGACACAAATGTAAACTATTTCATTATTAATAATTAAATTAATTACCACAACACGGAAAAGGCCTAAGAGCAAATAATATACTATTATGTAACGAGAACCTCAGACTAATTACAGAACAATAATACACTTTAGAGAAGAATAAAACGTCGTGATTACATTCTCTGGTAGTGATTATAATAATTTGTCTAAGAATCGTATTATACTCTGAATGCTTTACCAAAAAAAAATGAAACAAGTCTCTGAGTGTGTACTACTAGCGAAACAGCGGGTGTCCTTATGAAACTGTGCGACTTTGAAACCTTTGTATTCTGTAACCTTTAATTTATTTGTTTAATTGAGACAAATTAAAGCCAATTAGGTTCAACCCTCACAAAAATGTATTTGGATTTCCTTACATTTAAGAGATTTGCAACAAAATTACTAAAATTTAATTACGGAGAGCATGTAAGGTAAAATAAAACAATATTACTTTATTTTATTTTCTGAAAAGCAGATTATTTTACAAACTGTATATTACGATTCATGTTTTTTTTATTGTATATAATAAACTCGCGCATGAAGTTGTTCAAAACGACTATAAATCAATAGCACGCTACAGACTATAAACTATAAATTTCTAGCGCGCTATTAAATACGCTATGTTATAGCGTATTTAATAGCGCGCGTTAAGTTTTGCAGCACGCTACATCTCGTAGTACAATACATGTCATTCATTGGATAGACCACGTGCTATATAAGAACATTATTTCGTAATAAGTCGCATTTTAGACTAAAATAAAATAAAGCGGTAACGTAAAACCGATGAACGGTTTTTCATACTTTTCAGGCTTACGACTTTCTATAATCATAAGAATATTTTTAAGAATGTATTTTTAAAACGAAATAAAATTAATGTTTTTAATTATAATTGATATAAACGTTATTTTAACCTTAATATAAATTATAAATCAAATAAAGGTATATTTAAAAGTTCATTGATTGTATTTATAAAAATAGACTATTTACATACACTATTATAGACACTTTTGTATATATATTTTATTTACATTTAAAAACATTAGTTAGGCTTCTTTTATAGCAGACAACTGTGTCCTTCGATCACTTATAAATATACAGTATACACTAACTAAACAACGTCTAACACTAAATTAAGTCGCGCGCGATGAAAAGCGTGCTACTAAATCAAATTTGCGTCACACGTCCTCTCCCAACAGCACTGCTGCTAGAACTAGTTGCCGCTAGATATTCATACTTAATAGCGCCAAAGTGCAATAGCGCAATAGCATCATGGCGACTACTAGCACGCGCTATGTGTTATGAAGAGATAGCGCGCTATAATATGACGTTATGCGCTATATTAACCACCATTATTCGAGATGTATTAAGGTATATGATACTGGAGTTATTCTTCATAAAAGATTATGATACATTAAGATTCGTAAAATTCACACCGTGAAAATGATGATATATACTTACCACATTATTGTCTTAGGTTTTTCTTTTCCTATTTGGAAAAACCTGCAGGAGTAATAGACGATTTAATGCTGCACAACAAATTAAAAATTCCGTATTATATATTTTGGGACGGTTGGATGATATATTTTTTTATTTATTCTGTGCCCCAAGATACAGGATTATTCTAATTTTGGGTCCGACGTAGAATATTTGTATATTTTTTCTTGAACTTTGTCTAGCTAAATGCAATAAAATTTATTATTATTTACCGTCGTGCATAAAATGTTAAAATATACATTTTCAATAAAATAATTTATTTTATTGTCTTCAGCTAAAAAAAAGCAGTTTCCACGCAATAGAGCCACGCTACAGCTATATTATGGTTCTAACGTGAATCGGTTGGTTCCACTGGGGTAGGACCACGCTATCTCAGAACACCTGCGTAAATATCAGTTTAATGTTGCTATTTCGTATGTTGAGTGTAGAGAACTGGATACAGTTTTTACTGTAAACGAGGTATTCCATCTCAGTCCTCTCCTCAGGGGTGACAATGCTTTCGCATTTTAATTCTTAATCGAGGAAGATGCCTATGGGCCACAGCATCCACTTACCATCAGGTGGATTGTATGATCGTTTGTCACCCTTATTCTATAAAAAAAACATGCGTGCAGTTCACACGCGGCAGAAGTGAAACCTTTCGAAAATTGGAAGTAAAAATGCTTTAGAATTGCGTCATCTACTTCATTCTATAGGTAGTCATTTTGTCGAACAAAAATTAATTGATTCTAAAGCTGGTTTGTAAAATAGACGTTAAATTGCTTAAACACGACTAATTTAATCAATTTTCTATCTCCTTCTCTCGCAGGCTAAGTTCTATAGATGTATATATTTGTCTCTTTTTAGCATTAACTTAATTAAATATACATATAATTACAAATATAAATAACTATGATGATACTTTACATTGCGACTTTTTGGGAGATTTTGACAGCAGCTTAAATCAGCAACCGAGTCGATAACTATGGAATTCCAAATTCTCAAGGCGCCTACGCGAATTAAATAATTTGAAGTTTATGTCACTTGTTTCATCATTTGCACACATAATTTACATACGTAGTAGCCTAACCACTAGCACATCCGTGGAGAGTATAGCAAACAAAATATTCCGTCGTCCGTCCGGCATAGTACTAAAGCTGAGATCCGACAGACGCGGCTTAGCGGTGTGCACGGTAGCTGAGACGGCGTCCTTGGATGCCTCGCTTCGGTCATTCCATAAAGGTTTGTCAATCGAGAAACATGACAAACAGTGACAGCGGGGACGAATTTATAAAGTTAGTGGCAGCTGCTTTATGTCGTCCTCCAAAAATAATTCTGAATAAGGCAAGCCAGGACTGGATTGTGGGTGAAATCGGAAAACTAAAGCCCTGGCCGGAGGCAGAGCTCTCGGTAATACCCGAGGGCGAACTGCCTAAGCCTACGCTGGGCATTACCTACTTGCTTGAAGGGCTCCATACTGAGCTCTGGAGAATCCTCCACCGTAGGGACGAAGAGAATGGGTTCCTAGTAACCTTTTCTCTGGACGACCCATCGGCGGAGGTTCTTCGGAAGGCAGGCGGCAGAGTCATCCTTGGCTTTAAGATGATAACTTTTAAAGTCAGGGGAGGCTCTGACGCGGCAATGGAGCCCGAACCGCCCCAACCCCAACCCCAATCCCCTCAGCCCTCCACATCTCGGGGTGAGGCTGAAACGCCACCTGTGAGAGTGACGAAGACCCAAGGCGCAGATTTCGCCTCGGTCCGACGGCCTCCGCTGGTGTCGTCCAGGCCGGGGGGGAGGGGAGGTGGGAGCGGTTCGATGAAAGGTAAGGCGGGGGTCAAGTTCGCAGGAAAAGGACGTTCTCGTCTTCAACAGGCGGAAAAGACCCCTGCCCCCCACGCCCATAAATGGCTAAACCCAAGGGTGGGACGAGGGTCCTCCAAGCAAATCTTCACCATGCAGCAGCTGCTTCTGCCGTGGTGGAGGTTTGCTTTGCAGAGGACAACATTGACCTCGCCCTTATACAAGAGCCTTGGGTTGCCAACGGTCAAGTTCTGGGATTGGCGGCTGCCAGTAAGATTCTTGTCAATACCAAAGGCAGTAGACCCAGAGCTTGTATAATTTATAATAAAAATATTGAACTTTTAGCTGTTCCAGAGTACTGCAACGATGACCTGGTTACAGCCTTCATAAATCTCAAGGGACGCACAGGGGCCAGAGTAATCATTTGCTCAGCCTATCTTCCCGGCGAGAACGCAGATCCTACTATCGAGTTAGAGCGAGTGGCGGAGTTCGCCCGAAAACACAACGCCGAACTTGTGGTGGGTTGTGATGCTAATGCTCACCACACAGCCTGGGGAAGCACCAACATCAACGAAAGAAGTGAGTTACTTTATGATTTTCTCATCTCCAACCGCCTGTTAAGCCTTAACTTAGGTTGTACACCAACCTTTGTAACGCGTGCTAGGCAAGAAGTGTTAGACATAACCTTTGCTACCAATAACATGTCCAGGCGGATAAATGACTGGCATGTTAGTAGCGAAAACTCGATGTCTGATCACAAGCACATTAAGTTTGTGATGGGAGCATCACCATCCTTTGAAACCGTTACTTTTAGGGATCCCAAAGCGACCTCCTGGGATATCTATAGAGATAGCCTAAGGAGGAATTTGGAAACGTTTCCTAAAAGCATCAAAACAATTGAAGGTCTGGAGTTAGCGATGGAGGCAGTAACCGTAGGTATCTGTGAAGCCTTCGAGGACAGTTGTCCCGTCAAAACCAAGACCTCAACACGAAAAGTTTCTTGTGGAATTCTAAGCTGAAAGACCTTAGGGAAAAGACCAGGAAACTATTTAATAGGGCTAAGAAAACCAAAGAGTGGGATATCTATAGTGCGGCCCTAACTGAATATAATAAAGAAATTAGGAAAGCCAAGAGAGCATCGTGAAGGAAGCTATGCGAGGAAGTTGAGTCTTTGCCTCGCAGTGCAAGACTACACAGGATGCTATCGAAAGCTAAACCTAATCAGATCGGGCTTCTTAAAAAGCCGGATGGTAACTTCACTAATAGTGAAACAGAAACATTGGAGTTACTAGCGTCAACCCATTTCCTAGGGTCATACAAGACTTCAGCCTTGAACTCTTTCAGAGCCCTACGAAGGCCTTGCAATGAGGACTGGCGTAGGGCTACAAAGATAAGAAGGCCAAACCTGGTGCAGTGGGCTGTTGACTCCTTTGAACCATTTAAATCAAGCGGGGAGGATGGAATAATTCCCATCCAACTACAGAGAGGTATCGACATCCTTCTTCCTTATCTGGTGAAAATCTTCAGAGCAAGTTTTGCATGGGGATATATTCCAGAACGATGGACAATTGTCAAGGTTCTATTTATACCTCAGGCTGGTAGAAAGGACTACGCTTTACCAAAGTCCTTTAGACCTATAAGCCTGTCTTCCTTTCTTCTTAAGACATTGGAAAAGGTTATAGATAGATATATAGGGGATGTAGCTCTAGCTACGAGGCCCATTCATTACAACCAGCATGCTTACCGTAGAGGCAAATCTACGGAAACAGCCCTGATCAGTGTCATTGATAGGGTCGAAAAAGCACTGGAAGATAAAGAAATAGCTCTTTGTGCCTTTCTAGATGTTGAGGGCGCCTTCGATAGTAGCCCCACATCACTGCTGATTGGGGGCCTAACATCTAAAAATTATGACCCCACAACCATCAGATGGGTGAAGTCGATGCTCTCAAACAGAAAGGCAAAAATAGCGCTGTTTCAAACTTCGATTGAGGTTGCAACCACAAGAGGCTGCCCACAAGGAGGTGTTTTGTCACCCCTTCTTTGGACTCTTGCGGTTGACCAACTATTGTACAAAATTGCAGACCTACGCATTGACACATTGGGTTATGCTGATGACCTTGTGATCATTGCAAGGGGCTTTTGCCAAAGTACTTTATCGTCAATAATGCAAAGAGCCCTAAACACCATAAATAACTGGTGTAGGGATAACAGCTTATCAGTTAATGCTGATAAAACTGTTATAATACCTTTTACCAAAAAGAAACGGTTGGACAAATTAGTCCAACCAAAACTTAATGGTAAAGAAGTACCATTTTCCACGGAAGTTAAGTACTTGGGCGTAACAATCGACCAAAAACTAACGTGGAACTCTCACCTTAGCAACGTATGCCATAAGGCAAAAATTGCTTTAGGTACGTGCAGTCGTTTGGTCGGGAACAACTGGGGCATGCGTCCCAGTATGGTCCTATGGCTGTACAGCAGCATAGTGAGGCCGATTCTCACCTACGCCTCTATTGTCTGGTGTAACAAGGCCAACCAAACGACTGCCGATAGACTAAATAGTCTACAAAGGACTGCCTGCCTAATGGCAACTGGAGCTATGCGATCATCGCCTGGAGCGGCTCTTAATGCACTTCTATGCCTAACGCCCCTTGATCTCTATCTAGACAAGGAGGCAAGGGCTAGTTTGTATAGGATTAACGCCCAGGGCGGTCTGAGCTTGCTCTCCTACAGATTGAGATCCATGCTTGACTCAGTTAAGGAATCACCGGTCTTATGCATGATCTCAGATATCATGCGTCCACTATACACTTTTAATAAAAAGTATATAGTGGAATTACCCTCCAGAGAAGACTGGCTGAATGGCCAGGTTATCTGTGAGGTCGGTAGCCTCATATGGTATACCGATGGGTCTAAAATGGGCCTTGACGTAGGCTTTGGAATTTACGGGGAACGCCCTAAATTCAAACTTAGTATGAAATTGGGTAGATACACCTTTATTTTCCAGGCAGAAATTTTCGCCATACTTCGGTGTGCGGAAATCAATCTGCAAAAACACTACGTCAACCAAAAAATTTACATAAACTCTGATAGTCAAGCAGCACTCCCAGCGCTGAGATCAAACTTAGTGAACTCAAAGCTAGTTGAAGACTGCGTGAACCGTTTAAACGCCTTGGGTTGTAAAAACAGGGTCATTTTAAGACAGGTTCCGGGTCACGAGGGTATTGTAGGCAACAAATTTGCCGACAAACTTGCACGGGAGGGCTCAAAGTGCACACAATTTGGACCCGAGCCATTTTGTGGAATCTCAAGAAGCCTTGCCTGATTGACCCTTGAAACTCTTTATCACAATAAATCACTTAAGATCTGGTCTGATACACCAGGCTTAAAACATTCTAAAACCTTAATCCGGGCTTTTGATCGTAAATTCGCTTCAGAAGCCCTGGGATTATGTAAAAATAAATTGCGCATTCTGGCAAGAGCCCTAACTGGACACTGTTGTCTTAAAAAGCACATGTCCATCCTGGGACTAAGCAACTCAAGGATGTGTCGGTTCTGTTCCGTAACGGAAGAAACGCCTCTACACATCCTAACCGTTTGCGGACCCTTAATGCGCAAACGTAACACTCATCTGGGACACTATCTACTCCGCCCAGAAGAAGTGAAATTGCTCACGGCTAAGCAACTCCTTCGATTCATTGAAGACATAGGGCTTAGCAGTGAACTATAGCCATAGCAGCGATCACAATAGATCTTATAGGTCGCAGTGATACTAGTCTCTTTACCTAGACCTGCTTAGCTGCTCGCACATAATAAAAAAAACATAGCGTATTTAATAGCGCGCTAGAAATTTATAGTTTATAGTCTGTAGCGTGCTATTGATATATAGTGGTTTTGAACAACTTTACATAGTACTACTAGGCTGCACTAAAAGTATCGGGAATGGAATATTTCCACTGTTCCTGTCATATTAAAATCTTTTTAACTAAAAACTCCTTGGTTTTAAAAATCGAATACCATTTATTTATTTAAAAAAAGATTCTCGGTCTTGTCACAAGGTTTTGTCAAAATTGTTTAGTCGTTGAGAAAATGGAATTGACTCGAGAAAATTCAAGAGCGATGATTAATTGTGACTTTCGAAGTGGTTTAACACAAAAACAGTGTGTTGACCGGATGATTTATGCATTTGGTGATAAAGCCCCATCCAAAACCACAATTTATCGCCGGTTTTCTGAATTTCAACGTGGACGTGTCAAGGTCAGTGATGGTCCCCGTCAAGGTCGTCCAAAAACTGCAGTTACCCAAAAAAACGTTGATGCTGTTCGTAAGCTGATTGAGGAAGATCGACATGTGACATAACGCGAAATTCAGGCAACTTTAGACATTGGCATGAGTCAAATACAATTAATCTTGCATGAACAATTAGGTGTAAAAAAGTTGTTTTCCCGATGGATACCGCATTCGCTCTGTGAAGAGCAAAAAGCGGCTTGCGTTACTTGGTGCGTCAGAACTCTCGAAAGATACCACGCAGGATCCTCAAATGCTGTATACAACATCGTATCAGGTGACGAATCCTGGATATACGCGTACGAACCCGAAACAAAAAACCCGTCACGAGTTTGGGTATTCGAAAATGAGTTAAAGCCAACAAAAATTGTTCGTTCACGGAGTGTTGCAAAAAAAATGGTGGCCACGTTTGTCTCCAAAACCGGCCATGTTACGACTATTCCTCTTGAGGAACAAAGAACGTTTAATGCAGAATGGTATGCTAGCATTTGTTTGTCACAGGTCGTTTCTTAACTCCGTAAAGAGAACTGCAACCGCCGCATCATCCTCCATCACGACAATGCGAGTTCTCACACCGCACACAAAACAAAAGAGTTTTTATAGCAAGAAAACATATAATTATTAGACCATCCGCCGTACAGCTCCGACCTAAGCCCTAATGATTTCTATACTTTTCCTAAAATAAAGAATAAATTGCGTGGACAGAGATTTTCATCACCTGAAGAAGCTGTGGACACCTACAAAACGGCCATTTTGGAGACCCCAACTTCCGAATGGAATGGTTGCTTCAATGATTGGTTCCATCGTATGGAAAAATGTTTCAAATTTCGGGGGGAATACTTCGAAAAGCAATAAATATATTTTTAAATAGTAACGTTGTGTCACTTCCTTGATTCCCGAAATTTTCAGTGCCGCTCTCGTATCCAAAACGACACGTTGTAAATATTGCCATCTAGTTTAAAAATGCCGAAATAAATGACGTTGTGCTTGACAAAAATGATAATCTATGAAATACTTCACTAGAAATAACAGACGAGGACAGTGTTTAGTGTTTGGGTGCATAGAATTAAAAATAACAACTTCAGTCGACTTATCACGAAAATGTTTTGGAGCACTAGCGATTATGTCGTAAGTATTTTGTATTTATTTACTTAATTGTTAGATTATTGTACACAAAATGAACTTTAGACTTTGTACTTTATGATAATACTAAGGCGATAAAGTTTCACGTACTAAATCGGCTCAAATTTGAACTTCAAAATATTGTTGTTACCAAAACAATGACGTCTTTGTAATTCACAGTCGCTAGTCATCTTGTTTATGATTGATTTACGTGTTATTCAGTGAAGTAATAGTGATTAAATTTCTAATAAACATACTCATACACTTTTTATTTAAAAATATATTAAAATGTCAAAGGATTCACTATTAATATCAATGTGTTCTTCAGGTTTTTTCGTACGGCTAGTGCGGTATCCAGGTAAAGCGAGAGAAAGACGCCATACATAAAAAATCGCATCACTTTTAAGATAACTATCTAAGTTCACTTCAAACCATTATTTCAACAATAAAATCTGCTGTGGTCTAGTTCCATATAAAACTTGTAGGAATACATATATGTAAATTGATATAATTTACATATCTATCTTTATAATTGAATATATATCTATAGAATTGAGTTACTGGGGCTAATAATTATTTTCGTCGTGATGTAGGTCGAGCTGATACGACTTGGTGAACAGGATAGAATAATGAAATCGACGAAAGTTTGTTTCGTTTATAAATTCAGAAGATTCTAGTAAAATTATGCCACTACCCATGAAGGTTAGAGAACAGGAGAACGATCACTACGTACTAAAGCATAGCCCGTCTGTCCTTGAAAATTATAGAATTTATAACGGCGCTGACGTCGGTGAGTAGTGACTGCGAAGTTAGCTGTTTATGAGTACAAGTAGATGAAGTTAGTTGAATAATGTACAAATTTTCTCCACGGCATTGGTGAGAAAATTTTCATACTCCGTAATTTTGTAATTTTTGACAAAAAGAAACATTAAAAATTGGAGAAATATTTTATTGTGCGTGGATGTGCAAGTGATTTAGAATCTAATCGGAAAAATAGACTATATTTATATATACTATTATACACATATATACATATATATACTATTTTTACGGCGATCGTTCTCCTGTTCTCTAACCTTCATGCCATTACCTTCCAAGTTGTGAGACTAAACAATGGAAAAAATAAGTCATGGTCGCAACTCGCATTACGATTAAACTCAAACGTAGACATGCGTTAAAGAAAATTACGAAAAAGTATTCCTATTTAGCCTATCTATACGCGTATAAGTTGGTACAAATAGAAAATTTCAATAAACTCGATTTTAACTAGCTCACTTTACATATCTGTGATATCTGTGAATGTTAATTTAACATTGCATATAAATACATTATAGTAAATGTAAAGTAAAAGTAAAGTAATGTTACAACATATTATTATACGGTCCATTGCTGGTGTCCACCATAGATAAGAGTTTATATACGGGAAGTGTCCACTCGATTTGGTAAGTCAACAGACTCGAGTTCGTCGAAACTTAGCTCGAGTAAAAGTAAACGAGTTTAAATGAGTCATTTGCAAGTAAAGTAAAAAGCTCTGAAGTGTTAAATATTGTTAAGTTACTGCAATAATTATTACTACATCACAGAATTATCACATATTAATCTCACACAATATCTCCCACAGAATACCAGCGTAGCAGTTCCATGTTGCTGTGTTTCGTATGGTGAGTGTAAAGAACGGTACCCCTAGCACGAACATTTTGATCTATCGTATAGTTTACGCCACAGTTTAGTTTCAGTTAAATTTTGTATGGGAATTTGAACAGCGCTCCGTGGGCGTATTTGGAACTAAAATTCAGAAGCACGAACATCTAACGCTACGTTACGTATCGCTTTCGTATAGTTTAACGTATAGTAAGACACAAAATGTATGGGAATCGGCAGCACGAATCTTTTTCTGACGTACGTTATCGTCTATACACTGTAGAGATCTACGAAATCTTTCTCACCGACATTTTTACGGTGAGAACGCTATCGAGAAGTATTAGTTCTAAGTTTTCCTGGGGTTTTCGTTGATTTAAGTTTAAAATATTTTTATTAACAACAAGTAGAATGCGATCTACGACTTTTTATTATTTTGTGTGGCATTTGGCAGTCGAGGCAAGAAAGCAAAGATGAGAATTAAGGCACGCAAAATTTACTATTTAAAGTATTACTAATTGGTATATTACATATATATGTACCCTTATTTTAACTATTTATTTGATTAATAATCATTAGATTTTCATAGCTGTTTCAATTAAATATATCTAAATAGTTACAGTGATATAACTCAACGAATTTTTAATCGGCAAACGGAAGACCCTCCGGATAATTCTGAATTGGAATTTAAAAAAAGATACAGATCAAGTAAAAATGCATTTAAATTACTCTGCCGTTAATTTTGCTCTGAAAACTTCAGAGAGAGTAAAACGATAAGCTTAGAGCTTAAGGTATAAAAAATAATGTACAAAATTAAAGGACCTGCTGTAGTTACTCAGTTTTTTATTTTCATTTATGTTTCAGGTTATTTATGCTTTATTATTTTATGCAACAAGCTATTATCAACGTTTAGTCGGTATGGGTAATAACTTGGACCAAAAAAGTGTTATCCAATGTGTCTTTCAAGTTACGGAGGCACTTAACAGTCAATAAATAATAACCAATACCTTTATCAGGTTGCCCACTTCAAGGGCTGAGAGAGACGTCGTCAATGTAAAGTACTTACATACTTATTTTTAGCTGTGTTGATTTCTCTAGTCTAATTTTTGACGGCTCCGTGGTGTAGTGGCTTAGCAAGGAATTGTAGCGCAGGGGGCCGCGGTTTCGAATCCTGCACGGAACAAGTATTTGTATGGCCTACAAGTAATTACTGCCTCCACGACACTGGATAAATCCTATTGTGGCGGTTTTAGTATAACTAGTGTTTTTGTGACTTTCTACAGATTTCTTAAAACATACAAGATAACGGGTGTTATTGGTTGTATTGATGGATCACATTTCCGCATATTATTTCACCACAAATATAATTAGAAAGAATCCAATACGCACCCAATACGTTAATAAGTTATGTTACATAAAATGTGAAACATTACTAATGAAAAAAAGCTTTTTTGGTATTGCCCCACGAATTTATAATAAACTACCTGATACAATAAAAAATATGAACTTATTTAAATTTAAAAAAGTGCTTAAGTAATGAATATAGACAAATGTTATTACAAAATTGACGAGTTCCTAAATGATAATTTTGACCAATTATATTGACTAATGATATTATTTTGTTATTGTCATCTATTTAATTTTATCAATGTAGCAATTTTATTAATTTTTATTCTATTTTATTTTTATGGCATGATTCTCATAAGAACACATCATTATATTTGTATGTCTTTAAGACAAAACATAGCGTTCTAATAATTATAACGCAAGACTTTAAAGGTTTAAACCCACCTATGTTTAACAAATAAACTATTCCTGAAAAAGAGATTGAACATTTATTTTATTGCCGAAAGTATTTTCATTATTTAAAGTGCAAGTTGTAAGTTTAACGGTAAAAGAATGTCCACTACCCTATTCGAGATGGGCAGCAGTCTCCTGTATTAAGAAATTTATGGATGACAATAACCCCTGGGAATGAGATAGTCGCTACTAAACTATTTCCAATATGATTTGTATAGTTAATTGTAAAACAACATAATACATGATTGTAAACGTTTTGTTTTTAATTTCCAGCAGGGTTTTGTGCTAATTCATCCCTGGACATAGGTTTCTTCCGAAATAGGGGTAAATTAAACATAAGAATGACTTTTAATAAGTACTATTAATAATGTATATTAAATTTAAAAAATCTATTTCTGTTTCTATTGAATCCAAAATTTGATTCTCTACTGTGTTGTATATGTACAGAGCTTGAACGAATTAATACAGAGTTTGAATTTATGTTTTGACTTGTTTTTTGGGATTACGACTTTAGATGATAAGTGTTTTCTATATATATCGGTATTAATATTAAATTCTAATAAAAAAGTACTTCAACAATTTCAAGAAGACATTTTATTTAAAACATGGACAATAAAAAAGTACAGATTATTATAATATATGTTATCACAGAGCTCGAAACTGCAGCTCATTATCATGTTGACGAAGCTCAACGTCTTCTCTGTCGAATCCTCTCTTGTTCTAATTCTACAAACATCCTTTGTTTGATTTTTATCGTTCTGTGTTCTTCTCACTTAAAAATAACATTATTCTAATGATCTGAATGTTTTTTTGGGTTGACGGCGCGAAAATGGAAGTGGGTTGCCTATTGAGAACAGTTGGAGATTTCTTCGGTGTAGTAGATTTTAGTGCTGCTGGGATCTGGAGGTGTTAGGGATGTAGGTTGCGTTAGGAATCTAGGATTGGTTGGAGATAAGTATTGGATCCTTGCTGCAGCCAGAGTGTTTTTAGTCTTCATCATCTGAAAAAGATCGATTGAAAAACTTAAACTTTTTACATAATTTTTTATATTTCTTTCATAGTTATTTCCTTATTGTATCGTTGAAAATATTTAAAGGTTAAAAGATATAACTATATAATTTATTTAATTTTTTTTTAATCTTAATTTCAAATAAACAGTTAACATGCTAACACACAACTAATACTTAAATTATGAAATTATTGTTATTAATTTTATTTAAGTAAAATGTAGGTACTTACATCATGTTGTGTAGTTGAAGACATACCAATAGCAGGAATTTCAGGTGGTATAATCATAAAATCTGTATGTAGCTCTGCAGGTATCACTGTTTTATTAATTTTGTATAGGTAACCAGTAACCACATAGTCTGTAAAATAAATTATTAGTCTTACACTGAAGTTATTTATATTCAAATATACATTTTTTTTCTGAATTATATATTTTCATTGAGAAAGTGTAAAGTCATTATATTATCATGTTAAAGTGAAAGTTTGTCAGTTGATTTCTACTAAAGTTGTATTTATGTTAAAGCACCCTGTTCTCTTGGTATGTGAGAAATATTTTTAATGAATGCTATGAGCAGCTTTATTCATTTTTGGCCACTTCTTTATTTAAATCACTCCACAATCCTTAAGCAAACCAAATAAAACGCCAGTGAACTCAAAATTCATGAAATGAACTATGCAATTAAAACTTTATCTAAGCGCTCTTGATTTGTATTGAAGGTTTTAGAACAATAAAACTAGAACTTACTTTTCGCTACTTTTTTTCACTCCGAGACTTCGATTCCCTGGCTGTGGAGCAAATTACGTAGCTCTTCGTACTTTTGAATACACCACTGTAGTCCCTGCACTAATTCTGTGCTTTCTATTAATCACCATTCCCTAGAAATAAACAATAATCTTTGTTTAACAGAATGAATCAATATTAATAGACAATGAATACACAGACCGAAAAATAATCCAAACTCATGTTTTAATATAGTTACTTACGTTTACATGAAATCTACTATTATTGTAAACTGTGTGGCTAGTTCTTGACGACATCATTATTAAATTCAGCAAAAATTAACTAAAACCAATCTAAAATACAAAACTTAAAACAACACGAAGCGCGAAGTCATATGCAGGGTTGCCGTTCTACAAATTTTAAAGTCCCTAGACTAACAGAAAAAATCCGCCAGAAACAAGATTTTTCTTTTTCTTAAAATCCGCTAGATGTCCCTAGGTACATTTTCGTGCTACCATTGGGCTAACTGAAAAATATTGCCAAATATACAATGAATACCGAAAATCTAAATGTATAAATTCAGAAAAACCTTAAAAAGAGTTCTCGTAATAATCTGATTGTAAATAAACGTCCATTTTTTTTATAAATAGCTTATCGATTAAAACAAATGTTTAAAAATAATTAAATCTCGCTAATTAAAGTAGTAGGAATGTTCAAAGTTGAAATTGACACTAAAAGACCGATAATTGGAGAATCCACCTAACAAAGCTTTAAATCAGATTCGTGTAATTGCTCTGGGAGCTTGTAGCAAACTAAACGTGCGCACCAACGTGTGGACGCGGTGACCAAAATCTGCCAACAATCTTTTGATCTTTTGTAAAAAAACCACACGGATCTCGCGCTAACTCTTTTTCATATAAATCAGTTATTTATAGTGTAGGTTAATGACATGATAACCAAAACAAAAATTATTCATGTATAAAATAAAAAAATATTGTAAATAATAAATCTTTAATCTTTAAACTACGTTTAAACATTAGTCATCTTACTAAAAATAAAACAATTAGCTCAGTACGTTCTTGTACCTTAATTTCAAAATTAATAGCGAAGTATGGATCTAGATCTTCAAAAAGAACTTAAGCGGAAGTTGAAGCTTCGCCAATGTCTCCAGTTCCCATCTTAAGGGCAAACCACCTTACCGACTTGGTTGACAACATCTTTAGGAGTATCATACGTTGCGCAATTCTTTCTTTTAATCCATAACTGATTTCTTATTAGAAGAATTTCAAACTTTATTCCGATAGCTTGTTTTGCAGTTTGCTTTTAACTATATTCATAGCACCAAATACTCGTTCAAATTCTGCATTTGAGTGCGGTAGTGATAATATTATTATTGCAAAATTACATAAATCTTCGAATATGTAACTCCTGGCGCATTTTTGTATGTCGAAACAGATGTAAGTGAATGAACGACATTGAATTGTTAGTTGATGTTCGCGAATTCCCGTGAAATTATATTATATATACTATAAATAGTACAGTATAATAGTACAGTATACCAACGGTAGATTACAAAATTGGGCATAAGATAAATGCCTTATTTGAAATAAATTACTTTATAAAAAAGTCGCCATCTAAAAAGTCCAAATGTCGCTAGAAGTCGCTAAATAATTATTTCTCGCTAAAACGATTTTTTTATCCGCTAAACTTTGTTAAAATCCGCTAGATCTAGCGAGAAAGTCACTAAAACGGCAACACTGGTCATATGCTTATCTTAAGAATGTCGCGTTCGGAAATCACAATTCATAAGACGTGAAACATGGTTTTATAAACATAAAAATGTTCCTCCGTAAATAATTATACAAGCAGTATTTTGTTAATTAACTGTTTTAAATTAATTAACACACTATTATTAATAAGTTTCATACTTTTTCTTATTTTTATACACAGTAAAAGACTCTACACCTACAATAATATCAATTTATAAACGTAATCATTCCTTTTCATTCGTTCGTTTTAATATTGAGTCACAAGGTTTGTTTACATATAGTTACAAGATAGTATCGAGTACACGTGAGTAAGAGATAAGCGTTCGTGCTGCCGACAACTGTAGCCACAGTTTGGTATAAGTTTTCGCTTAGTTGACTCGATACGAATTCTTGACGCAATTGTTTATTATTCGTGCTCGGGGTACGGAGACCCTTTGTACAGGATACAATGCTTAATAATATGCATTTTGATTTGATTCTTCATCGGGGAAAGATGTATATGGGCCCCAGTATCCACTTATCATCAGGTGGGTTTTGTTTGTATGTCACCCTAATTCCGTAATAATAAAATGTAATTAATGAATGAAATTCATAAAAGATTTTACTTTTAAAGATAATACTTATCTCTAAGGAAATATACATCACATTAATGAATCTATCTAATATTTTGCACACTGAATGGAGGATAAAATATTAAAATTTCAAATAATAAATCAAAGAGTACAACCACGAGCCACGAAATGATTTAAGCACTTTGAAAAATGGCAACATTGGAGAGTTCTAACCAAAGAGTATAGAATAGATCTAACGTTTTTAGCGCGTGCGAGATGACGCGCCGGTAAATTTTCATTAAATAGATTTGACGTAATTTTTATTTCGTGCGCTGATACTGAGGTGAAAAATGTATATTTATATACACATCAACAAGTGATATCCTGAAAGAATGTGAAATAATTATGTCGGTTTTCTTGCAGATACCACAATGGCCGATCAGGTAGATTCAATGTCAGATGCGGAACTCCGCACTAAACTAGCTGAGCATGGATTTCCGATTATGCCGATTACTGCTTCTACCAGAAAGTTGCTAGTAAAGAAACTTAAACTTGTCTTAGATAACAAAAGTAAGCCACGAAACAGCGTTGACCCTAAAGTAGAAAGCAGACGGTCGCTAGCACGTTACTCTAGCGGCGAAGAGTCCGATTTAGACGCCGCCAATTCAAAAGAGAAACGGGGGAGGCGTGCTACAACTGCCGGGTCTATGTTACCACCTACGAGCAGTAAGACTCGTCGTTTGCCTGTTAAGAAAGATTCTCCTGTAAAACCTGACTCAGACAAAGGTTCTGAATCCGAGGAGGAAAAATCTCCTGTGCGAATACGTGAAAAAGTTGAAACTGTTACCACGCGTCAAATTACACGCACATACGCTAATGATCAAGATGAATATGAAACTGGGTCTGACAGTGATGTTGATAATGATAAAAAGACCGCTAGCCCATTTAGAAGCAATTCTAGGTCCAGTGATTATATTTCCAGTACTTTACCGACCAATGACGCAGCCACTAGCCCTCCTAAACCCTCTCTATTCTCGAGACCGTCTGTTTCACCTAATTACACATCTCTGTCTTCATCAGATCATCTAAATTCAATAAGATCTCGACTTGGGTTAACGTCATCTTTAGCGGACAGACCATCTGTGAGTAATTACACTTCCAACTACACAAGTAGTTTCCAGCCGTCCACATCTTCAGTAGACGAAGTAGAATCTCCATATCTAAGTAATTTCACTCGCAGACTCTCTTCTTTGAAGGCAGAACCTCTAAAACCTACGTCTTACTTGGACCGTGATGTAAACAATGGTACTACAGTTCTGCCTCGCAGATCCTTTGTCACCAGTGTTTCAAGATCTGATGTAGTTGATTATAAATCGGCAAATGATAAGAAATTCTTGAAAAATAACCTTGTGTCACTAGCTCTTGTTGTGTTGGTTGCACTTTTTTTTTTTTGCTTATTTTTTATGTATCTAGTTAAGAAAAATGACATCACATCTGTGGTGGATGATCAAAACAGTGTAATACCCATATGTCAATTAAATATACCCGGAAATAGGCCTGGTATAAATTGTGTGCCAAGAGAGCAAGTCAGCTATGCAAAAGATCTTCTGAAAGTCATACATCCAGAACTAACGTCTAAAATTGCTGCCTATAAATGTGGTAAACCTGGAGCAATGCCATATCTGACAGAAAAAGAAATTATTGACATTGCAAGTGCCAGAGCAGAGACAGTTGATATTAGTCAGTGTCGCACAGATCTGAACAATTTGCAAGTCTTAATTGTACACAACCCTCGCTGGGGCCTCTCTGTTGTTCAATTGACGAGTTCGTATACTAGAGGTGTAGATTACACACCTCTATCTTCAACTGACACTGTTGTCCAACAACGTCATAAAGGGAGTGTAGCCATAACACTCACAGACCCATCTACGCCCATATCTTGTTTGTTGGTTAATACTTTATACTCAGCCGGTTCCACTTTAGTTATAGTTGGGCTTATCACTATCATAGTACTTGGCTTGCAAAGATTTTACAAGTACTATGTAAGATATCAGAAAAAGAAAAGTGAGGAAATCTACTCGATGGTTGAACAAATTATTGATATCATATCTCAAGAAACTGAAGACAGTGGGGAACCATATATATCAGTTGACCATGTGAGGGACACTTTGATATCCCCGCAAAATAGAGAAAAAATGTCCTCTACTTGGGATGCTGCTGTTAAGTTCATACAAAAAAATGAAAGCAGGGTGAGAATGGAGGTTCAGTCTGTTGATGGTGAAGATTGTAGGGTATGGAGGTGGATATCTCCACATGGGAGCCCTAAACGTAGTGCTGCATGGCAAGGGCAGGCTTTTGAGACTCAAGAGGGCTCTGTGAACAATCTAACTGTCTCTCCTACTCCTTGTCTTAAAATTCGTCACATGTTTGACAAAAATGATAGTAACCCAAACCTAAGGTCAGTCATTCAAGATGCTATTTTGGAAAAATGTGAAGAGAAGTGCAACATTTTGCATATTGATATTGAAAGAGCATCCTGTTGTGTTTATGTCAAATGTGCAACACCTATTGATGCAGGCGTTGTCTACAGAAGTTTACATGGCTGGTGGTATGAAGGCAGGCTTATTACTGTTAAATACTTGCGCTTGGAGAGATACATGCAAAGATTTCCAAATTCACCATCAATGGGTCCTTTTTTGAAGCCTTCTCGTCCAAAGCGCTCTTGGGAGGAATGAATACATAAGTAGTGCTTACAAAGCACTATGTTAAAGATATTGTTTAATAGCAAGTTTTGACAATGATTGTCATAATAGACTTACTTCACAGGTTATTTATTATGGATTTAACTTGCTTTTTGTTCAAATTATTTGTAATAATTAATATTTCTCATGGTTAGTCTAACTGTGTTTAAGGTTCTTAAAGCTTATTCTTGTTACTTAGATTTAAAAAAATATGTAATGAAATTGACTGTGTTCAAAATTGTCATAATTTAGCCCAATAGCTGGTAAAAACATGTTGACTTTTTAAAGTAGTTTTGATTTGCTCACATTATTTAGAATTGTCCATAATTCTCAAAGCAAGGTAAAATAATATCAGATATATATATATATAACCATAATGTTAGCTGTAAGACAACATGATAAAAATTGCCATAATAGAACTTGGCACTTGACATTTTGTAAATATTTTCATCACAAATTTTAATAACCTTTTTTTACTTTGAGTTACTAAGTGTTTGAAAGGTTTGTTACTTGGAAATACTGTGTAACAAAGATTGTTTTTTAATTTTGCTTATAAATGACATAGGTTTTAAATGAAAAAAGCTTTGTATATGTTTCAATTAGTTTATTACACTGTGAGGTAACATCATTCATTGAATGGAGCATGTAATTTCGTAAGGTTGACATTAATTTTTATTTAAGTACCATTTATTAAATTCTGTCATCTTTGTGTTTTTTATATGTATTAATTTTCACTTTTCAATAAATAAAAGCAGAAAATGACAGTCTTTTATTTAAAAAGAGATATTAAAGTTTTATGTTTGAAAGATTTGAGAGCAATTTTAAAATTTGACCTATGCTCTGATAATGAAATGAATAATTGTTAAAAAAAATATAATATAATAATACTTTTTAATACGCTGAGAACCTTATCTAGGAAGACGAAAGTAAACATTTTTTATCCAAACATGTATGTAAAATTGAAGTGTCTTATCTATAATATCGAAATAACCGCCTTTTATTGAGCTAAGCTAATTATTTGCATGTCATTTAAGACATGAATAACCATTTTAAATTATTTGTCTGCCCATGCTAATCTGAATAAATGAACTGTTTGTGATGAAACTTTACGAACAGATGGGGCCAGGACTGGTCTAAGTTATAAAAAGATCTTTGATCTTAAACCTAAATGACGACACATTAGTAGATCCAAACCTGGGGAATCTGGGGTGGGTTGCTAATCATAAACAAAATTACTGAGGTTGTTTAGCGTATTAGTGTTTTCCCACGGTTAGGTCTTAAGATGAATATTGACAAGACAAAAATCATGTCTAATGTTCATGATACACCTATACTGATAATTATTGTTTTTAGGAAGCTACGCTCGAAGCTGGTATGTGTGTACCTGGGACAAAATGTCCGATTAGGTCCAGCCCTAACCGAGGGTGTCCAACTCGGCTGGGCAGTATTTGGGAAACGGTAATCAATCGTGTTGTCTGACATTCCTCAAAATCGTAAGACGAATATGTATTTACAACAGTTCGTAATGTGACCTTTCGATGTGGGTCGTGTGAGGCAGCTCAAAGATACTCAACATACGATGGAAAGGGCTATGTTCGGAATTTCTTTGCGGTACAGACTCCGATGATATTCGCAGAAGAATAATAATCAACGAACATAGTCCAGCGGATCAGTAAGCTGAAGTGGCAATGGGCCAGCAATGTAACGCACGCACTCTGAGGACTAACAAGAAGATCCCGTATTCGTTGAAGGTCATAGAGGTTTACGCACAAAACCTCGCCAATTTATACGTGGTAGAGCCATACTGCAGCTATATTACTGGTATAGTAGTAATGTAACACGAATGGGTCGGCTTGACCGGGGAGGACTACGCTCTCACATAATACCGGTTCAAAATAGCAGCTTAACGCTGCCGTGTTTTATATGGTGAGTGTAGAGAACCGGAGACCCTATTTACTAGAAACAAGGTATTCCATCTTAGTTGTTACGGTTGACATCTTTATTCCATCCCCATCCATTCTCATCTTTATTTTAATTCTAAATCGAGGATACATGTCGATGTCTATGGACCACAGCAACGACTTACCATCAGGTGGACTGTGGAGGAGGTTGATATAAGGATGCTTCTAGAGCCATGCATTCCTCCGAAACCCACTATGAGGTATTAATTGGAGACTTCAACGCAAAACTAAGCACAAGAAAGAACTGTGAGCTGAAGATAGGAAAATACGAAAAAGGCCACGGAACCCAAGTGGATTTCCTAGAGGAGGGACTCTGTGATGAGCTCTATTTTCCAGAAGCAAACCAACAGTAAGCCTACTGCTACGAGCTTGAGGTTCGTGACAATAAAAACTGCCGATTGAATTACAAAAATTTACACTTTTATTACCCAAAACCTATTAAAACTAAAAAACACTAATAATTAATAACACTGATTCACTTTATTTCGCTCCGAAGCTTCGCTTGTCTGGCCAAAATTCAATACTTCCTCGATCGCATCTTGCAGCGACTATAAATACACATTATCACCGAAACATCCAGAATATTCAAGTAAATACGCGGGCCAACCGACCAGGCACCGTAAGTTCGAGTGTAGGGCTTCTAGAAAGCTTAGTTCTTCATTTCGATACTAGATGGCGCTGTCGGTTGAAAGATTAGTGATGTCATTTTCTGGAAAGCTCTCCTCGCTCTGTTACCCGACACAGATGGCGCTAGTGCCAGACGTCAACTTAGGTGCGCAACACTGCCCCCTCCTAAGACATGCGCGTCCCGAGCATTATCAGCCCCATAATAACGCGCCAGGCGATCCACATGGACGATCTTAAGAGTCCCTCTTGCGCCTTTCTGTATCCGGTAGGTTACATCGTTGATCCTGGTTTCAATCCGGTACGGGCCGTCCCATTTAGCTTAAAGCTTAGGAGATTTCCCTTTGCTGCGGACTGGATTGTGCAACCACACTAGTGAACCTTCGTCGAACCCTTTCCATCCCATCTTATCAGACATTTGCTGGCCCGATTGTCTGACGTGCTCATAAACGTCATTTTGTTCCGCAAGTCATTTGCATAATCGGTTATACTGCGTGGGGCATCAGGTGGTATCCCGGTGATCAGGTCTGCAGGCAGCCGTAATTCTCTTCCAAAGTTTGCGAAAGCTGGTGTCACTGCTGTACTTTCGTTAACAGCGCTTCGATATGACAACAAAAACGGTTGTATGTGCTTGTCCCAATCTCGTTGCCGATTGTGTACAACTTTTACTAGGTACCTCTCCAATGTCTGATTAAATCGTTCTACCATTCCATCAGATTGCGGGTGATAAGAAGTCGATCTTGTTTTATGAGTACCCATAACTCGGCAAGTTTCCTGGAATATTTGAGACTCAAAATTCCTTCCTTGATCGCTGCTAATCTCTAAAGGTACTCCAAAACGACAGAAGACTTCATGAACTAGTTTATCTGCAAGTGTTGAAGCTTCTTGATTTGGAATGGCGAAGACTTCTGGCCACTTAGTGCAGTAATCCATCACAACCATGAAATACTTGATACCGCTTTCACTCTCCATGGTGCACCAACGATTGTACAACTTCAACACACCACACATCTGCCAGCTCATGAGGTACCTTGAGGATCACCAGCTGATTAGTGACCGCCATACGGTTTTCGCCGTGTTAGGTCAGCTGGTGATCTTCTGATCTACCTAACTCACAGATGGGCGGAGGCAGTAGAGTCCAAGGGGGAGGCATTGGCCGTTAGTTTGGACATTGCGAAGGCCTTCAATCGGGTTTGGCACAAAGCGCTTCTTTCAAAGCTCCCTTCCTATGGGCTTCCCGAGAAATTGTGCGATTGGATCACCAGTTTTCTTGCAGATCGGAGCATCAAGGTCGTTGTAGACGGTGCAAGCTCCGATTGCAAGCCTATTAATGCTGGTGTTCCACAGGGCTGCGTGCTATCGACAACGCTGTTTCTTCTGCATATCAATGATATGTTGCAGACCCGTGACATTCATTGCTATGCAGATGACAGCACTGGTGATGCTCTTTACGCCGGCCGAGCCAATATTTCTTGGGAAAACGTCTCCGAGTGCCGGAACAAACTTGTGTCTGAAGTCGAGTCTCTGCTGGACAGAGTCTCGGATTGGGGGCGACTAAATCTAGTCCAGTTTAACCCCCAGAAGACACAAGTTTGCGCGTTAACCGCTAAAAAGAACCCCTTTGTCGTATCCCCTCAGTTTCAAGGCACTCCCCTTGTTGCCTCAGCCAGTATTGGAATCCTCGGCGTCGACATATCGAGTGACGTGCAGTTTCGTGGTCACTTGGAAGGGAAGGCCAAATTGGCCTCTAAAAAGCTTGGCGTGCTCAGCAGAGCGGGGCAGTATTTCATGCCGGCACACCGCCTGCAACTTTACAAGGCGCAGGTTCGGCCGCACATGGAATACTGTTCCCATTTCTGGGCTGGGGCTCCCCAGTACCAGCTCCTTCCACTTGACCACATCCAGCGCAGAGCGGCTCGAATCGTCGACGACCGAGTGCTTTCCGATCGGCTCGATTCTCTGGCACTGCGAAGAGATGTTGCATCCCTTTGCATTTTCTTTCGCATATACCATGGAGAGTGCTCTGAGGAATTGTTCGGATTAATCCCAGCCGCCAAATTTCGTGAACGCACTACGCGGCAAACGTCCCGATACCATCCACACCATCTGGATGCTTGGCGGTCCACCACTGTACGTTTTAAAAGGAGTTTTCTTCCGCGTACAACCTCTCTGTGGAATAATTTACCACCGGCGATTTTTCCGGACCGATACGACCTGGGGACCTTCAAGAAAAGAGCTTACTCCTTTCTAAAGGGCCGGCAACGCATCTGCAATTCCCCTGGTGTTGCAGTTGATCATGGGCGGTGGTAGTCACTTAACATCAGGTGAGCCACATGCTCGTTTGCCCCCTCTTCTATAAAAAAAAAAAAAAACTCTACTACGAGTCTGAGGTCCCTTTACAGCCGCACAACTTGTACATTTGCGACACCAGTCCTCGACGTAGTTTCGACATTTGACCCAGTAAAACCGTTCTCGGATCTTCAGTAGAGTTCGTTTAACTCCCAGATTGCCTCCTGAACAATCATTATGGTACAGCTGTAGAACATCCGGTACTTTAGCTTTAGGGACAACCATTTGCAAATGACAGCTGTCTTCCCGAAGATTTTCCCATTTACGGCACAGAACTCCATCCTGAAGCAGCAAGCTGTCCCATTGGGCCCAATAGCTTTTAGTGGTCGAACTCATCGCTGAGACGTCGCTCCACTTGGGCTTGGGAGCACTGGCCTTCATCCATTCCAGAATCGGCTACATATCCGGATCTTCCTGCTGTGCATGTTGTAAGCTGTCCTTCCACTCGTTGTTGAAGCGGTCTGTCATGAGCATCCTCACGGATACCACTTCCTTACTCTCTTACCTAGTACAATGTTTGCAATCTTCAGAACAAGGTCTTTTTGACAATGCATCCGCCTTGCCACGAGATTTCCCGCTGCGATGTTCGATCTCAAAGTCGTATTCCTGCGGTAGTTCTATCCACCTCGCAACTTGTCCTTCTGGATTTTTAAACTGCAATAGCCATTTTAGTGCAGCATGGTCAGTTCGTAAGTGAAATTTTCGCCCTAGAAGATATTTGCTACAACGCTGCAACAACTTTACCACAGGTAGCAATTCGCGTCTTGTGACGCAATAGTACCCTTCCGGTTTTGACAAGGACTTGCTGAAGTACGCTATCACGACCGCTTGGTCACCATTCCGTTGAGACAACACACCGCCAAGTCCTATATCACTTGCGTCTATGTCAACTATAAATTCTTTGCTTGCATCAGGATATCCCAAAATAGATGTTTTGCACAGACGGTCCTTGAGCTTCTGGAATGCGATATTGCAACTTTCATCCCAGCAGAAATGTCGCTTCTCCTCGGTTAGCTTGTGCAGAGGTTTGGCTATATCTGCAAAGTTCTTCACAAATTGCCGATAATAGGAGCACAAACCCAAAAATTCCCTAACCTGCGTCTTGTCTTTTGGAACCGGCCAATCCTTGACAGCGGCGACTTTCTCCGGATCCGTGCGGATACCTTCTTCCGACACTACATACTCCAAAAAGTTGACTTGCCGTTTGAATAGTGAACATTTCTTCGGACTCAACTTGATGTTGGCACTCTGAATCTTCATGAGCACGCGTTCCAGGTTTTCCTCAAACGTACGGACCACGATGATAATGTCATCCCAGTAGACCAGACAAGCATCGCCAATTAGCCCGGAAAGTACAAGCTCCATCAGCCTTTCAAACGTTGCTGGAGCATTGCACAATCCAAACGGCATTACTTTAAATTGCCACAGACCCTTTCCCGTCGAGAACGCAGTTTTCTCCTTGTCCTTAGGGTCGATTTCAACTTGCCAGTAGCCACTTTTTAGATCCAGCGTGCTAAACCACTTTACTCCTGTAAGCATGTCCAGCGTGCCATCAATTCTTGGCAAGGGATAGCTGTCCTTCCTTGTCACGTCGTTCAGACGGCGGTAGTCAACACATAACCGCATGCTGCCGTCCTTTTTCTTCACCAGCACCACGGGTGAACACCATGGACTAGATGAAGGTTCAATAACAACATCCTTCACCATTCCCTCAATCATGGTTTCCACTTCCTTTTCACGTGCTACCGGCAATTTTCTTGGCCGCTGACGGATAGGCAATTCTTCTCCTGTGTTTATTTTGTGTTGAACCAAGCAAGTCTTTCCTATGTCAGCTTCGTTTGATGAGAATACATCGGCATACTTGAGTAACAACTTCTTCGCCTTGACCATTTCGTTCGGGGAGAGAACGCTGCGACAATCTTCCAAAAGTGTGGTCACTCTCGTTTGTGCATCCTTACTGGGGGTCCCACTCGATAGATATTGGCACCGACGTAACCAATCCACTTCCTCACAAGTACCAACCAGTGTGCCTTTTTCTATAATCTGTTCCTGGTCACAAAGGTTCAGCACACGTACTCCTGCGATATCAGTGGTTCTGACCAAGGTTCGAGCTACTTTCCACGGAAGGTCACTGTTTACCCTTTCCACAAGTACACAACGGTGAGCTTGCCCAGCGTTTCGGGGAAGACTAACCGGCACAATCATTTGGGATCTTGGCGGAAGAACAATCTTCTTAATGCTGTACACGTTCCCTGGTAACGCACCTTCCATAAAAAGTTCCTCCTGCCCACATTTCAAAACACCTTGCTTAACGTCAATCTCACAACAATTATACCTCATAAAGTCTAGGCCCAGGATGCAGTCGTCCATTATATCAGCCACGATGACATTATGCAGGTAGATCATGTTGCCTAGCTTCAACTCCATCTCTTTCTCTCCACGGACGGGTATACGCCGACCGGTGGCTGTTACCAAATTAATGCGTTCTCGGTTGTATGCGGAGTCCCCAAGGAACTAACTTATAAGTTGGGAACTAACCGTACGAGAGGCTCCAGTATCTATGGTCAGTTTATACGGTATTCCGTTGACCTCGTCCTTGATGATCAGACTGTTCCCATCATGGGTTTGTAAGATCGAGATCCTTGGGGCTCTTTTAACATCAGCCAGCACCCGCCCGCAGTTCTGGCATTTACTCGTTTCCCTGCTGCTGCTGGGCGGTGCTGTTGGCCGCACTACCCTCCTGACATCGTTCACCTTCCCTTTCTAGGGTTCGCTTAGGGCAGCTGGATCGTTAGTGGCCCCTTTCCCCACAGCCATAGCACCTAGGGCTGTATCCTTTATTGCGGTAGCAAACTGTGGCTGCCGCAACCTCCCTGGCGCGATGGGAACGATGATCCTGCCGCACGGCTTCCACCTCCAGTGCATGGGCCAAGGCGTCCTTAAGCGTCTCGTGGTGCCCGAGCCTCACAGCAGCTCTGACTTCAAGGTCGCGATTGCATCGATCCGCAATGCCATCGATGAATGTCTGCACCAGGTTCCCTTCAATGAGCGCAGGTACGGACCGGTATACTTTTGGCACCAGCTGCTCCACCTCTAGAGCCCACTGCTGCAGGTTTTCGTTGATGCGCTGTACGCGATCTTTAAGCTGCGCACAAAAGACGTGCTCCAGGTGAGCATCGCCATATCACGCCTCCAATGCATCAAGGAGCTGCTCATAAGTCACTTCCTCACCGAGAGCTTCCAGAACTGTTAAGGCCTGGTCACGCAGGCCTAGTGTGAGAGCAGTCATGCCCTGAATTTTATTCCAGCCGTTCGCCTTCATAATAGCTTCGAACTAGATTTTATAGGCCGACCAGTAAGAAGTCCCGTCGAACGGTGGCAACTTTAACCCACATAGCGTAGGTGTTGTAGCTACTACGGGGGCTGTAATTCTATCCCCCAGTGTGAGGTCGTCCAGCGTTTTCTTCACGTCAGCTATCACGTAATCAACCCGATTGTTCACTTGGTCGATTTGGGTTTTAGTTTCTTTGATTTGGGTTTCAGCTTCCGACAGGCGGTTGTCATGTTGAGCAACCCTATCCTTCACCTACCTTATCTTTTTCCCGAAGTTAGCGTGAATGTCCTTCACGAGGAGCATCTGCTCTTCCTGTCGGCGAGTCTGTTCCTCCTGTCGGCGAGCCTGCTCCTGCAGCATCACCATCAGCATCACCATCAGAGCACATAAGTCAGGTGCTGCAGATGTAGGAGCTACTGACGGGCCTGCAGCCGGCGGCTGGCCCTCCGACCTCTGCGGCGTTGCACCACCAAATCTTCTTTGGTCCGTTTCCTGCTGGCGTTGACTTCGGGTACGGTACACCCTCCGTTTCCTCCTTAGGTAAAATCGACATGATTTTATCCCACTTCTGACACCAATTGTTACGAGCTTGAGGTTCGTGACAATAAGAACTGCCGATTGAATTACAAAAATTTACACTTTTCTTACCCAAAACCAATTAAAACACTAATAATTAATCACACTAATTCACTTTATTTCGCTCCGAAGCTTCGCTTGTCTCGCCAAAATTCAATACTTCCTCGATCGCATCTTGCAGCGCCTTTACATGCACATTATCACCGAAACATCCAGAATATTCAAGTAAATACGCGCCAATCGACCAGGCGCCATAAGTTCGAGTATAGGGCTTTTAGAAAGCTTAGTTCTTCATTTCGATACTAAATGGCGCTGTCGGTTGAAAGTTTAGTGATGTAATTTTCGGGAAAGCTCCCCTCGCTCTGTTACCCGACACAGATGGCGCTAGTGCCAGACGTCAACTTAGGCGCGCAACACTACAAAAGGTTCTACAAAGACTATACTTCTAGACTTCATTTTGTTGGCTAGACTAGTCTCCCTCATGCTTCAATACTAAGAATTTCAAGTTATTATCAAACTGTTTTCAGTGTCTAGAAGATTGCAACACAGTGGATGACGTCAAGGATATTGTCCATGTAGCCGGAGCTGAATTCTATCCGATTGAAAGTACCGTTCAATCGCTTCATTAATAGCTAGTATTGAAGAAAGAATTGAAAACTCCAGCCTTTGCTAGAGATCTGTTTGCCGGAAAGATCCAACTGGTCAAGTTAAAGATCGATTGTGGTAGCAGCAGTCCAGCACCTGAGATTTTGAATTAGATTGAGAGGTTGTACGGGCAGCTGTACACATCCACACCTCCATGATGAGACTACTCCGGAGGCATGGTGCTAAAGTGCGGTGGTCTTGTTCTACAAGAAAGGCAACAACAATGTTAAATAATTGCCGACCGAAGTCTCTTCCGGCTCGTTCGAGAGGTTTCTCCGAACAAGCCGGTTTCCGAAAAAGCTTTAGTAACATATCTTTCGGCAAATTGTACAGGAGACCGAAGAGTACAGTCCGCTATTTGGTCTTGCGTATGTGGACTATGAGAAAGCCTTTGATTCCTTCGAAATTTAGTCGGTGCTAGTCCCTTTAATGATGATGTGCTGTTGACTGTCGGTATATCGAAATGCTGAACTGTTTATAGAGTAATCCCACGGGATCCAAGGGTAAAAGGCTCATAAGACATGTATGGGGAAAAATAATTACAACACAATAAACTAATTTATTTACATTTATTTTATTACATTTATTACATGTGAGATTATTGAAAGATCCGTGTTGAGCGGCAACAACTTAGCATCAATACTCGATAAGTTTGCTGAGAGCGCTGTAGCACCGCCACTTATCAGGCAAGTAGAATGCCTCGAACACGTGTGGGAATGGAGTGTCCCAGCCGGTCACTCTTGTGATGGGGGCCTCCAAATGAAGGAAGCATTCCTCCTGGAATTATAATACAATTTTATTAAGAATCATCCTTTTTGTAGAATATACAGCTTTTTAATAGAAGAGGGGGCAAACGAGCATACGGTTCACGGTGACGGTGACTTCCGCCGCCTATGAACATCCGCAACACCAGGCAAATTGCAGGTGCGTTGCTTGCCCTCTAGAAAGGAGTAAGCTCTTTTCTTGAAGGTCCCCAGGTCGTATCGGTCCGTAAATCGCCGATGGTAAACTATTACATAGAGAGGACGACCTCTCTGTGTAATAGTTTACCATGACCGCGTACGAACGCGGAAGAAAACTCAGTGAAACGTACAGTGGTGTACCCCCAAGCATCCAGATAGTGTGGATGGTATCGGGAGGTTTGCCGCGTAGTGCGTTCATAAAATTTGGCGGCTGGGATTAATCCGAACAATTCCTCAGAGCACTCCCCGTGATAGATGCGATAAATACGCAGAGATGCAACATCTCTTTGCAGCGCCAGTGAATCGAGCCGATCGGAAAGCACTCGGTCGTTGACGATTTGAGCCGCTCTGCGCTGGATACGGTCAAGTGGAAGGAGCTGGCACTGGGGAGCCCCAACCCAGAGATGGGAACAGTATTCCATATGCGGCCGAACCTGCGCCTTGTAAAGTTGCAGGCGGTGTCGGCATGAAATACTGTCCCGCTTTACGGAGCACGCCAAGCTTTATAGAAGGCAATTTGGCCTTCGCTTCCAAGTGACCACGAAACTGCACGTCCCTCGATATGTCGACGCCGAGGATTTCGATACTGGCTGAGGCAACAAGGGGAGTGCCTTGAAACTGAGGAGATACGACAAAGGGGTTCTTTTTAGCTATTAACGTACAATCTTGTGACTTCTGAGAGTTGAACTGGACTAGATTTAGTCGTCCCCAATCCGAGAATTTGTTCAGCAAAGACTTCGATTTCGCACACAAGTTTGTCCCGGTATTCGGAGACGTTTTCCCGAGACATATTGGCACGGCCGGTGTACAGAGCATCACCAGTGCTGTCATCTGCATAGCAATGAATGTTACGGGTTTGCAACATATCATTGATATGCAGAAGAAACAGCGTTGGTGATAACACGCAGCCTTGTGGAACACCAGCTTGTAATCTGAGCTAGCACCCTCTACATCGATCTTGATGCTCAGATCAGCAAGAAAGCTGGTGATCCAATCGCACAATTTCTCGGGAAGCCCATAGGAAGGGAGCTTCGAGAGAAGCGCTTTGTGCCAAACCCGACCGAAGGCCTTCGCAATGTCCAAACTTACGGCCAATGCCTCCCCCTTGGACTCTACTGCCGCCGCCCATCTATGAGTCAGGTAGACCAGAAGATCACCAGCTGATCGACCACTACGAAAACCATGTTGGCGATCACTAATCAGCTGGTGATCCTTAAGGTACTTCATGAGCTGACAGTTTAAAATTGACTCCATTGTTTTGGAGAACAAGGAGGTGACGGCGATGGGCCTGTAGTTGGACCGATCTGAGCGGTCGCCCTTTTTAGGGATCGGGTGGACAAAAGCCGTCTTCCATGATTTTGGGACTACGCCTTAGGAGTAGGAGTACCGGAAAAGATGCGTTAAGACCGGTGCCAACTCTGGAGCACACGTCCTCAGCACAATTGGGGGGATACCGTCAGGCCCACTCGACTTGTGGATGTCCAGGGAGAGGAGTGCTTCGCGAACCGAGCGCTGTGTGAACTGCACCTCCGGCATGAAGCACTCGCACCGCGGGATGGTCGGCGGCGTACTCCCCCCGTCATCAAGAGTCGAGTTGGACGCAAAGAAAGAGCCTAGCAGCAGATTGGCTTTCTTCTTTGCGGTATGGGCCAGTGAGTCGTCCTCCCTGTGCAGAGATGGAAGAGATGGCTGACAGAAATTCCCCTGGACAGCCTTGGCGAGAGACCAGAATGCACGGGTTCCAGAAGGAAGGCAAATTAGTTTCTTACCAATTCTGCCTATGTGCTCTGACTTTGCTTTGGCAATGATTCTTTTGAAGGACCTGGAAGCGGAATTATACTTCTTTTTTAGAGGGCTGGTGTTTACATCCCGGGACGTTGATGTGACAGCCCAGGCTTGGTAGCATTCCTGCTTATAGCATGATGCTATTTTACAGGAGCGACCAAACCATGGCTGAGATTTGCCTCCGACGGGCACTACAGAGGAAGGAATAAAAAGTTCCATACCCTAAAGTACCACATAAGCGAAAAAATCAGCAACAACCTTGGGATCGTCCGGCGAGAAGCAAATCCGCCCCCAAGGGTAGGATGCAAAGAAAGACCGCATCCTATCTCAATCAACTGACCTATAGTGCCAAACACGGCGGCAGCCTGCAGAATACAACCGCGATTTCAGCGTGAGTGGCGCCACACTCCGGACAAGACAATGGTCTGAGGAGCCTAAAGGGGTGTGGACGGAAATCTGACATCCGTCCGGGTGAGAAGTCAGCAGAAGGTCCTACAGGGAAGGTGCATGATCCTCCACATCTGGAGTTCGCGTAGACGAAGTAACCAGTTGTGGTCTGACACAACTGGTATACCAAGGCAAAATCAGCCATTCGGCGTGATGGGCGTTAAAGTCGTCGAGGATCACGATCTCTGCGGAGGGGATCTGATGTAGCAACGAATCTGTAGCCATTTGGATGTGTAACGTCGAAGAGTCGGTCTGTTTCGGCATTACAGCTATGGGACCTATAGAGGCACCCGTAGAAACCCGCGCGGATGGTTGCCGCTGTCTACGCGTAGCCAAAGGATGGACAGGTCCGAACCTTCAAGACTGTCGAGGCGTCGAAAACAGATGTCCTCTCTGACGTATGCGCAAACTCCAGCCCGAAGTACAAAGAAGTGTTCCAGTTTGTACCCCGGGTAGGAGATATGAAGCATCAGCCAGAGAGGACACCTGCATCTCGGTCAGAAAGAGCAGAGCCGGCCTCGCCGTCTCGAGATGGTAGTGGACGGCGTTTAGGTTAGAATGAAGTCCCCTGATATTGCAGAAATTCACGGATAGCGTGGCAGGGGCGCCTTGGTCTTTTTGCTCAGTTTACCCCGAGTAGTTATTGTCTTGAGCGGAATTTTGCCCCCCAGAATTACGCAGGGCAGCCTGAGCACCCACGCTCAGAAGTGGAGTAACGTGGTCGTGGATGCTCAGCGAGGGATTCTCCAGGGGTACTGGTACCCTTCTGGGGTAGTCTATTATTTAATTCCGCTACCATGTTGATGGGGGGGGGGGTGAGATTGGACCTCCGGCCACTCTCACTCACCAGACGAAACGCGGAAGCAGAGCTTCCACTTCACGCCGGTATTCTGTGAGGTCGTGGTACCACCCCGGTTTGAGCTGGCCCATACGTGCAACAGCAAAGCTGCCGCGTGGCTTTACCAGTGTTATAAGTAGCTAGGGTACCAACCGTTTTAACCTTCCAAACAACCTGTATATAGCTTTCACTTCCTATCAGGTGGACTATGAGTTCGTATGTCAGTATTCCATAAAAAATTAGTAAATTAATGTTATTCTTTTTTTTTTTTTTCAAAAAAAGTCCCTCTTTAGTTCTTGTGGTTCTCCATAGAACAGAGGTATTTTCCGAACGGAGTCGGATTTATACTTTCTTTTTTATAGGAATTTTCTGCAGTAATTTTTTTTTGTAATTTCCTGTGTTATACATATAAAAAGTAATCATCTGATTGTTTTGCCCCAATCTGTACCGGAGATATTTACTCATTCATTGTACAGATAAGTTTTCTAGGTGGATCTGTGCTGGATGAACAGCTGGACCCTGAGGCTAGTGTGTTCAGTAAGCAATCACCTGTATAGTGGCAGCCAGCTCAGCACCAAATCCAGAAGTGAGTGGAGCCTCATGTGCTATGAGACAACGACCGGTCTTCTTCACCGACTGCAAACAGTAACAAAGCCAATAATTACTCTTCGGAGGTAGTCGGTAGAATATACTTATGTATATATATATATATATATATATATATATATTTATTATATATATATATATATATACATGTATATATATATATATATATATATATATATATATATATATATATATATATATATATATATATACATGTATATATATATACTAATAATGTTAAAATATAATCAGCTAATACCCGCGTAAAAAAATGATGAGTCTTACCTAGTTCGAAGAGCACTTTTGCGTGAACTAACCGTTACCATTAATCCGAGCACCACTGCTACCAATATAATTACACTAGTAAAGACACCATTATCGATAGTACGACTCGTGTTTCGCCTTTTTTATAAGGGTGGCAAACGAGCGCACAGTTCACCTGATGGTAGTTGTCACCCGTGAGGACTAAGATAGAATGCCTCGATTCCAGTAACACCGGTTCTCTACACTCACCTTACGAAACACAGCAGCATTAAGCTGCCATATTACGCTAGTATTCTGTGAGAGTGTGATCCTACCCTGGTCGAGCCGACCCGAAGTACTTACTTAGCGGTCAAAATATGTAAGATTCATTAATTTATTTTATTACGGGGGTCTTAGCTAATTAATTTTAACATCTTTAATATTATAAGGCATTACTTTGCGAAAATCAATGGATTTTCACAAAGTAATGCCTGATTCTATTAATAACACATATATTGATATAATGGCTGCGTCGTTGGTCTATTGAACTCGCGATGATCATAAGGTCCCGGGTTCGAATCAAGGATCAGGTCAAAGCCAGTTAAGTTTTTCCGTCAAGAAATTCTTAGCAGGCAACCCGGAGCGAGAAGGTTGAGCGGTTCAACTTTTCTTGGAAAAGCCCAGTCGTGTCGGTTTATCGTTCCATCGGACTATGAGAGTGAGGGAATAGAGAGTACACCTGTCACACTCGAGAACTATAATCCTGTCCTGCGCAGATGGCTGGTCTCCGTTCACACTACCTGCCGTGACCGAAATTCGGTCTGGAAGACATTATAATTATACTTCGGTGTCAATTTGAAAACAAATTGTAAGTGTAAAGTAATGGCCCTCATAGCACGCGAACACCACACATTAAGTGGCCGAGGCCTCTACATCAGATAATAGACCACCGCCGATTCCTTCCAAGAATGACTCGCGTGGTGAATGAAGAAAAAAACAAAACATCATCAATTTCAATAGAGAAGACGGCAGTGTGCTACTATCTGCTTGGGATCCTATAGTTAATAAAATTAAGTCTCAACATAACCCTTTCACTGTCCCGTGCATTAGGTATAATGCATTGCTATTGTCTAACTATTGTGTCTGTAAATCGGGTCGTTAAGTTCGTCCTGCGTAGATTGGAACACAAATTAATAATTTTAAACTGAATTTGCCATGGTTAACTTTGACATTGAAACGTGAAACGTCTGAGAATAGCACATAGCCTACAATTTGTAAAGATATTGTATTATTTGGTCATAATCTAATCTCTGAGATCTATTTTGGTGTGCACTGCTTAAGCCATTAGAGTTACACGAAGATAATGTACTGTGGGATTGTTTTTCATAAACAATTCTTAATAACAGTCCGCGACAGGAACAATTTAGAAAGCTTCATACAAATATACCCCTATTGCCTGGTTGTTAAAGCCGAAGCCTTTGACAGCGTTTAACCTGGTTGAAAACTCACATTGCATACAGTCTCCTCGTCCCAGGGCAGTATGGACATGAGGTCGATTACGTCACACCTGACGCCCAGCTTCTCTTCTGCCATTTGTGCCACCTCCAGCAGTACGTGCACCTGCGTCCCCCACGCGATCAGAGTCGCAGCGTCACCTGTACAGTTTATAATCAACTGAAATAAACTGAGATGAGAATCTAAGATGAATCTATATATGTATCAATAGATAGTACAAAATTGTTCGGCTCAGTCGTGTGTTTATCACACAGCATCCACTTACCTGGTGGATGTGTGCGTGTTTGTTTCCCTTACTTAAAAGAAATGAATTAGGAATGTATAATGCGTATACAGAGTGTTCCTAAATGATCTTTCCGAGTTTGATCACGTATAAGTCAGAAATAAAATAGATGGAAAATCGCGGTGAATGAAATAATGTTCACACTCACAAACCTAAAGTTGTTTTTTATAGAATAAGGGTGACAAGCGAGCACACAATCCACCTGATGGTAAGTGAATGCTGTGGCCCATAGACATCTACATCTATTCTCAATTACGAATCAAAATGCAGACATGTTGTCACCCATGAAAACTAAGATGGAATGCCTCCTTTCCGGTAAGAAGGGTCTCCAACTCTCTACACTCAACATACGGCACCACAGCAGCGTCAAGTTGCTATTTTGCGCTGGTATTCTGTGAGAGCGTGGTCCTACCCTGGTCGAGTCGACCAAATTCGTGCTACAACTGTACTACTAATATAGCTGCAGCATGGCACTCTACCACGTATACAGGTTGTCCCAGAAGTCGACGTCAAGCCTGAATCAAGTCAGAAAAATATTCCAAAAAAATCTTTGCTATGTATTTTAAAAACACAGGCATTTATAAAAAAAATGGGAAAAATCTACATCCTGCGACGGTCTTTTAAGGTGGCCCTAGTCGATGGCACGAACTAAGTGGTGGGCGGGGTTAAAATACATGCTATCTCATGCCGACATCACGTGCGAAAGCGAAAGGCATGATGATTTACAACGAAACGAGCGCGCGAAATTTTATAAAAAGACCTTTGGGAATCTGGATATCATTAAAAATCTAATGAATCTATCTGTTCAAAATAAAATTATATACACTTTTGGACACATAATCTATCCCTGTATGGTAACTTTTTTGCAATTTTCGTTCTTCTTATGGTATTTTTTTCCGGCCAAAAATGTGTTAAAATTAGTACTTTTAAATATATTCTTTTTTACTTTTTTGTTTCCATACAGGGCTAGATAATGATGAGACAAATGGAAATCATTTTTCATTTTGAACATACACCATCAAACAGTGGAGTAATCGCCAGACTACGTTTGTATGGAAGAATGAGCGACTAGTGTACCCTTAACTCCTGTTGCTACAAATTTTAACGTGTTTTTTTTTTAATTATTCTTTTTATTTATAAAATGGTTGCTTATATTTTACAGCCAACTGCTCCAGTCTAGAAGCAAATGTAGTTTTTGCGCAACCAAGTATTCAAAATTAATACTTTGCCCAGTTTTAAATGACTACTAAAACAAAAATGTTCTACACCAGTTTGGCAAGTAACTTTAAAAGTTGGCGCATTTAATAAAGATTCCAAAATGGTTTTGAACCCTTAGATTTACTACAAGATTATTTGTTAAGTTATGGAAAAAGAATGTTTTTTAAAGAAACCCAGTTGTTAATTTTTTATAGCATTAGATGACAAACGAGCACACAGTTCACCTGATGGTAAGTGAATGTTGTGGCCTATAGACAGACAGACACATGTATCCTCAAATAAGAATCAAAATTCGAATGCGTTTTTACTCCTGAGGATTAAGATGGAATGCCTCGATTCCAGAAAAAAGTCTCCGGTTCTACACTCACCACACGAAACACAGAAGCATTACGCTGCTGTTTTACGCTGGTGTTCTGTGAGAGCGTGGTTCTACCCCGGTCGAGCCGACCCATTCGTGCTACAACTATAATATAGTTCTACCACGTAAAAATCTAAAATGATTTTTATGTACCCCAAAGCTTTCCTTCAGCCCGTTACTTAAGATTCCAGTTCGAGTGAAACGGGGGAAACCAGTTGACGGAGTGTGAGCGAGACAGAAATCCTTTTTTCAGGTAGTTCAAAATCACTACGAGTCTTAGTAATGTTGGCTCAGGGTATTTGCTTTAAAATTAGGATTATCATTCTTTTTTACAATATTTTTAAATTAAACATCGTTAATGTTGTGTTATGAATGTTAATTTAAAATCAAGCATGGAATATTTATAGCAAATGTTTAAACTGCCTTCCTTGACTCGCAATATACGCTCGGCGTCTTCTTAAAAAGAATCGAGTTATCAGACGAGTGCGAGTCAGAGTCAGAGAGAATAGCTCAGCTACATTTTCAATTGATTTTAAATAAACTTTTTCGTTGACGGCTCCTCAGTAAAAAAAAAAAAACTAATGGATTCAAATCAGGTGAACGGTCTGACCACGAGATTGTACCAGACCATATCCATCTGTTTGGGTATTCTTCATCGAGATATTCTCTCACTGAACGGGTATACATGTTCCTGTAGATACTTAGTGGTACGTCTTCCACTAGGTCTCTAAGTTTCAGAAACTTAAGTAACAGGCTTGAGGAAAGCCAAATACACAAAACACATTTAAGACAGTTAAAGAAAATTAATTTACAACTGGGTTTCTTTAAAAAATATATTTTTTCATAATTTTACTAAAATCTTTCAAGTGTTATACCATTTTGGAATCCTTATTAAATGCGCCAACTTTTAAAGTTACTTGCCAAACTTGTGTAGAACATTTTTTTTCAGTACAGTCATTTAAACTGGGCGAAGTGTTAATTTTGAACACCTGGTTGGGAAAAAAATTACATTTTCTTCTGGACTGGAGCAGTTGGCTGTAAATCTTAAGCAACAGTTTTCAGAAGCATTATTCAGTAATACATAATAAAAAGAAAATTAAAAAAAGTTAAAGTTTGTAGCAACAAGAGTTAAAAGATGGTCACCGGGTGCAGATTTTCTCTATTTTTTTATTAATAATGCATGTAATTTTTAAAATACATAGCAAAGATTTTTCTTTAGTCGACTTCTGGGACACCTGTATTTGTATATTTGTGTTTCTCTTTGAGTTTTCTTTGCCATTGACAACAATAACCACCCCACCAGGAGATGGCGCAGTGTGTGGAGTGTTGAATACAGATCAAATCGGCCACCCGGGTCCAGAGGAACCTCCGTGCGCGTTTCAGACCTTCCCCCTCCTCCATTACGCCAAACCATCCGGCTTTTTGATTTGAGAGATTTGTTGAAAGTGTTAATTTTATCATTACCAACAGTCGTATTTCTAAGCTGTACCCTTATGATGATGACATATGGTGCAACCTGCCCAAAGTATTGGATAAAAAAAACGAATTGTTGCATATAATGTGAAATTGTCTTCAGAGTTATAATTATTATTATTATTTTATATATATTATTATTATTATTATTATTATTCTAGACGGCTTAAACCATTACATCAGATTTGGTAGACCACAAATCCTCGCGAAAGAACACCGATTCCTACCAAGGATGATACGTGTGGCTATTGAAAGTAAAAAAAACATCCTAATTTCAATAGAGAAGGAGACTGGGTACTACCACCTGCTTGGTAGCTTATAATCAATAAAATTAAAACTAAGCCCAAGCATACCACTGCATGACTTCAAGACACAGTCAGTTCATTTTGCATCGATCGGAACATAAACAATAATTAAAAAAGCTGAAGGTACTCCGGGTTTAACAATGACATCGGGACGTCAGTCATCTCAGTCCCCCGTGACCATGGGTGTTGGAAAGCACCCGAAACGTCGGAAATCAAAAATAATTAAAATTAAACACGATAAAATCCGTAAAAGTAGTTTTAATCAATGTGTAGTATTCGCGTAAATATAAGAAATCAAAATTAAGTTATTTATGTAGAAATGTTTCATACCTTCTCTTAAGACCTGTGCTTTTCCTAATGGTAGTGTGTAGTCCTCCACTGGGACTTCCTCTGCAGCTGAACGGTAGAGAATTTTAGGCTCCAGGAATATGCAAGGGTCTCTCTCCCTGATGCAGGACAACAGCAGGCCTTTAGCGGTTATAGGACCTCTGGGCATGACCACCTTAAACAGTAATATTTTATGCAAATTGAATAATGCATGAAAATTCTAAAAATAAAGTATAAAACCATGAAGTAAGCAAAGTAACACCCTACATACGTCCCACTGATGGGCATTGGAAACCTTTCATTTTTAAGAGCGTAAAACATTCCATAGTATTAAACCGGTGGAAAATGGCAGTTCTTCGCTTTATTTAAATGAGTTTTTCAGTATTGTGAAAACGATTTCTATATATAAAGTGCGTTGGGGTAATACCGGACGATTTTCGACTAGTTAAAAGAGTCGGGCAAAAACTTTATTTTCTCGACATCCATATACGTCAGATTTCTGAAACATGGCGCATATTGTTAATGGTTACACGTAATTTAGCTATAAGAAGCTTTTACTTTTCAAAACTCAACAGTTTCTGCTTAAAAGGTGTGCGAAGACAAGGCACAATTTTTTATATGCATGATGAAGAATTGACCATCAAGGGGTAAGACCGGGCGTCGCTAAAAATCGCAAATAAAAGTGATAGGGAAAGACCGGACGGACAAAAAAATACAAAAATTACCTTGTTTTACAAAATACTGCGCAGCACACGCCCTACTTCTCGGAGCGACTGGCTGAAACTTGGGGTCGGGGCAAAATAAAATGGCGTCTTGTACCATATTGCTAGCTTTCAAAAATATAGCATAATTCACCGGGAATTTGAATATTACGATCTTACCCCATCACCGATCTTACTCCAGTGCACTATAAATTCTTTTTAGTTAATTGAAGTCGGCATTTGCTTTTTATAAAAAGTAATTTTTTCAGACGTATATTCCTCACAATATTTTCCTTCAGCGTTGAGCATGTCGCAATGGTAATATACCATAAAATCAGAATTAAGAATTTCATTTCTATCCACACACACAAACATTAATTTCTAATTGACAGAATGTATTGAGTTTTTGTGGTTTGAGAATAGAAATCATTTTTGATTGTTTGGAATTAGTACCTTCATTCTGGCCAGTTTACTGGTTAGATTATTGCATAACAAATTCATTCTCCTTATACCAGTTGTAAATAATGGTTAGATAATAATTATAATTTCCACAAACATTCCATGCTACTTGGTATTAAAGCTTAGACTTTTTGGGATTCCGAAAAGGATCGAACGGGTCGGCCACACACATACGGAATCACGTTTTGTCCGCAAAATTTGGAACTGAAAAATACTGTAGGTGTGTGACAGGTCATTGATTTTATATGGACTTGCTGCGTTCGGAATCCCTAATGGGAATTCCGAAACGGAATTCCGTACGTATGTGCAGGGTCTTAGGAATGGGGTGAAATATTTGTCAGATTTCATAGCGGTGGGAGGTTAATTTGTTAGAAAAGTGTGGAGATTAATGCTTTTTTATTATATATTAATTACATTATAAATGGATAGATCTAACTACGGATATTCCTAAAAGAGAATGTATTTAAAAAGGTTTAAAAAAATGGGTAAAATAATAAATAATATAGCACTGAGGAGAATACAGCAGCTTGTTTTGTGTATATACATACAGTAAGTAGGAAAGCAAAAACTTATAATTAATGCTATCCCTGTATCATGAATCGTATATGAACATTTCAATTGTTTAACTATTGCGTCTGTTTCGTGGACAGGGAAACTCTTAAATTGCATATTTTCAGTGACAATGACCATCTGCATGACAAATCAGTTCGCCTTAGTTCCACCTAGCGACATCTGGTGAAGCTAAGATTATTAAGCCCTCATTGCTTGTTGTTTGTAGTATAGAAAAGAATAGAATGATTTTTATTCAATATACATTACAAGAATACTTATTGAAAGCCATATGAGTTTTAATACCGGTTCGGTAAAAAACCTGTGTCCTGGGTAGAACCAGTAAGAAACTAATAGGACTATTTAAAAAAAAAACAATGTAGTATTTTATACAATTATGTATGGAAACGTTTAGAAACAGCGTGGTAGGGGGTGTGATGAATGAAGTTGTGGGGAGTTTACCCGTAATCCAGGCGTATGTGCGAAGTACGCCTCGGGGCTCTGAGAGTGGTAAAGGCCGCCGTGTCCCACCGCGCCGCACGGAGTACGGACGGTCAGCGCGCCGGCATCGAACTGACCGCCCGAACGGTATCGAGCCTTTGCTGCTTCGTTCACCAACTGTAACATAACACTCCAGTATAATTTGTTGTTTCCCCCTTATATTATATAGTTTTGATATGTTAACATTTTCTTGGGGCAATAAAGACTTGCCGTAAAGTAGTTAAAAGTTAGTTACAAGTTAAAAGTTATATACGTCCCACTGTTGGGCACAGGGCTCCTCTCTTTTCTGAAAGGGTTTTAGGGCAAGGAAATGGCATCAATTTATTTCATCAATTTTTTTTCTTATTTCTCAGACATGCAGGTTTCCTCACGATATTTTCATTTACCGCCAAGCACGTGAATCAGCACATAAAATAGCAATTAACAGTTTCATTGGTAGCGGCGGGGATCGAACCCGGGTTGTTCGCGTACTGTGAAATTTACAGCGAGCGTTAACCGTCTGAGCTAACATGGATCTTCTCGTATAGTAGCGGCATAGGATAATCCGCTATCCAATATCATCGTGTGAGTATCGTAAGAGACGACAGGGAAACAAAAAATATAAAGTCGGTAAATTCTTCAGCATTATTATATGCATATTATTTGTTAGGAATTAATAATTTCTAGTTAGGAAAGGCTGTACAAATATGCGATGAATATTGATTATATATTACTAAAAAAATTCTTCTTGTTTCTTTTGTGGCGGTTTGATAAAATTCGCCAATGACGTATTGAGTAGAAAATGAAAGCTTATGAGTGTAATTAAAATAAGAGTCTGTGATAATACAAGGATTCAGTTTTCCTCCGAGAATTTTGACAAATCTATTTGTTGAATTACCTAGAACAAATATGACAAACACAGGTGTTAGACTCTTACCCGTATGTTAAAAGTGACAAGGATTTAAAGCTTCATATTATTAGTATTAATAAAATCACATAAAATATACACAAAAGGAGTACTGGTATATGTTAAAACAGAACTAAAATCTATAGTTTGAGGAATATAAGGAGGAAGGTAATCATAAAGGGAGGAGGATAATTTGGGACAGTTGAAAAAAATATGGTTTGTGGAA
Source organism: Parnassius smintheus behrii (assembly GCA_036936625.1). Taxonomy (NCBI): domain Eukaryota; kingdom Metazoa; phylum Arthropoda; class Insecta; order Lepidoptera; family Papilionidae; genus Parnassius; species Parnassius smintheus. The sequence continues at coordinate 6,794,895 of JAUPFT010000006.1, forward strand.
CCTTCATCTAAGCCACATTCACACAACGAGCTATCCCTTACTCTGATTTTTGCCAGATGTGCATGTGTACAGGCGTGTCCAATTCTTAATCTACAAATGATTGAAGTTGCATGTTTATTTGCTTTGTTAAATTTAAAGAACCAAGGCTTGGGAATAATAACCTCTTGGATGGCAGCATAGTGCTTACCTTTAACATTTTTGGAAACTTCCCATAATTTATTCCAATTTTCATTCAGTTTCCTTTTAGCTAGCAAAATTAGGTCATGTGAGTAAATTAAATTTTGTAGAATGGCATTAGCAATTGCATTTTTAGCGAGTACATCAGCTGTTTTGTTACCATGGATACCACTGTGGCCTGGAATCCAGGCCACTGAAACATGGATTCCTTTAAGATGGCATCTGAATAGGGTATTTTTTATTTTAAGAATTAGTGGAAATTTATGTTTGTTATGGAATTGATTGGACAAAATAGCTAACAAACAACTTTTTGAATCTGTGAAAATAACTGTTTTATTAAGATTATGTGACTCTACATATAACAAAGCTTCACTGATTGCAGTTGCTTCACCGGTAAAAGTGGAGGATAGTGAGGGGCATTTAAAGTTAAGAATGATTTTGAACTTGGGAATCCAAACAGCAGCTCCAGTATAGTCTTCATCAGACTGTTTTGAAGCGTCTGTGTACATGACAAGCCAATCTTTAAAGGTGTTTTCTATAATTTCTTTTAATTTCAAATTTGCCATTGGAGAATCCTTTTCTATACCTAGATCTAGATGAATGTCGGGTTGGTAAACAATAGCCTCGTAAGGAACATCAAAGAGTGGATTTATTTTACATTGAAAGATTGGGTAAGGAAGCTGAAGAAAAATTACAAAACTTTTAAACAAGCAGGGAGAGTCCTTATGGGTCCAGTATCGGTCAGATGAGATATACTCTGAAAGAAGGTGCAATTTAGGAATTAGGGGATGATCTGAAAGCTGGCAGATCTTAAATAAGAATCTGTCTGAAAGGTATTGCCTTCTTAATCCTAAAGGAGGATCTACGCACTCAACCTGAAGAACATTTATTGGTGAGGATTTCATTGCCCCTGTAATAATGCGAAGGCATTTCGATTGAATTTTGTCCAATACTTTCAGGGATGATTTATTGCAAGGCTCCAACAGAAAACATCCATAGTCAAGGTGGCTTCGTATTAAAGCATTGTACAGTAATTTCTGAGAAAAAGGATGGGACCCCACCAAACAACTGACAAAGACCGAAGAATATTTATGTTTTTTTCGCATTTTTGTGTTATATATTCAATGTATGGACCAAAGGCCAATTTCGAATCAAGGATAACTCCCAAAAATTTAACATTGCCTCTAACTGGAATAGGTTGCTTATCATATACAACAGATATATCGGGAACTCGCCTTTGGCGGGAAAAGATCACCACACTACTCTTGGCCACAGATAAAGAGAGGCCATGATCAGTTAACCATTCTTGTAAATAATCCATGGATGAGATTAGATGGGAACATGCCACTGTGAAGTTGTTTGAGGAGATGTATAGAGCTAAATCGTCTGCATATTGAAGAACATTACAAAAAGAATTTACTGAAAGTTCTAAATCGTGAGTATATATAGAATAAAGGAGAGGACTAAGAACTGAGCCTTGTGGAAGTCCTTTCCATATAGTTTTTGGGGGAAGCAGGAGATTTTTAACATTTATAGATATTGATCTAGAAGAGAGAAAGTTAGAGACGTAATTGACTATCCTCACTGGAATGCTCAGATTAAGCATTTTCTGCCTGAGCACAGGAAGAAGCACATTATCATATGCAGAAGAAGTATCCAAGAAAACTCCTATGAGAAATTCATGTTTTGAAAAAGCAATATGAATATCTGTGACCAAAGTACTTAGGCTATCCATGGTACTTAAACCTTTTCGGAAACCGGATTGGCTTTTAGGTAAGAGATTATTCCTTTCCAAAAACCACTCCAACCGATTTTTTATTAAATGTTCCAAGATTTTTGCCAAAGTACAAGAAAGGGCATTAGGTCGGTAACTGGAAGGGTCATTGCTAGACTTACCTGGTTTGAGAATGGACAAAATAATTTGGGTTTTCCATTCAGCAGGAGGATCACTAGTAATATAAATAAAATTTAAAATGGATAGTAAGACAGTTTTAGTGTTCTCACTACTATTAATTATAAACGAATAAGGAATCCCATCAATACCTGGTGAGGAGTCTTTAAGGCCATTGAGTACAGTAAACAATTCCTGAGAAGAAAAGGGGGAATCAAATTTATCATTTGTTTTTAAAAAAGCAGAATCAAAAACTAGGCATTCATCATAAGATGGGACTGTTTGTGGTGCAAGTTTATTATACGTAAGTATATTCCACGGGGAAGGATCATTAGAAATTATATTTTAACTAGAAACTGCACAGCGATATTTTTTAACATTTCTCCAGACCAAAGATGGGGGAGTCCTCGGTGACAGTGACTCACAGAATTTAAACCAACCAGTTCGCTTTTTGTCTGACAGTAATTTTAAGGTTTCTGCAGCAATTTTTTTTATAGGAGATATAATTATCTGCAGTCATAGAACGGGAGTATATTAATACAGCCTCTTTTCTTCTCCTACAAGCTGCTGAACAATCTTGGTCGCACCAAGTAGGGGAAGGATAATTATTTTTGAAAGGTTTTTTAAGGGGATTGACTTATTAGCAGCAGAAATAATTGCATTTCTGAACTCTATATATACAGGAGCAATTATCATTGTTAATTGGGGGAAGAGTTGAAACCTCTTGTTCCAAAACTGTAGAATATAATTGCCAATTAGCTCTGGATAGATTATACTTTAGTCTTGGGCAAAATGTAAAATTTATTCTAGGTGAAGTAGGAGGAGTGATGAATATAGGAAAATGGTCACTGCCATAGCTAGAAGGTAATATTTGCCACAAAAGAAGGGAAGCAATATCTGGGGAGCAGAGAGTGAGGTCAACGGCACTTCTAACATTTTGTAATGGGGATACTCGACGGGTAGGAGACCCGTCATTTAGAATACAGAGATAAAAATTATCAATAAGATCTAAAAATAAGGGAGCCAGTGAATCACACAGATGGGAGCCCCAAACAGTATCCCAAAATAACCATAGGAGGTGACAGAGAAGAAATAAGTGTTGCAAGTTCTGTTAAAACATTTACATCAGGATTAGGAATGTAAACAGAGGGAATAGAGACATCAATGGCCTTAATAGCAACAGAATTTACTGCTGGACTATGAGGAGGGAGAGGAATTTGTGAAAATGTAACTGTTCTTAAAATTAATTAATAGAGGAGCCAGCACGACCATCACTCCTATCATCCCGGAGGCATGCGTAGCCTGAAACCCTAAAATGAGACTCAGGCCTAAGCCATGTCTCCTGGATGGCAAGAATGAAGGGGTGAAATTTATTAATGAGGTAAATGAGTTCATTTTTTTATTTCTAATGCTCCGACAATTCCATTGAAGAATTGGCGGGACTGCGAATGTTACGGGCTAAGGAGGAAAGCTGAGTAAGTTTTTGGTGTAAGCTGAGAGGAAGTTCCGTGTCACTAAAACGGGAGATCATGTTAATTAGAATTGATATCATAAGTTCGCAGAAATTATCATTACTAGAGGAGTTGTTGTCATTTCCCAGTAGAGCACACCCATTAGGAAGGGAAGAATTAGGATTCTCAACAATTGCCTGATGGGCTGCCATATCATATCCAGAATTTAATGATTGGCTGCAGGTATAGTTCATTTCAAATAGCATGGCAGGATTGTACTTGAAGCGGTCATTAGGCGATAACAAAAGAAGTGGTATTTACAACCGATACCTGGGAAGACCTTATCCTGACGTGGTATTTTTGTGGCAGCAAACAAGTTTTGATGCTTTTGTTAAATACACGATGACATTGTTGTCAAAAATTCAGTCGTCTTGTAACTTCGTTATTACACAGACGTACAAATAAACATGTTTCGACCATGGGAAATATCAAATAGTGCATCTACAAGTGATGAAAATAGTGTTCAGCGTAGAAAAAGACATTTAAGTTCAGACGCTCAAGACATAGTTTTGAGTGTTTACAATAAGCTTTTGTAAACACTCAGCGTCACTCAGAGTCAAATAAAAAAACTGTCCGTAAGTCAAACGTTACGCCTACAATAGAGGAAAATGTAATCCAAAGTGTACGAAACGTAATAAATTCTACAAATCCCATTTTTTGGAAGAATGTTTGTGACCATGTCATAAGAGTGGAAAACGAATTTTCGAGGGATCGGATACAACCATTTATAATAAATACGTGTGAGGACACAAATACCGATGAATGTTCTTCAGAGTGATTGATTAAACAAAATATTAACAAGTTGTTATAAGTATTTAAAATAGTTAAGTTAAAAGTAATAAAGGTTTTTTATCTACAATTTAATTTGTTTTAATGTTCAAGTACCAAAATTCGTCATTCCAGCTATACTGGTTCAGTATTATCAACAGATACTTAACTTCAAGTGTTAAAGCAATAAAATAATCACACAACAATAGATTAACATTACAGCTGTAATTGCTAAGTCTCAAGTGGAATCCTGCCATCCTATTTGAAATGAACTATACGTTGAGGGATAAAAATTGTTTTTTTATATGATGCAGTTTGTGAAAGCTGAGCCGAAGGGGTTGAAAGACTGTCAGTTAAATTATAAGTTGAGAACAGCTTTTGCGGTGTGGGGACCAGAGCAGAATAGGCAAGTAGGAGTTTGTCGAGTACAAGATAAACCTTCATGATTCTGTGCACATACAAAGCAGCGAGGGGATGATCGGCACTGGGAAGTAATATGGCCAAATCTACAACATTTATGACACTGAATTAGTGGCAACACATATTTTTCCACTGGCATTGAGGTGTAAAAACAGTAAATATTGGGAGGAAGTCTTTGTCCAGAAAAAGTTAGAACAACCGTCTGAGTTGGAACCCATGAAACGCTATTGCTGTCACTAACTGATCGTCTATTAAGTCGCCGTGCTTTAATTATAGAACCGTAGCCAGAGGGAATCTCTATAGCTGCTATTAATTCTTCTAGTGTCCACTCTATGGGAACTTGTCTAACTAGCCCCATACGAGTGATACTATATGAGGGTTTGGTTGCTTCATATTGTTGCGTGAATAAGTCAACTAGCGCCATCTAGTGTCAGGAACGAGAGCGAGGGGAGCTTTGCAGAAAATGACATCACAAATCTTTCAACCGACAGCGCCATCCGAAGAACTAAGTTTCTAGAAAATCTACACTCGAACACTCGTCGCTTTGCGCGCATTTACTTGAATATTCCGGATGCTTCATTGCTAATTTGTATATATAGGCGCTGCAAGATGCCATCGGGGCAGTATTGGATTTGGCGAGACAAGCGAAGCTTCGGAGCGGAATAAATTGAATTAGTGTGTTTAATTATTAGTGTTTTAAGTTTTAATCTGTGTAAAGTAAATTAAAGTGTTAATTTAGGTAATTTTATCGGCAATTTTTACTGTCACGAACCTCAAGCTCGTAACAATATTTAGAAATTTGGAGAGCTGGGTGATCGATGAAGGTGTTTGCATCTGCAGCTGTTTTAAACTCCACTGATATTCTATTTCGTTCAACTTTTTTGACTCCATCATGGACTATATTCTTAATATTGTTATGATACAGAAAGTGACCGAATTTAATTGGTTTAAGAGTTACTCCAGACAGCTGATCATTTGAGATTTTACTTACGTGAACTAGAAAAGGAGCGGCATCATCTTGAGAGTACTTAACTTTTTTATTAATAAAATCAGGATGGGTATATGAGGATTGTATTGAAGGAAACTGTTGATTTGGATCAGTAATAACTATTTTTTGTGGATGGGCAGACTCGTTACTTACTTGGGCACGTTTACGGTTAATTAGTTCTACATTATCAATGTTAATGGGTAAGGAAAAGGAATCATTGCGAACCCTTCCGGGATCGGGAGCTTCGTCCTCCATTATATTACTACAACAAAAATTACATAAAAACGGCACAACTACAAACACTTACTAATTTACAGATATTAAAACCTCCACCAAGACAGAAAAATTTACTACAGTAAATCAACAACACTTAATAAAACAATAAATTTCAAGCAAAAAAGGCACGACACTTGTATCTCTCACTTCCTCCCAAAAAAAAACCCAAAACAATTCAAGGTTCTATGTGTAATATATCACAGCAATAACATTACCTTACATATCACTGTCGGATGGTCTATACATTTTAAGTTATTGAAAATAATTTTTAACACCTTCAAAATATTGATAAAAATTTGCAACTATTCATTTTATACATTTATTCTATAAATTTATAAAAGTAAGACAATAGACAGTTGAACATATCTTGCAAGCCTGTAGACATATAGTTTTAGCGTTTCATACAAAATTTAGTAAAACGGTAACAGTTGGAGGTTTATCGAATGTCCACTGCTGAATACAGATTGGCTGTCGCCAAGTATGGCAGGCATGAGAGCAAATATAATTTTTATTTATAATTTTGAGTCATTATTGTTTAAAGATGCCGCTACACATCTTTCTTTCTTCTGTCGTGTCTAGTGATTGCAATCCGGATTCTTCGAAATCCGAAAATAACTGAAAAATCCGTATTTTCCAGAGTGTTATAAATCCGGATTTTAAGATTCAAATCCGGTTTTTACGGATTTTAGTGAAAATTGAGTTTAATGGATAATATTTTACATCTATCTACAAATTTTCATTCTAACTAATGAATAGGTAGGTGTTACCCTACTCTAATTTTTTTATTTTTTTTATAGAATAGGCTGACAAACGAGCACACAGTCCACCTGATGGTAAGTGGTTGCTGCGGCCCATAGACATCTACATCTATCTTCCATTACAAATCAAAATGCAGATGCGTTGTCACCCGTGAGGACTGAGATGGAATGCCTCATTTCCAGTAAAAAGGGTCTCCGGTTCTTTACACTCACCATACGAAATACAGCAGCATTAAGCTACTATTTCACGCTGGTATTCTGTGAGAGCGTGGTCCTTCCCCGGTCGAGCCGACCCATTCGTGCTACAACTATACTACTAATATAACTGCAGCATGGCTCTACCACGTAAAAAAATAGTCTAATACGCTAATACGTTCAGTTTATGAATGTGTTTTGTTGTTTATTTTCATCACCACCATCATTACAGTCCTTCACAAGTCCACTGCTGAACATAGTCCCTTCCTCAAGAAATGCCACAAAGCACGGTCTTGAGCCACCTGCATCCATCGACTTCCTGCATCTCTTACCAGGTCGTCACTCCATCTAGTGGGGGGTCGTCCTACACTACGCCTGCCGGTACGAAGCTGCCACTTGAGAACCATTTTTCCCCATAGATTGTCGGTTCTTAGGTCGGCCGGTCCATTGCCACTTCAACTTACTAATCCGTTGGGCTATGTCGGTCACTCTGGTTCTACTGCGGATATCCTCATTTCGAAGTTTATCACGCAGAGAAACCCAGAGCATAGCCCTTTCCGTAGCACCTTGTGTGTCCTTATACGGCCAGCAGTGAAGGACCACGTTCCAGATCCATAAGTAACCACTGGCAACACGCATTGGTTGTACAGTCTCGTTTTTAGGTTTTGAGGTATACCTGACTAGAAGATGTGTTGTAATTTCCCGAACGCTGCCTAGGCGAGTTGAATCCGTCGATTAACCTCTTGGTCTAATTTGGACTTACCTAGTCTGACTATTTGTCCCAGGTAAACTCACTCGTCAACAACTTCGAGCTTAGTGATCCCAACTACTACCAGCATAGGTGTGACATGGACATTAAACAGGATCTTTGTTTTGTCCCTACTCATCTTAAGACCTATCTGTTGTCTCCCAACTATTGAGTTCATTGAGCATAGTGCTTAGGTCCTTCAGCGATTCTGCCATAAGGACTGTATCGTCGGCAAATCGAAGGTGAGTTATGTACTCGCCATTGATGTTAATACCGTATCCTTTCCAGTCCAGTAGCTTGAAAACGTCTTCCAATGCAGCGGTGAAGAGTTTCGGGGAAATAACGTCACCATGTCTTACACCTCTCTGCAGTTAGATAGGTTTCAAACTCTGGTTCTGTACTCGAATAGCCATCGTAGCCCTACTGTACAAACACTTCAGCACTTTGATATACCGACAGTCAACTTGGCACCCCTGAAGGGACTGTAGCACCGCCCAAATTTCGACGGAATCAAAGGCTTTCTCATAGCTCACATACGCCAGGCAAAGTGGCAGATTGTACTCTTCGGTTTTCTGTACAATCTGCCGTAGGATATGTATGTGGTCTATGGTACTGAAGCCTTTTCGGAAACCGGCTTGCTCGGGAGGCTGGAAGTCGTCGAGTCAGTGTGCGAGACGATTCGTAATGACTCTCGAAAACGGCACGTAGACGCGGCTCCGAAAGGTAATTGGTCTGTAGTTCTTCAAGAGAGCGTTGTCTCCTCTCTTGAAGAACAAGACCACCGTACTTCTGCTCCACACCTCCGTAGTGCCACCATGGAGGACGGAATTAAAGAGCTTCTGAAGGACTTAAATACCAGTTTTACATCCGCTTTCAGATGATCCGCTGTAATTCCAATCTCTCCTGGGACCTTGCCGTTTTTAAGGTGCTGGAGAGCCACTCTAATCTCGCTCAGACTAACGTCCAGGATATCATCGGAATAGTGTCGGATAAGACTTGCAATTGGATTGTTACTAACACTTGCGTGTGGCTTCAACGATAATGTGTACAGTTGCCCTTAGAACCTCTCAATCTCACTCAAAATCTCAGGTGTCCCGGAAACGATGCTGCCACACTCAGTCTTCAGCCTTGACAGTTGGCTCTTTCTGACAGACTGACCTCTTGCAATGACTTTGGAGCCCTTGTTCCACTCGATCGCTTCTTCGCGTTGACTTCTTTAGACGAGATCTCTCCAACTTAACGTTTAGGTTCAGTGCGCCTCTAACCATTCAGTGATCGCTGCCATTTTTTACCCTTGCGATCACTGAGACATCACTGAACAGTTGTCGTCTAGTCGTCATAATGAAGTCAATCTCATTTTTTCTCGAACCGTCGGGGTTCGACCAGGTCCACTTTCTATGGGGTCACTTCTAAAAGAAAGGAGTTCATCATAAAGAATCCCTCTTGCTCCATGAAGTCGGCCAGCTGCTGGCCCCTTGGGTTCCGTTGCCTTATCCCAAATTTCCTACCTTCAGCGGACCGATTTTTCTTGCGTTGAAGTCTCCCATTAACACCGTGTAGTGAGTTTTGAAGGAATGCGTGGTTTTAGAAATACCCTCATGCATTTCCTCTACCTCCTCATCGGGATGTGCCAACGTTGGTGCGTAAACGTTTGACGATTCTGAGTACAAGGTATGCAACCCTCGTCCACATTCTCCCAATCTTTATAAAGTTGTTAACGAGAGACTTGTGGACGATAAATCCAACACCTCCTTGGGACAGACGGTCTTACTCTCGGTGATAAAACGAGTTGCCGGATTCGAGTATCACCATGTCCTCCCTCTCTTCGGACCTCGGATAATCCTATAATATTACAACACAACGTGTCTATCGCTTCTTCCAGCTCCAGGATCTTCTCGTCAGTCCTCAGGATGCGTGCGGTTTAATTTGTCTGGTCGATTCGTTTTAGGTGGCAACTGAACCTCCACTGGAGATTGAGTTGCCACCTAAAACGACTCGACTCGACTGAAGCACCCCCTGCCCTGCCGTTACCATAGTCTGGAGGCCGTCTATTTGCGTCGTTGCTCATGAGGGGTATATTGCTATAGTTGCCACGCTTGGCGAGCGGGTTGGTAACTGCAATTTTTTGTTACTTTTATCAGGAAGATGCTGCTGCCCATCTTCTGCCTGCTTACTTCTGTGGCCTTTTACGACACCCACGGGTAGATATGGGGTAGTGGATATTCTTAACCGCCACTACACGGTTTTTGTTTATTTTGGTTGATTTTATTCCGTCGTGTCAGAATAAATGCAGATTTTAAATGATTTATGCTGTTTTATTTCAGTTTTATCAAATCACCCTAAAACTTCGAATAATCCGGATTATCCGGATTTTAATCATAGGAAAATTAAAAAATTCGGATTTAAAAAAAATCCGGATTTTGCAATCTCTAGTCGTGTCTTACGACATCCACGGGACTATATGGTGTAATGGATATTCTTACACTGTCAAAAATGATAAGGAAAGGTGAACATAGATTGCTGAAATATAACTATGTATGCCCTATTTCAAGACTGTACTATACCAAATACTAAGCTTAAATTTGCATAATATACTTAACAACTTCAATATAATGGGTTGAATAACAATAAAGTAAAAAAGTACAGTTATACAGCCTTTATATATGTAATTAGGACATTTATTTCTGAGAGGCGTTTTAGGGCAAGGAAACATTCTCTGTGCTCTTCCAATACATGTTGGCGAACTTCACACCGTGTCTTTAAATATTTTTTTTAATTTCTAAAACATACAGGTTTTCTTACAATGTTTTCCTTTAACCTCTCAACCCCCTAGCGGTCTCATGAGACCGCGGCCATATTCCGTCTAATCCTTAGCGTTCTCATGAGGTCGCACCCACCCACAGCACTTTAACCCATAAAAACTTACATATAGGGACTACTTTTCTATGAAGAAGCATGGCATTGGCATTATATAATCAATATGAAATACTCTATCCCCTAGTGTAATAAAAATACTGTTATCCTAAGAATATTTATTAATAATCTACGTTTATTTCGTACGCCATTTTCGCGTGAATGTTATTGTGTTGATTTTTGGATTTTGCCAGTGTTTTATTAGTGTTTTAGTATAGTGTTTTATTATAAGATTGTAATGAAAGTTTTTGTGTGAATATGATTTATCTTTTTACGTAAATAATTTCGAGAAATATATATTGAAATAATTGTGATTTTCACGCTACCGACATTCGCTTGGTATGTTTTTTTGTTATCAAAATACAATAAAATCTTTTTGTAATGAAGTAAAACCTGACTTTTGTTTAGACCACAAGATAGAAAATTTTGTATAGATTTCATAATGCTGAACTTCTTCATAGATAAGTAGTCTGTAAATATAAGTTTTAACGGTTTTAAGTACTGTGGATGGGTGCGGTCGCATGCGACTGCATGGGATTTCTATGGCGCTTGAAGGGTTTGCCAAGCACGTGTTAAATCAGCTCTAAAAGTTGCAACTAAAAATTTTATGAGTACTTGCGGAGATAGAACCCGAGTTGCTCACATACTGTGAAATTTACAGCAAGCACTTTGCCCCTGAGCTACCATAGCTCGCATATGGCTATGACTTGCCTAATATCATTTTTTTTGCACTACCACAGATCTTCATCTTATCTATATATCTATATCTATACATATAATAAATCTGTAGAACAGTCGTGTCTGTAATTCTAATATTTCCAGGAAAAAAACAAGTCCATGGGCTAAATAAAGGATACTGAAGCCAAATTACTGGTTTTTAGAATCTTTCTCTATCTGTCTGTCTGTCTGTCTTTCAGTCTGTCTGTTAAAGATTCACGCAAAAACTACTGAACAAATCTCCATGAAATTTTGTTTGCAGGCGGTTAGTGACCCGGGGCTACTTATAGGCTACTTTTTATCCGATTACGGAACTTAAAAAAGGAGAGTTAAATATTTTCCTTTCTTTAGAAGTTAATTTTCTATTATATATGATATTGTTAGTTATAAGCGGGATTACGTAGTGTTTTTTTTTAAACGAACACAACATTTACAATTAAAGTTTAAAATTTGTTTTAACTGTAATAATTTGAAACTACGCCAACGATCTACATTGTACGTTTCCGAAACAGCGCCATCTGTCATAAAAAGTAAAAAGTAGCATATTTAGCCTTCAGTTATTAGTTACTAAGTAATAAATTAAATAACATAAATAACTTACATTTATACTTTATTAAATGATTTAAAATCTAAGATTTATTTTAAGTTTTCATTCTTTCATTTTAATAGTAATAATTTAAATAGATAATAGTGAAATTTATGAAAATTCAGATGTTTTTCAGTTTAATTACTAATATATAATAATGAACTGATTAACATTGGTTTGCCTGCGATTATTGCCAAACTCATAAATAACACTTATACTTTTTTAAGGATATTTTTGTATATGTCGTGGCCAGAACGTAGAAATTATTTTATCATGAATATTCGATCATTATAATATATAAAATTGTGGCGTTTCATGAAATTAAACACTTTCTGTTGACCATATCATGAGGCTTGACCAAATTGATGAATAAATATTATTTGAAAAAATTGACAACTAAACCCAACATTGCTTTTTCATAATATTCTAATATCGTAAAATAGTTTCACTATTCACCGCTAACGGTGCCGATAGCGCACTTTTTAACAGAATTTTTAAAATTTTAAATGTTCGCGGCTTTGAGGTAGCCCAAGGATCACCCCCGCCGCATATCAATCTACTGTCGCTAATATTACTAGATGATGCTTTCGTATGATATTATGGCGAAACGAGAATTGACTTCGTATATACAATTGTAGATTGAGGATAAATTTGACAAACGTTGACATTTATACGATACTAAAGTTTCACCAGAGCTTAGCACGGGTGATTCCTGGATATCGGTAACAGCATCATCTACCGGATATAAAATCTAAACCATACAGGGATCCACTTAAATACATACAAAAAATTTCATCAAAATCGGTGTCTTAGCCAGACTGTTTTATACTATGGAGAGATGGTTAGTAATAACAGGCTATTAAGATATGATTGCGATATTTGAAGTGGTCCAGCACTTCATGATAATTTGATCAATTCTACGATCTGGCCACATTTACATAACTTGAGAGTTTTGGCTTTCATAGTTTTAATCTGAAATTAGCGCCATCTATTTACTGTTAAATAAACTAATAAAAACTAACTGATAAGATTAAATATAATACTATTGAATGCTTTTCTTGCAGGATCAAAAACTTAAAATATCCAGCCATTATTGAGATGATTTGCCGTAATTGCCATGTTTAGCAAAACAATTAACTAAACTGTTCTGTTATACTGCATAGGTACTGTGTATACAAAACTGTGATTAAAAGAGAAACTTTAGTAACTATACTTATTGGGTGTATATCGGCATAGCAATAATTTCACTAACTTCCTTTGGTATTAAGTTATCCTATGTAAGTTTTTATTTCTATTTGATGGATTAGTAAAAACATAAGCAACTATTTGATAGTGCCAATCAATATTCAATAGGTCAATGATATTATAAAACAAATATGACTGGCCTGTTGGTCTAGTGGTTAGTGACCCTGACTGCTATGCCGGAGGTAGTGGGTTCGATTCCCACCCAGGACAAATGTTTGTGTGATGAGCACGATGATTTGTTCTGTGTCTGGGTGTAATTTATCTATAATATTTATGAATTTAGAAATATATAAGTATGTTTATCAGTTGTCTTGTACCCATAACACAAGCTCTGCTTAGCTTGGGACTAGATGGCGTTGTGTGATAGTTGAAAAAAAAACCTTAATTTACGAATACATGTAAAGAGTAAAAAGTAAATAATGTAAATTTGAATCAAAGATAATTTACCCTTATTAAATATAACTCGGAAGTCATGACCAATATAAAAAGTGACAGGGTTGCTAGACGTACGATATTAATGGAATTCTAAACAAATCTATGTCCAATAATCTCTAAGAATTTAAAAGATATTATTTGACTAACAAATGTGACAGCTTGGCGACTCTACAAAGGCTCCAACTTTACTGATTTTGGTATGGAGCAGTATTAAATGATGTTCCTCAACGGAAGCCCACGCGAGCGAAGCCGTGGGTAAAAAAATTGTATAGAAATATGTTCATATACATAACATCTAATAATAACACTTTTTAGTGATCAAAAATTTGTAAATCAAGTTTCATTACCTGATCAAAAGCCGGGAATATGTAATCAGCAAACTGTATTTCAGCTATAGCTGTAGCTCCTGCAGTTGCAAGTCCAATACCAAACCCAGCTATGCCTTGCTCACACAGCGGTGTGTTAAAAACTCTATCCTTACCATACTTGTCCTGTGAATTATATTACATTAAATAAATTTATAGAATAGAACAACAATAAGTAAAAATATATATTTATTACAACTACATTGGTTTAATCATGAAGTTTTCTATCACCAATGAGCTTGTGGTGAATCAACGCTTATATAGGGCGGGTAGAGATTAAGTGAGTACCAACTACGAACTTTAAGGTGAGCGAGCACCCAGCCCCAACTACCACAGTTTATTAGAAATGACTATGTCATTGTTTTCACTAGATCCATAACATTTTTTTGCTTAACATGGTTAGCTTAGCTGCTCTTTGGTTATGTCTACCCCATTGGGGATTACAGATGTGATTACCTATGAATCTATGTATCCTTAACATTCTTAAACCCTTGAGAACTGCAACGGAATATCTCATTACTAGTAAAAAAAGATTTCTGCTTGTGCTCAACTATTTTAGGCTGACATTCTAAGTGAGTGTTGTCTTTTTCCAAACAAACATTTGTGCCGCAGATTAAATACAACATCTTTTTATCACATTTAAAAACATGAAAATTTTAGTAAGGTGACAATCAAAAGTAAAAAATACCCAGTACTAATTTTCAAAAAGTGTGCAGCATTACTATAGATACATCAATAGAAAGATAGATAACTTAAACCCACAGTACAGGTACTTAAAATAGCTACAATAGCAGAAAATTTATAAACTACAAAATACCTCTCGTCAAAAAAAGTATAGTTGAAAAAGAGATAATAATGTATTTTTATCCAACTTCAAAAAATGTAGGATTATATTCAATACAGAAATATTTTCTTACATACATCTCTAGCAATAATTCTTTACCACATAGTCCATTTCAATTATTCTTTTTTTTTGTTAGAAAGGGATGCTTTATATAAATCGGTTTATATAAATTTGCTCTAGATCTGATGATGGAATCCATGAGAATATCATTAAACTCTTTAATTTGCAATAGCATCTCCACAACAAATTATGAGCAAATTTACCAAGTTAACAAATTTGATTATATGATTACTGCATAGTGGCAGTGTAACACTATATCCGATATTGTTCCATGTGTCGAGAAGGACTACAGAGGGAAAACAAGGAGATGGACTTCCTAATAACAACTAAAAGCAAACAAAACTACTGTTGTTAATCCATCTACCAAGTTTGGCGAACTCAATTCAGGGGTTTTTGTTGATGCAGGCCCATATATTGCCTCATCAAAATCCCCAATTGGGGAGAATGTTGAGTAGCGGACTTTTACTTTTTTTTTTTTTTTTTTTTTTTTTATAGGATAGGGTGACAAACGAGCACACAGTCCACCTGATGGTAAGTGGTTGCTGTGGCCCATAGACATCTACATCTATCCTCATTACGAATCAAAATGCAGCTGCGTTGTCACCCGTGAGGACTAAGATGGAATGCCTCGTTTCCAGTAAAAAGGGTCTCCGGTTCTCTACACTCACCATACGAAATACAGCAGCATTAAGCTACTATTTCACGCTGGTATTCTGTGAGAGCGTGGTCCCTCCCCGGTCGAGCCGACCCATTCGTGCTACAACTATACTACTAATATAATTGCAGCATGGCTCTACCACGTATAAATTTGTTGTAAAAGTAATGGATTACTTTTAGTTTAGAGCCAGTTTTTACATTTTTAAAAGTTTAATTACAGTACTACAGTTTATAAGCTTATAGCGTAGGCTTAATAGATAATGTTACAATAGGAATTGAACAATATAAACATAGATTACTGCCTATATACTAGAGAAATATAAAGCCTGTTATATTAAAGTTGTCAAAGCAATGATGTTATTTTAAATTATTGGAGACAATATATACAAGGAGTTTTTAAACAATATTAAAAATAAACTATAAATTGGTGTTACTACAATTTGTTATTAAAGGTTTGATATTTACTCTTTCATAAGCAAAAATTCATACCTTTCCTGTAGGTATAGTAAAAGGCGTATACATACATAATATTTGCAGTGTGGTAGGGCCATTATGATTGACCGGGGAAGGATACCAGCGTAAAATAGCAGTTTAATGCTGCTGTGTTTCGTATGTTGAGTGCAGAAAACCGGAGACCTGTTTTACTGGAATCGAGGCATTCCATCTTAGTTCTAAGGTGTAACGTCAATAAAAGGCGGAGTGGAACAGCGAACTGAGAGCTTTATTGGTACCCACTACCTACATACACAATAACGAAAATAACTATAATATACCCTACACATTCCCCCTTTAAATGACTAAGTGACATATCATTTAATAAAAACATCTAACTATATCATCCAACAAAAGGATGTATGTTATTGTACATTAATTCCGATTCTTTCCTATTACACAGAAAAAAGAAAATAATTACAATTCCTTTTTCTTGGCTCGAATATAAGCACGCAGTGCTCTAGCCGATACACTCGGTGAAGGCGGTGACGAGGAGTTTCTCTCTGCATTATCTGTAATATTCGAACTGCCTTTTTCGTCCTGGTCAATGCCCTCTCCGGTTGCATCTTCAAATAAGTCATCGGTGCCACTATCAGGCCTCAGGTGTGGGGTCTCCTCGGTCTCTTTTAATTCGCTAATGCTAGGCCTTGAAAGGGAATAACGACTTTTACGATTGGTTGGTATCACTTGGTCGATATGTCTTTTCCACTCGATTCCATCCCCCATGCTGACCCTATAAGAAACGGGTCCCGTTTTTTTTACTATCTTTCCTTCACGCCACTTGCCCCCTTTTGGTGTATAATTTCTAGTCAACACCCGGTCTCCTATAGCTATATTACGGTCCGAACCCCCGGAATTGGCAACCTGCTGATATTGAGCCCTTCGCACCACATCAGCCGTGTTGGGACGTAAAGCATCCAGGCGACTGCGTAAACGGCGACCTAACAATGCCACTGCAGGTGACACCGCGGTTGTGGCATGTTCGCAGTTGCGGTATTGAAATAAAAATCTGTTTATTGCCTGTAATATATCTTCCCCTTCAAAAACCGCCCGTTTTATAACTTTTTTAATGGTTTTCACCGCATTTTCCGCAGCACCATTTGCCTGAGGTCTGTAGGGAGCCGATGACACATGCCTAATACAATTTTTTTTACAATAATTTTTAAAATCTATGGACATAAAAGGCGGTCCATTATCCGTGACCAATTGCGACGGCAAGCCAAATCTTGCGAACATACTTCTAAATGCGGTTATGGTCTCTTTGGCATCCGTCCGACCCATCGGTACTACCTCTATCCATTTCGAATGGGCGTCTATAACTATGAGATATTTCTTGCCCACGTATTCGGCAAAATCTGCATGCAAACGTTGCCACGGATTTAGAGGGAATTCCCATGGATGCAGAACGGCTCGGGGAGGACTATCACGAACTGAGCAACACGCTTGGCAATTACGACATAAGTTTTCTATGTCCTGGTCTATACCAGGCCAATAGATGTAATTTCGAGCTAGATTTTTCATTTTATTCATTCCTAAATGACCCTCATGAATTTCCATTAAAACTCGTTCTCGTAGTGAGGGAGGGATTACGACGCGATATTTATAAATTAAGCAGCCTAGATCAAGCAACATTTCTTGCTTTCTATCAAAGTACGGCTTCTCGTCGTCGCATTTGGTCGAGAAGGGCCAACCGAACATTACATAGCCTGTAATTCGGCTCAATACCGTATCCTTTTTTGTTTCGATACTAATATCCTTGAAGTTTACCGGAATAGTATCTTCCAGTAAATTAATGTAAGACGTGACCGAGGACTGGTGACGTTCGGTTGGCAGAGGAAGGCGGGACTGCGCGTCGGCCGGGCCGTTAGCAGCCGAGCGAACAAACTCCACTGAAAAATCATAGGCGGCCAATCGGGCAGCCCACCGCTGTAAGCGACTGGCTGCCGTTTGTGGTATCCCGCCTCTTTTCCCAAAAATGTAACTTAACGGCTGATGATCCGTTCGTAAAACAAAGCGTCGACCGAATACATATTGGTGGTGTTTCGTTATTCCAAAAAATATGGCCAGAGCCTCTTTATCTAATTGACTATAATTTTTTTCTGAAGCATTAAGCGTACACGATACACAGCTGACCGGTCGCTCGGTGCCGTCGGGGTATACGTGTGCTAGTACTGCGCCCAGCCCATACGCACTGCTGTCCACCGACAGAACCAGTGGCCGCCCTTCCTCATAGTGAGCCAAAACCTTTTCTCCCAACAAAGCTCTTTTAGCTTCTCGGAAGGCCTGCTCGCATTTTGAAGTCCATTTCCAATTAACTCCTTGGTTTAATAACAAATGTAAGGGATGTAAAATGGTACTGAGATTAGGAATAAACTTGCCATAGTAATTAAGGAGACCAAGAAAACTTTTTAATTGGGTAACATTCAGTGGTGTTGGAGCATTAGAAATGGCTTCCATCTTTTTCGGATCGGGATGCAATCCCTGCTTGTCAATAATAAAACCTAGGTACTTTACACTTTTTTGTAAGAACTTACATTTCTCGGATTTAACGGTAAAGCCCATAGTCCGCAACCGTTCAAGTACAGCTCGTAAATTACTCAGATGTTTATTTCGCGTAGCTCCCGTGACACAAACGTCGTCCAAAAAAACTACCGTACCGGGTATACCGCTGAGTGTCTCTTCCATAATTTTCTGGAATTTTTCGGGAACACACGACAACCCAAATGGGGTTCGACGATATACGAATGTGCCTAGATGTGTAGTAATTGCAGTGTAACGCCGAGAATCCTCCGTTAGCAGTAATTGTTGATAGGAATTTTTTAGATCAATTTTCGAAAATTCTTCACCACCACTTAATTTGGCAAAAAGTTCTTCAATTCGCGGTAACGGATAAAACTCCCGCTTGAGCTTTGGATTTATCGTAATTTTATAATCTCCACAAATTCGTATATCGCCGTTTTCTTTTATAACCGGTACTATAGGAGTACCATACTCGGAGTGGTCCACCTTAAAAATGGTACCCTCGGCCTCAAGCCTCCTCAGCTCCTGTTCGACCCGGGATCGAAGCGCCAATGGCACGGGCCGCGCGCGCACGTACACCGGTTGTTCGTCACTGAGCTGTAGTTGAACGCTTTCGGTACAAGTGCCTAACTGATCTGTAAACACTTCGGGGAATTCGCTAATGAGTCGGCTCACGAATGAATCATCTAGAATTTCATTAACACTAATATTAATTTGATTTATTTCAAGAGCTCGAATCCATTGTCTACCTATTAAAGGGCATCCTCCGATACGAATTACATATAAAGAACAATTTTTTTTTCTGACCTCTCCCAATGCTACATGACCAATATAAAACCCAAAGATTCGATTCGCGAACCGACATAACTATGTAATCTTACATTATCTTTGATAAGGGATTTATACGGAAAATGACACAAATAAAACTGTTCACTTATTGTCGAAATGCGACTACCGGTATCGACTTCGAAAACTAACGGCTGTCCATCTACTTTCAAAGTTAATTTATAAGACTCGTTACCTTTAGCTTTCAGCTGGATATTAAAAAAATCCTCTCCTTCGGAACTCACATCACTCACATAATGCTGTGGGCCGCTCGACTGCCTCCCGTCGCGCACTTCTTTGCACATCACCTTAAGAT
Source organism: Parnassius smintheus behrii (assembly GCA_036936625.1). Taxonomy (NCBI): domain Eukaryota; kingdom Metazoa; phylum Arthropoda; class Insecta; order Lepidoptera; family Papilionidae; genus Parnassius; species Parnassius smintheus. Next base: position 6,814,602 of record JAUPFT010000006.1, read on the forward strand.
GTCCGCGCCTACCACACTTATCACAATTGTATTGCGCAAATCGGCACTTATCCGCCCTATGTGGCTTTCCACAACGCCAACATGGCCCCGAGCTTCGCTGACTCCGTCGCGTCTCCATGGTGCCTCCTCTAGAGACCGAGCGTAGGTCTCGCCGCCCTCGGCGCTCCCCGGCCTGATGTAAACCTTCGCCTCTTTCTAGACTGCTGCTCCGAACACCTGAGGTCGAAGCTGGTGCCGTGGCACCACTCACCTCCGCGTGTCTCTCCGCAGCCTCCAGCGCAAAAGCCAACTCCACCGCCTCCTTGTACCGAATGTTTCTTTCGGCAAAAATACGGGACCGCATCGCCTCGCTCGCAAGACCTGATACAAATTGGTCCCGCAAATTCTCTTCAAGTGTCACTCCAAAATTGCAGGTCGAAGCCAAATGTTTCAGATTTTGCAAATATTCGGCAAGTGATTCACCTCCGAGTTGCCTGCGCAAGCGGAACACGTGGCGCTCTGCAATCTCGGAACGCTGTGGTTCTAAGTGACTCGACACTAAACTCACTAATTCTTCGAAAGTTTTGTCTTCCGGGTGTGCAGGAGAACATAGATCGCACATCAACGAATATGTCGCCTCGCCGACCACGGTTATTAACATAGGAACTCGTAATTCAGACTTGATTTCGTTTAGCAATATAAATTGTTGAACTCGACGAATATACGCGGGCCACTGTTTACTGGCTAAATCGAACGGCTCTAATTTACCAATAGGCATAATTACGACCACTTTATAACGTTTTGAATAATACGAAACAACGCGTGGTTACGGACTCGTCGCCAATGTAACGTCAATAAAAGGCGGAGTGGAACAGCGAACTGAGAGCTTTATTGGTACCCACTACCTACATACACAATAACGAAAATAACTATAATATACCCTACAGGTGACAACACATCTACATTTTGATTCTTAATCAAGGTTAAGTGTAGATGTCTATGGGCCACAGCATCCACTTAACATCAGGTGGACTGTGTGCTCGTTTGTCACCCTTATCCTATAAAAAAACAAATTAGAAAATGGGCAGCAGCATCTTCCTAATAACAACTAAAATTTAAAAGAACGGGTGTTTGCCAACCTGCTAGTCGATCGTGAAAACTATCGAAAATATCTTCCTATGAGGTAATCTACGGGGGAAGCCTATGTTCAGCCGTGGACTTTAATAGGTTACAAAGATAATGTTAATATATACAACAAAGAGCATTAAAATAATGTTAAATGCCCACTATTTGTTTCAATAATTTGTTGTTATGGTATATTAATATAATATATGCTTTCATAAGCAACAATTCAGATCTTTTGATATTAAAAAAACCAACCCCCTTTTTAATAAACATAATGCTAACCTGTAAACCCAAAGCACATCTAAAGACTCCACCAAATGCAACATCTTCACCAAATAGCACTGCCGTTGGGTCATCTCTCAGTGTGATGTCCATTGCATTGTTTATTGCTTGCATCATGTTCATTTTTGTGGTTTCACCTGTTAACATAAAATTATTATAAATTGTCTTGAAAATGAATAAGCATTGGTTTGAATTTTTTTAACTTTTTTTAAATTTACAAGTCAAGCAAACTATTATTTGTGGTCAGCCAAGCTACAGCTATATTAAGGTTGTAAAATGAATTGGCCAGCTCGACCTGGAAAAAACCACACTTTCACAGAATACCAGTGTAAAACAGCAGCACAATGCTACTGTTTTTGTATGATCAGTGTACAGAACCGGAGCCTTCTTTTACTGGAAACAAGGTATTTCATCTTAGTCCTCAGGGGTGACAACGGATCTGCATTTTAATTTTTAATCGAGGATAGATGTAGATGTCTATGGGCCGTAGGATCCACTTACCATCAGTCGGGCTGTATGCGCACTAGTCACCCTAATTTTATTGGAGAACAGATGGATTCCCGGGCAGAAAAGAAGCTCTAACCACTTAGTTGAGTTTCATTATTTCTTTAGGATGGCTTACAGATTATCTACTTAAAAAAAATTATGAAGTTACAAAATAGCAATAAGAATTGCTTACAGCAATCAATAGATCTTTTTACTATGTTAATTAGGAACAAATATTATTGAATCCATGTCTATAGACAGTTTAGTAGTTTTAGTATACTAAAACAGTGAAAATGCCATCTCTTCCATCTTTCTAAACATTTGTTGTACATTTATTTGCCTTAACTATCATGATTGGTAGATGGATTGATTGCAGCACCAGACATCTCATACCTTTGGTGCTATGGAATATCACCGGCACGGATATTTAGCATTAGCATTGGAGATTTTTCGAAGCCATAATATTTTTCCGGCATAGTCATCTCTTATAACATCACCAGGACGAAATGGATCTATTATGTGTGACTTTATTAAGTCCTTTTTAATGAAACATGACCTATGTTTTATTTTTATTTTATAGAATAAGGGTGACAAAGGAGCTAACCGTCCATCTAATGGTAAGTGGGTGCTCTGACCCATAGACGTCTAATCTATCTTTAATTGAGAATCAAAATGCTTAAGAATAACAATCTGAAGTACCGCCAGATCTCTACACTCGCCATATGAAACACAGCAGCATTATGCTGCTATTTCATGCTCATATCTCACTAGTATTCTGTCTTATTTCACTGTCCCAAAGACATTAAGTAATTTAAAAGTTACTTCCAATACTAGTTAGTTCCAATTGAGACAAACTAATTAACTAAAAGTTTATATTGCATTCACAAACTATGGATAATTTGATACTTAATTTCTTTAGTTGATGATTATTTAAAACGGTAATAAAGCATATAAATTAAACAAGTCTATTCCCTATAAATATTTGTTTTTTAGATGTGCATCAAAACCAATGCCATTTGCTGAATAGTAAACAAATATATGATTAATTTAGATTTTGCACACCTGTAAAACTAATACTTGATTTAGTTATCTATATTATCTGTATTACATGTTCTGAATGGTAAAAAACACAGGCAGTTTATGAAATACTCAAAGAAGGGAAATAATGTTTATTATTAAACTTACCAGCCACCGGTTTTTCATTATCAGGATAATAAATAAAGTGAGAGGAGAGTCTTTTTGTGCAGTCGTTCACATATTTTGTTAATTTTCCAACAATAATACTTTTCCGCGTCAACCAACTAGCCATTTTCGATAGTGACGATTAACGACCTCAAGTCGTGCGAGCCGCCGCCGCGTGTTGAATGAATTAAACAAACCATCTTATCTGTAATTCTAATTACATAGGTACTTCTGACTTCTGATAAAAATCCGATAATTCACGATGAAAGAAAATTAGTTATCTTTAGATGTGGATAATAGTCATAAGAAAAATTGTTTTCAAGAAAGTTCTTAATACATATATCCTAAATGAAATTATAAATTATAAAAATTATAATTATTTACTATATTCATATTTTTGCACAATATGACCTTGAGTCCTTGACCTTTAACCTACATTTTTGTTCTTTGATTGGTTGGTCATTTAAGGCAGGCAAAGGTCTTAGACCATACAGTGTAGTCTTATTTGTATTTTATTCACACAACTTTTTGTAATATGCTGATACGTCACATTTTAAAGACCTTGAGGATTTTGACGACAGCTTAAACCAGCGAAGAGTTTTGGCGGGAACTTGGGCGTCAATGGATTGTCGCTCCTGTTTTGTCGCTTGGATAATAGTTTGAAGTAGATTTTGATTCGTAAAAGTGATGCGATTTAGTAAATTAAGTGTCTGCGCATTTGAACTATTGGATAAAACGACGAAACAAATGTTTTGATGTAGATATAAACCTCAAGTTGTTTTGATTGCGCCTTATGAACTTGAGCGGCTGTCGTCATCGAAAAAAAAAAATATAAAAATCAAGATTCCGAAAATGATAGGCTCAGAAGATGGATGACTGGCCTGTTGGTCTAGTGGTTAGTGACCCTGACTGCTATGCCGGAGGTCGTGGGTTCGATTCCCACCCAGGACAATTGTTTGTGTGATGAGCACGATCATTTGTTCTGTGCCTGGGTGTAATTTATCTATAATATTTATGTATTTAGAAATATATAAGTATGTTTATCAGTTGTCTAGTACCCATAACACAAGCTCTGCTTAGCTTGGGACTAGATGGCGTTGTGTGATAGTTGTGGATTATTATTATTATTGTGGGGTATCTATATAGTTTTCTCATCTGGTTGGGTGCTATAAATATATAATTATATTATTATTATTATTATTATTATTATAGGCTCAGAAGGGCTAGAACCCAGAGCCGTAAAGCCAGTTTAATAAAAAATAAAAAATTAAACCGGTGTACCTACTAGTCCTGAAGGACAGAGAACTTCATGCTACTAGTGTAAGGAGTACAGACTCTGTATAAAAAAGTGTGCGTAGGAAATCGTTAAATAAGGGTGGCGCCACTGTAGCTGCAGTCTAACGAACTTTTTATAATTTTTTTATTACACAGACTTTTACCATAATTCTTTTTACAATAATTATTTTATTGCTTTCAAAATGTTTTTTTTTCATAATCACTCTCAACATATTTAACGGCGATTTCTCATACCCTGTAGCTACTCGAGCGCTGTTGTGGAGAGTTTTTGCACTGTTATTTACTTCTTACATACAGACCCATTTTCAACTATTCTATGGGAGATTGCTGGTGTTTTGAGATATTATCCAATCCACGTCCCACTGCTCGGCACAGGCCCCCTTTCTTTTCTGAGAGGGGTTTAGGGTAAGGAAATGGCCGCTGCAATGCGTATTGGTGAACTTCACACGTCCTTGAAATGTTTTTTCTTGTTTCTCAGACATGTAGGTTTTATCACGATGTTTTCTTCACCGCCGAACACATGGTAAATCAGCATTTAAAATTTCAATTAACATGTTTATTGTTGCTGGCGAACCCGGGGTGCTCACGTAACGCTGCGGTCAGGGGCTAAGGAAATTTACAGTGAGTGCTTAGCCCTTAGTCCCTGAACTACCACGGTTCTTATATTGAATAAAAATGTTTTTATTATATTTTATCCACTCCACTCAATGCTAAGCCACTGCACCACGGAGTTCGTCGATAAAGGTATTAGGTATGTGGAGCATGGATCACAGAAATAGAAATAATAAGACAATAGAAATGAATTAGCGCTTTCTTTCAAAACCGATGTCGCCACCTGCAGCCGTATTATAAACATAATAACAATGTCCTCCAGACCGAATTTCGGCCACGGCGGCCCGCCTCAACGGAGGCTAGCTATCGGCGCAGGACAGGATTATAGTGCCCAAGTGTATACGCAAGTACAGGTGCACTCTCTATTCCCTCACTCTCGTAATCCGACGGGACGGTAAACCGACACGACCGGGAGAGAGATCAGGCGCAGGACCAACGGCTTTACGTGCTTTCCGAGGCACGGGGCACTTCGATCAACAATACCAACTAGATAACGGGTCACGTACAAAATCATAGCTAAATACTGTCCGCATGAATATATACTTATACAGCTACATTTTGTTTACTAAAGAAATGAGACATAAATTAAAATAGTTTTAAGTTCAACCTAATTACAACCGTCGCATCTAGTAATAAAGTCACAAATCTTACGATCATTAGTTCATTAGTCACAAAAAAAGAACAAAGCTATACAATACTCCTATCACTTGGAAATAAAAAGACATAGGTTAAATAACATTTTGTGTGAAATCAACCTTAAGATATAATAAAATAAAGTACTTTTTCCCGTTATTGCGTTTCGAGCTACATCATTTTGTTATGTTTCTGTTTTCTTCTTCGAATTTGGCCCAGGAAGTATTGAGTCGCGTTGAACACTAAAATAATTTATAATATGATCATAAGTTTAATTAAAATTATTTTTATGTTTTGGGCATTTATGATCGTTGGTATACATACTTTCAGTCAAGAAATAAAATATAGTATGTGGTATATTGATTGCATTTAATTAACTAATTCAATATATATCTATTTGAGTTTTTGTATGTATATATGTTCGTAGTATGTATGTATCTATGTATATATATATATATATATATATATATATATATATATATATATATATATATATATATATATATATATATACGAGGTGTGTCCAAAAAGTAAGGTGACTTTATATTTTCATGAAAAACTATTTATTTATTCATCAATATTTATGTTGTCCCCTTCAAAGTAATCCCCCTCAGATATAATACACTTGTGCCAACGCTTTTTCCAATCGTCAAAGCATTTCTGATAATCACTTTCTGGTATAGCCTTCAGCTCTTTCAGCGATGCAGTTTTTATCTCTTCAATCGTTGCAAATCTTCGTCCTTTCATAGGTCTCTTCAGTTTTGGGAACAGGAAAAAGTCACATGGGGCCAAATCCGGTGAATATGGTGGCTGAGGCATGATTGTAGTGTTGCTTTTGGTCAAAAAACCTCTCACAAGCAACGATGAGTGAGCAGGTGCATTATCGTGATGCAAAAACCATGAATGGTTTACCCACAATTCGGGACGTTTCTTACGTATTGCTTCTCGCAAATGGCGCATAACTTCAAGGTAATACTCCTTATTGACCGTACGACCTTGTGGCAAGAACTCATGATGCACCACACCCCTACAGTCGAAGAAAACTGTAAGCAAAACCTTCACATTTGATCGAACTTGGCGTGCTTTTTTTGGTCTTGGTGATTCAGTGTGCTTCCACTGGGACGATTGAGTCTTTGTTTCGACGTCATAACCGTATACCCATGTTTCGTCACCTGTTATGACCCTTTTGAGCAAATCTGGGTCGTTGTTGACATCATCCAATAGCTCTTGAGCGATTGTCATGCGACGGTTCTTTTGGTCGAAATTGAGCAATTTTGGAACAAACTTCGCTGACACACGTTTCATACCCAAAATATCCGAAAAAATTTCATGGCAAGAGCCAACCGATATGCCAACATACTCCGCAACTTCTCTGATAGTGATTCGACGATTTTCCAAAACAAATTTCTTCACTATTTCAACGTTTTCATCGGTTGTTGACGTGCTGGGGCGTCCAGAGCGAGGTTCGTCATTGGCATCTTCTCGGCCATCTTGAAAGAGCTTGTACCACTTATAAACGTTTTTTTTTACTAAGAGTAGACTCACCGTATGCCACTGTCAACATTTCAAGTGTTTTGGAGCACGTAATTCCATTTTTTACACAAAATTTGATGCAAATTCTTTGATCCATTTTTTTTTGATAGAAGAAAATCGCCGAGCACACCAAAGTACGTCTGACCTTTGTAACTGTCAAAAATAAACTAAACATGCTATACACTTCAAACTTGCATGCTGATGTGCTGCTCAGGACATGTGTACCAACGCAACAAAATACAAAAATCGAAAATCGAATGTGCGTTGCCCGCGAAATTCAAAAAGTCACCTTACTTTTTGAACACACCTCGTATATATATATATATATATATATATATATATATATATATATATATATATATATATATATATATATATATATGCTGCAATTATATTAGTAATACAGTTGTAGCACGCTCTCACATAATACCGGCGTAAAATAGTAGCTTAATGCTGCTATGTTTCGTATGGTGAGTGTGGAGAACTGGATACCCTTTTTACTGGAATCGAGGCATTCCATCTTAGTCCTCAAGAGTGACAACGCATCTGCATTTTGATTCGTAATCGAGGATAAATATAGATGTCTCTGGGCCACAGCAACCACTTACCGTCAGGTGGACTGTGTTCGTTTGTCACCCTATCCTTTAAAAAAACTTGTTTGTGTTTGTGTACAATAAAGAAAAATGAATAAATAAAATACTAGTTATTTTATGTTTTTGCGTATAATAGGATTTTTATTTATTTATAAGTGTTTTTATGTGTTGTACACAAAAAGTAATAAACTGCAAGTACGCTTTTTGTTTTTCATATGTATATAATATTGGCGGCTGCCAAAGGTGTCAATAGCTGTATGTTACAAATAAAAATATCACCGAATTCCACATCTTTATATTCACGTACATTTCAGTGCAATCAATAAATCCAAAATCAAAATATTTATAACAGAAACAGAAACTTTTTTATTCAATATAGATTAAATAATACTTATTGAAAGTCACTTTATTTTATTTTACCACTGTCTCCTAAAAAAGCTAAAATAAAGAAGCTAAGTAGGTATCTAATGGAATTACACAAACAAAGACAAAAGTAGCAATTACCATTATTTAAAGTTTTGGTAACAAATTATTAAAAATTATTACAATACAAGTCTACTTCGTGCGTCTATGTTCTGTTTCACAAATGTTTGCCCGTATATTGGTCAACTTTGGCAAAACATTTGTAGGGGTGGTTTTGATCGGTAATTTTGTTCCAAATATGATATTATTTGTTAGCTTAGACCTTAAAATATCACTTATTATACATGTACTTACTGAAAGTAAGACACTCCGGCCGTTAAATTACTTTTTCGGGCATTATTCTTGCAACTTTTAAATACACATTGCGGCATTGTGAAACCTGTTTATATTGGCTGTGTTTCAAGTGAACTAAACGAAACAAGAGCTCACGTCTCATGCGCGCTGTTATGTACCGAGACGGGTTTCTCGCGCCGATCCGACATCTAGTTGGTATTGTTGATCGAAGCACGGGGGTGAGACACCGCCAACTTCCTGACTCCGGGCAGCTACTGAGAATTTCTTGACAGAAAAACTCAATAATTGATTTTTGGGCCCGACGTGGGATTGAACTCAGGACCTCATGATCAGCAGTCGCACTACTACAACCACTAGACCAACGAGGCAGTCATTATAACCATATTATGCAATGCACAATGATATCTAATGTTTCACATTACATTGCTTGGCGAATTTGTCAACGTCGCGTACGTCGCGTATTACGGTAGAACAAAAACAGCAATGGTAATTGTCAATACAAAAAGTAATAAATGAAAGTTTATAAAGGTAAATATCATGGTAAAGTATTCATCTCGATGTAATTAGTAAATAATCAATTTACCGATGAAATTGTATGCCTTTATTAGTTAAATTGCACGTCCTTGATGACTTTTTACTACTTTTTTACTATATATGCTGCAGTTCATCATTATAATAACATAAATTCACGTACGATGTTCTATGCGCAACTGTACAAAATTGTGAATCACGTTCGTCAACACATAATGGCGGCGACAGGGTCACGCGTCTATGCTACTTCTATTGTATTATTATTACGACTTCTGTGGCATAGACAAACAGATATGTACTGTGGAGTCCCACAACTTCGTTAATCTGGATAAGGGGATGCTCATTCAGCCTCATAGATTTAGTATAAACTCCAATTTGGAGTGTATACTAAATCTATGTTCAGCCTAGACTGACACGTATTTCTTCGCAATGCGCTTATGAATCATATTGTGAAGTTTTTAGATGATGCTCCGCCTCACTCTTTATAGGAAGTCCAATGCTTCCCTTGAAAACTTGATTGAAATGGCTCCAATTTCACAAAAGAAAAAATTCCAGCGCTGACTGGCATTGATCCATATTACTTGTCTCGGTCTCGTTTTAGCTTATCGGTCAGCTATGGAATATGCCGGAAAAGACTGCCAGTCAGTATAAAATCGCATTACCAGACGCCTAATACATTTGGGAACCAGCGCCAAATCTGCTAGGCGTCTGCTAATGCGATCGTTAATTTTTTGCCCAGCGTGACGATGAAGGAGTATTTAATGAAAATAATAATAACACTTAATGAGTACTTATTGATAAAGAAGAAGATAACAATTTTACAATTCTGTTGTGTGAAAGATTTGCTAAACATAAAAACTCAGGCGCTAATAATATATAGGATACAAGCAATAATAATATTTAAAATTGCTTATGAAGAAATTTAGTGACTAAAATATTTACATAACTATAACGTATTTTTGTTTATATATTTTAAAAATTCTGCTTTTTCTCCAGTTTTATTCAGGCTCAGGTAGGATCAAGATAGCTATTTTGAGCCTACCTATATCAGCATAGTTGAAAGAGAAGAGAGAGACATAGCAAGGATAATTTTTAGTAACAGTGGAAAAATAACTACAATACGTAAACAGAGCAGCTGAAGAGGCGAAAATGTGATTCTCTCAAGTATAGTGGATGTGTCACGACGGCGTGAAAGAATCTGCACTGCCCATATCCTCCCGTGGGTGTCGTAAGAGGCGAAGGATGCAGGAGCGGCTGCATCTTCCTGATAACAGTACAATTCGACTTTTATGAAATGAATGAATGAGTAAGTTTTTTACGTGGTAGAGCCACGCTGCAACTATATTCAATCTTATTCCTCACGGGTGACAACGCATCTGCGTTTTGATTCTTAATCGAGGATAAATGTGTATTGTCCGCAACATCCACTTACCATCACGAGGACTGTGTGCTCGTAAAATAATGTACCTATGTGGTAGAGTGTGGTGACCGCATGGCTGATTTTTATCTTTATACGATATGTTTTTATCTATATATCATAGTACCATTAAAAGGGATAATGTTACCATCAAACATTGTTTGGTGTAGTTAATAATAGCGAGACTTAGTCTTCACGTTAAAACTAATTGTAAGCTACGTTTGAATAGGCTTAAATAAATTACTACATTAGGTAGCCATTATATAATCTGAAAATACTGTTTTTAATAACCTACGTTTTGCTAAGTAGACACAATAATTGACACACGTGTGACCTACTCGTATGCGAATGAAGTGGTTATTTAGCATTTTAAAGTGCGTTATTAATAACTTAAATGTCAAGTCTAATCAATTTAAAGATTAGTCTAATCAATTAATTTTAATTTCTGGTATTATGAACTTGTGATAGTTGATTATGTCCGAGTTGTAGGTTCAAATTAGGTTGGAACTCAGACTTGAAAACTGCCAGTGTCCTGTAGGGTACATGATCCTCTTTGGCGATTTTATGTATGATGAATGTATGTATGAAATGAAATGAATGTAAGGTATTATTTACAAAAATTCGCCAAAATAATAATAAAAGGTGCAAATGATTATATAACAAAACTACAACAAGACTAAATTAAATGTTAGAGGATTTTAGGAACGTCAACTGGGAAATGTTACATAAATAAACCATTTGACAATATATGAGCCTCCCCCATATCTTCAGCAGTGGACTTGTGATAGGCTGCAATTGATGAAAAAATACTGTCAACTTTAAGAATTTTGCCATTGAAAATTAAATTTTATAGCGTAATCTGCTCTGCCAATAATTTTCAACGTGTATTACCTGTACGTGAGGATGAAATTTGGAGGAAAAGGTAGCGCATTTCTCTTACACTACAAATCATGGACAACTGATAATAAAAGGCCTTGGTATCTCAGGTATTTAATGATCGACGTAAATTTCACAGCGCGAACAACCGGGGTCAGATTCTCCTCTGCACCACTTAAATAGCTAATTGCTATTTTAAGTGTCAATTTACCACGTTCTCGGCGGTGAACGAAAATTGCATATTATGCAAGTCTGTCAGGAATAAAATAGCATAGCGGTCTAATTCATGCATAGTCCTCTCAAAAGTGAGTAGAGACATGTGCCTAGCTGTGCAAGAGCAATTCGCTGCGTTGCTCTAGTGCGTGTGGGCATACTAATCACTAAGGTTTGTTATAATATTTTATTTCCTGTATACAGGTATTTTTTGCGATGTTTTTGTTAGCATCTGAGGCTGTCCTCGTCACCGCTCTGGGTATTTTAGGACTGACGTAAACATGATGGTTATACCGTCATCTATCGGTTGCCAAGAGATACGTTTGACATTTTTTATAATCGCCCTTTATAATCACAATAAGAAATGAACTTTTCACACCAATATAACTATCAATTCACTTTTTGATACTTATATGTATTAGTTACAAAATTCACCACGAGTTACTATAGCCGAAATAGCTCAGTTGGGAGAGCGTTAGACTGAAGATCTAAAGGTCCCTGGTTCAATCCCTGGTTTCGGCAAAATATTTTTTTTATAATTTTATAAAAAAATTTATTTACATTGTCTATTAATTTTGATGACATTTATTTGAGACTTTATGGGAGCTAAATATGAGAAAAGAAATAATAAATACAACTGGCTTATTTTGAAGTCTAAAAAAAGGCGGCCTCGCAATAGATGGAGGAACGTTGGGTAAGATATGTAGGAAGTCAGCGGATTAAGGTTGCTCGGTACACTGATGGTCTTTTTATTAAATAACAGGTTGTAATTCAAGTGTTGTCCCAAATATAAGAGAAAAATTTCAAGCCCTGTGGCAAGATAGGCTATAAAGTTTTTAATATAACTGTAGGCAACATTAAGAATGTGATTCCGTTGTCCATTCAGCAGATTTAAAAATAACTAACTTAATAAATTAACTTTAAATAAAGCGTGCTGAGACATAGTATTTCCCTACCCCATATCGTCCCGTGGGTGTCGCAAGAGGCAACATAGTGGAACCAAAAGATTGGCAGCAGCCACTTGCTCTAATGACAATTAGAAAAAGAAAAAATTGCAGAGTGCAAATATCTTCGTTAAGGCATTGTATGGGAGAGTTCTATGTTTTTTAAAAACGTTTAGCAGTGGTTGATAGATAGGTTGTTATTAATGAATAACTCAAGTATTTCCCAGACTGCTTCCTCACGATATTTTCTCGATTTGGGGGAGATTTATGTTCAGCAGTGGACTCGTGAAGGGTGATAGAATGATGATGGAGGGAGTGTTAGTTGTTTCTTCGTTTCAGGTTTATGCCATAGTGGTGATGTTGCGGAGGTAATGGAGAATCAGTATTGTTATGCGCTGCTCTCGCTATCCTCTGCAGTAAAAACGTGATCAGCGGCGGAGTAGACCTGATTCGCAACAGGGGCCAGGGAAGTTGGTGCTTCCGAGTGCTCGTTTTTCCTGGCTCCATGGACGTCGCGAATCGGAGTCGGTAGCACAGCTGAAAATTCTGTGTCTGTGTTCTAATGCAAGGTGCATCTTTATCATCATCAACTTGAGAAAGAAAAGGAGTTATCCTTCCTCGAGGGGGGATTGCGAATGTGTGTCAAGCGTTTCCGTGGCCCTGTCAATATGCAGCTAAGGTGGGACTCCATTTGGTGTGTCAGTGCGAGTCCAACATAACCTGCTAGGGCCGTGTTTTGTTGCATTCTTTGTGGAGGCTTGCTGTGTAGAGATGTAATGATTACGATGACGACGCTGAATAAAAACAACCGTTTTTTGGCGATTTTGGATAAGTCCTTTACATCTTTTTTTCAAATAATTCTACTTAAGCGGATATAGTAAGTCAGCTCAAATTCTAATTTCGTCCCCACTTGCCCGCGCGTTGTATGCTATGTACCGACATGTTTGTAATCACTAATACTGTAAGTAGAAAGGTCGTTAGACACTTATTTCATTAGGTTTATCATATTTATGCCTGTTTATTAACGCCAAGCCAGTCGCTTCTTATTTTTATTACGGTTATTTCCCATTTTAATTTTACGTCATCCTGTTACCTAATGTATATTCTGATCGTAAGCGACACAACCTTCAAAGGCCGAAGCGAAGTGACCGGGCGGCAGGAATCACGCTTCAAGAGGCCGATAGTTTAGGTAATTTCTTTTTACAGTGAAAATGGTGTTTTAAAAAAGTAAATAACATAAGCACTGCTTTATAATTAGTTCAGTTAGTATGCAAAGTTTCATGATCTTATTTAAAGTATTTTATGAATAACAGCGGTTTATTGTTTATTTTGGAGGTAACTTTGGATTTTTTTTCTATCGAGAAAATTTTACGAAATCGTGTTTTCGTCTAACATAATCCTTAACATTAATCCTCAACTTTACTATATATTTATTTCAAAATTAATGCTGCAATATTTTCGGCATAACGAAGGATCTTGCTAAGATTGAGATGACATTTGAGATTATATTTCCCCTTAATTATTTTTCTTTCGAGTTTTATCCATTTTGACGGTTAATAATAGCGGATTGAAGAATGTCAGAAGCAGTATTTTAAGCGCTTATTACACTATACAATTTTTAGGAAATCTAATTAGGAAATAGGAAGGTGTAATCGTAGTTAGAACAGTTAGGATCCGATTTAGTCAAATTGGAGGTCCCAATCGCTCTACTTCCTAAATTGTTTACAATTTAGGACAGTGTAATCGCATCGTTACGATTTAGAACAACCAGTCGGCGCCCGCGCTTTGATACAAGCTAGGCATGTCGATTCACTCTTAAAAAAAATCGATCTCTGAATCGATTCGAATCGAAGATACTAGAATCGATTATCGATTAAATCGAGTATTAAAAGATCGATTTTCGATTAATCGCGACACTTTCAAACATGAAATTTCAAGAAATTTCGATTTTTTCTTTAATTTAACTTTAATACTTTTTGAAATTAAAATATTAGTAATCTTATTAATTAAAATTACTAATATTCCTTTTAACCTTTCCTGGTAAGCTTGAAACGCTTGTTTTAGGGGTGGTTCGCCACTCGATCCCTTTATTTACAAAGTGATTCCATGTATCACTTTTATTTGACATTTTAGGCTACAAACAACAACAATACTTTAACAAAAGGGCAAACTGCAACGTACATTTCTCGATCAATCTGTTTCAATCTATTAACTCACTATTTATCAAATTGAAATGAATGCTACACGAACACAATACTCGTTATTTCCTTACTTTAAACCTCTATATACTTCAACATATAATATTTATTTACAGCATCTAGATATATAGAAAGTACTCCGTCTGTACCTACTTACAGCTCACAGTATGTATGTTTTTGATAATAAAGTAAATTCGCAAGTTCACAGTTCAAACAGGTTCACAGATGTAATATTAAATTGTAGTATGTATATGTAGTTTTGTTCACAGCATAGATTAAGTTAAACCAACATTCCACAGGTAAGAATAGAATTAGAAATGTAGAAATGAAAATGAAATGACAACTTTTCGATATTGTTGGATGCGTTCGTAAATATTTATTTTATTCAAATATACAATATGTAACGTAATTAACGCACACCCTCAGATACCTCAATTAGTATATCATGCTATAACCATAATACATACACTGAATTTTTAGTTAAACAATTTTATGCACTGATTATTTATCAAATTATTTATACTAATTCCGGAAGAATGTTGTGGTCACAGTACAAATCCACGAACGCAAATACTTTAACGTTCTTGAAGGAAAGTTCATTTTTCTTTATTTTTATTGAATGACAGAATTAGTTATAATACAAATAAAATTGCACTCTTAAAGGTCTTATTGCCTTAATTTACGGTCCATTTCAGTTTGTTTTGACTGTACAGATTTAGTGTGACTGTAATTTACGTAGTTTTACTTATTTTTGGGTTAAAAAATTACCTATATTAAAAATGATAGGAATCGATTCAGTAAACAATTCTGAACACACTACTTTCTCAAAGTGCGTTAATTATGTTACGTGTTGTATATTGCGTTCAAATTATCAACCAAGTAAAATCGGTTGTTTTTGCGTCCCCCAAAAGCAAAAAATTAAAAAACTGCGGTATCTTACCCCAGCCAGTTTGGGAATTTTATTGCTGGTTCTAGAATCAGATGAACGGTCCGATTCGAGAGGTTTTTGGATCGATTCAGTAAATCGATGCGGTGCTCCGAATCGATCTAAAAATCGATTATTTTGCTCCAAAGAACCGATTTTTCGATTAATCGATTTTAGATCGACATGCCTAATACAAGCGGTCTTGAAGTTTTGATAGAAGTCTGATATCAGAGAGCAGTACTTTAAATCTTAATATTAATTTCCGGTGGCTATAAAACGTAATGTCACCATCAAACATTCTTTGGTACTCACACTTTATCGAAATATCATGACTTCTTTTTCAATATGTTTGGATACCAAACTTAACAAATATTCAAACTGTTTTATAGGTGGTAGAGCCATGCTGCAGTTATATTAGTAGTATAGTTGTAGCACGAATGGGTCGGCTCGACCGAGGAAGCAACACGCTCCCACAGAATACCAGCGTAAAATAGTAGCTTAATGTTGCTATGTTTTGTATGGCGAGTGTAGAGAACCGGAGACCCTTTTTACTGGAAACGAGGCATTCCATCTTAGTCGTCACAGGTGACAACGCATCTGCATTTTGATTTGTAATCGGAGATGGATTTAGATGTCCATGGGCCGCAGCAACCACTTATCATCAGGTGGACTGTGTGCTAGTTTGTCACCCTATCCTATAAAAAAAATGCTTAGAATCTAAAAATATATAATTATATTCATATTGGACAGTTTTTTTTCAATGACAAGTACTCTTTTATCTTTTTTTAATATCCATTGTTCCCACCACGGCTAAGGCAAGTCCTTTTTTCTGCTGTTTTGATAAATACGGCGCCATCGATCAAACGCCCAACCCCGTCGATACTTCTTTACGAATGCGGTTCGTCACGATTTAGAATTCAATTTAGTGTAGTGTGATCACTAGCTTCCAATTTAGGTTCCTAATTAGATTTCCTAAAAATTGTATAGTGTAATAAGCGCTTTAGTTGAAGTGACGTCACAGTAGTAGAGATACCATACGTCAGGATTTGTCCTGACATATCAGGA
Source organism: Parnassius smintheus behrii (assembly GCA_036936625.1). Classification (NCBI taxonomy): domain Eukaryota; kingdom Metazoa; phylum Arthropoda; class Insecta; order Lepidoptera; family Papilionidae; genus Parnassius; species Parnassius smintheus. The sequence goes on from JAUPFT010000006.1 coordinate 6,831,209, forward strand.
CTTTCGGACTCTTGTCAGGATTGCGGTCGAATTTAGGAAATGTCAGGCTTTTTCGATTTTTAATAAAATACAGTAGGTAGGTTTTGTGTGGAAGCGGTGGGATATGCTACTTGGATTGCGAGTGCACAAAATCAACAATTGATTGTTCTTTTTTGCTCGATAATTATGTTTGTAACAAAATGTCAAGATTTTTATATGGAAATCAGGCTATTTGTCAGGACTTTTCAATTTTCCATCTGGTAACCCTATACAGTAGCTGACTATACCTTTTCACCCGACTGCTCCAGAACGAAGGTAACGGTTTTCGAAAGTACCTCCTTACATATAAGGAGTGTGTGTGTGGGTAAATGTATGTCTAATTCTTTGTGCACGCAGTGCAGCTGTGTAGCCTAAAGGGTTTAACATATGAAGTGTCGTTAGATTCACCTTAATTGGGGGAGTAACCTAGGCTATATAATATTTATATACTGCATCTGCAAATAAAAAAGGGAGAGGATGGTTTTTTACGTAGTTGTCTTTTTTAATTACTGTTTTGACGATTTTGTTTGGTTATAAATATTTTGTAGTTTAACATTCTTAGAACACAATAATTTTCATAAAGAAACATGATATACACTTAATAAAAACAGTTTGTTTTCTTGGCAAAACTTTAGAATATCCCAAGTACATTGTTATAACATGAACATAAGTTTTTAAAACGTGTAGAGTGCTAAATACATTAGGTCGCGATGCCGTAGTGCCGTGGGTTCGAATCAGGCGTTTGTGATCTACAAACGTTTGTTCTAGTGCAAATTATCACCAAAACATTCAGTAAAAAACCTTACTGTGGAGTAAAAAAAGATTAGGCCAGTTTCCGGTTTTTCATTCGTTCATTTCTTTTTATTATATAACATCGACAAAATATTTAAAAGAAGACATTGCCGAAACCCGGGATTGAACCAGGGACCTTTAGATCTTCAGTCTAACGCTCTCCCAACTGAGCTATTTCGGCTACAAACAAACTGTATAAATATAACACTAGTTAATAACTTTATAAAATAGTTATCCTACAAAAAGAAGACTGACAGCACTAAAATCGCAGAATTAAGTTCATGTTAAGAGCGCATATTCAAATATGTCCAAGTCGAAATCTACGCGATCGCTTTGGAACGGCGTAATAATGACGCACACTACAATGTTATCTCTGTGTGCGTGTCAGGGCGAGCGTAAGGCTATAATAGTTGCCTAACGACGACTACGAATCACTTTGATCGTTGATTATATACCTGTCTGATACTGTTGGAACTAAAATAATAAAAAAATAATTTCCATATAATGGCTTACTTATATAGTGTATAGAAATCGGAGGCTAATATGTGGAAATTGTTTTAGGTATTCTTTTAGTAAATTGAAGTCGGCTTTACATTTTCACCCTATTGAGTATATTATAATATGTATATGTTCTAATTGAAAAATAAGTATTGTATAAAATATATATCATTTGATAAACTTTTATTCTGTTTCGTAATGTAAACATAATTCATCAAACTAACAATTTCATCAGTGTCGGCGGGGATTAGTGTTACCAGGTCTAGCAAGTAAAATTTCGGGACGGAAGGTAAAAATAATCGGGGATTTGGTTTTCATATCCGAACAACTAGAATGACTACAAAATATAGGTTTCTTTGTAGCCTTTTGTGCTTTATTGAGAGCCGTGGTAGCTCAGATGGTCAACGCTAACTGTCAATATCGCAGTATGCGAGTAATGCGAGAAATTGTGAACTTTACTTTTGTGCTTTATAATTATTATTCGAGTCTGATCTCATGAACGAATAACTTTTCATCCAAACATCGTAAAAACTGATTTTTTTTCATTTTAGGCAAATTAAAACATTTTTGAACTACTTGTTTTTTTTTTGCAGTCCCTGAATTTTTCAAATCACTCATTGTAATATAATTCTGTTTAAAACTTTGTGGTTTTTTTTTCGACTGGTGAGACAATGTTGTAGTAAAAATATTTTAATGTGGTAGTAGCTAACAGATATAATCATTTTTGCTGTCAAAATTATGGATTAAAGTATAGAATAAGAAGGTTAGTGAAAATCGGGACATTTGGCGTCCCGATTAATGATGAATCGGGACGTGTCACTAGACCTTTGAAAATCGGGACGTCCCGCGCAAATCGGGACACCTGGCAACACTAGCGGGGATCGAGCCCGGATTGTTCGCGTTTACGGCGAGCACTACGCCCTTGAGCTACTCAACTCAAGCACGGCTCATATGTTTTATATCTGGGGGCACGGTAGTGCCCCCGCCATATACGGCACGGCCATATCATCATTGCGAGACTTGGTTATTTTACAAGTTATGTTTTTGATGGCATGTCTTTGTTTAATCATAACGTTATCTCCACACTAGGAATTTTTCCTAAGTACATACATCGTTGGGGCAGTTTCAATACATTAATTTCACAAGGACAAACATCCAGACCTGGAACAATTATTTGTAGATAATACAAATTTTTGTTTCATGTGGGATTCGAACCTGCGGCGTTCAGCGCTACAAATCATTACCAAGTCACTCCGCCACGGAGTCAAAGGTGAAAGCCAACGATTTTGTATTTTTACTTGATCCGAATTGCTTACGTTCAATTACTCATTTCTAAAAAAAATATGTATGAAATGAAAATTTGCCACCATTACATCATTTAATATTTAAATATTACAGTCATAAACATATTTCAAAATTACTTACTACCAAAAATATCGCTTATAAAAGTCTGAATCGTTTAAAATGCTCGATGGTGCTATAGGTATCTAGTTATAGTATGGTGTAGTATAGCCCTATCGGTGTATCAACGCGATCGCGCGGTGTCGGTGAGAAAAAGTAATATGTCCTGTCGTTGGGATTACCCGGAGCGTACTGAATCTGAATCGAACTGCGTCTGCGCATGATGTTTTATAGTATTTTTAAAATAATTATATAAAATAATTGACAAAAAAAAAACAGGCTAAAATTTTTTTTGGATATTTAGCATTACATGTATTTTGATAAAATAATTAAAATAGATATGTTTATAAGCAAATACATGGAAAAAATTACATTGAAGTAGACAGTTTTGGCGATTTTATAATATTATTTTATAATATTAAATAGAAATATTATCGTAATTTAGGTTTTGCTATACCCTAAAAGACTATATATTTCATTATAATAACGCTTAAAATATAGTATTTTAGCTTATAATAATGGTTGTATTCAACCTGAAAGATAACTCTGATGCATATTTTCGTAAAACACAGTGAAGGGATTGTCTTCGCCCTAAAAAACCGTCATTAAAAACTATGATTTTGCACTGCTATGTACTAAATAAATACTTCATCTTTCTAAAGCCCTAATTTTCAGCAAATAATCTCCTCACGTCGTTACGATATCGCCTTTGGAAAAACCATAAAACATGTAGTTTTCGACGCGAAACGCATATGCCCTCTTAAAGCTTCATAGTTTACTCCTTCAATAAGTTGAAATGAAATATTAGAAAAGGTTATATTTTAACATTTTAAACCAAAGTGTTGACCTTAACTGTGTTATCTTACTTTGATATTTGTATTTGAGTGGTTGTTTTTGTTAAACTTGAACTTTGGACAAACTGGAATGAAGAAGAAACTATTTCTGTTGAGGCACATACAAGCATGCAACTAGGGTTGCCAACTTTTTATATCTGTTTAAATATAATGCGTACATGGTGAAAATCAATTTAAAAAAAACCGAATTGTCAAAACGAGTTTACAATTTATAACATATATAATATAACATAAAAACTCACGCTTGTCACCCAGAGGGGTAGGCAGAGACTACACATACTTCCATTTGGCACGACCCTGACACACCGCTCTCGCTTTTCTCCACATCCATATACCTACGCATACATGCTCATCGGTTAAGGGTACTCCTAATTTGGCCCGTTTTCAATATATCATTTTATCTTATGGTAAATGGCTATTGCCGGTCATTGACATCTGCGACCAACTTCAAGTAAAGAAAGCTAAGTACAGAAGCGCTGTCACAACTGGGGACGGAAAGTCTCATAGTCACAGCCTGATCGAAACACAGCAAAGTTTTATACTGGCGCAGTATATTAAAGCAGGCCTCTATCACTCTTGCTACCTACATGAATTGACTACTTAAAATCGCGTCGCGCCCGGGCGAAATAACGCAGTCAGGGCTAGCGCGTTGGAGGCGATTAAATGTTAAAGATTTTTAACGCTGTTTACGTATACAACTTTTCGTAAATATTGTTGAAATAGTTTTTGTTTAGTGTTTAGCATATTTAATTATAGGATAAAGTAGTTCAAAAGTTTTAATGTAATTTAAGAACTATATATTATTTATATTACCCATTATTTAATAAATTTTAATATGAAAATAAGTCGTTCCTACTATAATTGTTGCGTGGATAGACGCTAAATGACTAACAAAATATTTCAGATATATCAGTCTTTATTACTTTATAGGATTTTAGTAGGAAGTTATGAAACGTGAATTTATTTAATTTTTATTGTTAGATAGGTACTTATAGCAAAAAAGAATTAAGTAATAATTTATTTAATATCTACGAACTTTATTACAAAATTTAGTAGAAATTTACTTCACTATCCAAGTATCTACATACGCACATATTTTAAGCTGTAATTTTAGCTTAAAATATTTTGAGCTAAAATAATACAAAACACTGAAATCAAAACTTTGTTTACCAACAAAATTTTTAACTACGTAGAATACGATTACATTTCTGTTAGGAATCGTATTTCAAGTTTATTTGTTGATTACACTATCTACCTTTTCCTTCCGAGCCAAACGTCGCGATTCCCGACGAATGGCCTTGCAATTGGCTTGCGTTAGGCATCGCAGAACTCACGTAGGTGCGAAAATATGGTCTGTCGATCATAGTCGGAATAGGTATTTCACCTAAGGAACCTAATTAATATTTCGCAATGTATTTTGTTACTCTTTATTGACATCCCTCCATAACAACGGAAAGTCCACCGTAACGTAGGAAGAGGAAAAGGTGCAAAGTAATACGGACAGTCTCGCGCAGTGATAAAGTTTAATTTAGCTTGCGAGCGCGATTTATCTAATTAATAATAATTAGGTATGTAGCCTATTAAACGTCGGCAAGCAGTCAACATTAAAAGAGTGAAACTTCTGTACGTAGTACTATTATTTATTCTGTGATTAAAGCTTCAGACTGAATCACAGCAGTGCAGGCGCTGTTGTTTGACAGAAATAGGTAAAGATGTGGTACCAAGATGGACTACGAGGCAGAAAGTAACTCCTATCACATATAATGATTGTCATTATATTCAAATTTAAAGGTATAGGTATATTTTGCTGTCTACTAACAGCCTCACATCTATTTCTATTACACTATAGTTAAATAGTAATAGCCGACACAGCGCAACGAATTAGTAAGCTGAAATGGCAATGGACCGACCATATAGCTTGAAGCACCGACAACCGATGGGGAAAAAAGGTTCTCGAGTGGCAGCCTTGTACCGATAGGTGTAGTGTAAGGCGGCCACTAGATGGAGTGACGACCCGGTAAGACATGCAGGAAGTCGATGGATGCAGGTGGCTCGGGACCGTGCTTTGTGGCATTCCTTGGGGGAGGCCTATGTACAGCAGTGGACTTGCGAAGGGCTAAATGATAATGATAATGATGATAGTGAAATCATGAAAATATAGTACAGTAGCTGTATGTTATTTAGTAATTTGCGATTTGCGGGTAAAAGGTAAGCGCTACTTTTTTTCGAAATACCAGCCTCACTTACAGGTAATGTGCGTACGCTGCTGACCAGAATTCAATTGGAGAAGGAGGGCACTCGGTCATCAGTTTGACGTTTGCAGAGGAGTTTAAAGTAAGGAACACTGCTATTAAATAATCCGACCCTTAATTACAAGAAAAATAACATTTAAAAATATATTCTCCACATTCAATATATTCTTTTATTTACTACTTATTAACGTCGCTGAATGTTACCTAAGTATAATTTTAATATCCCCTGACCATCTTCATTGCATATTAGTAGCACAGTGTTACGACTGTTCTGGATTCTTTCAATGACCAGCAGGATAACGCGATAACCAATAAACTATCCTTCCAGACAGTGATTGATTTATAATAAGCAACACTAGGCACTGGTGTAGAACATCATCGCAGAGAGGATGTCGGTTATTATAATTCTCATAAAAAATATATACGTTTTATTATGGAAAAAATGCATGTTATGACGGAAATGAATTTCTCGCTTTTACAAATGCACTAAATACATTTGAATGTGATTTATTGTAGAACCAGCGGAAAACCGGCGTGTGCTACTCTTCGATCAACAAGTATCTCATATCATCATCGAAGGTGCTACTACACTAAAAAATAATACATTTTATTTATTTATTAACTTTTCTGTATAGTTTTTAGTATTTTCTTGTTTTAGTGGTCTAAAACCATCTTCGCATTATTGCCTTCCTAATTAAACCGGTTTGGGACACATCGGTTTGATGGTTTTATAGTCTATAATGGACGTAGGTAGATTGTAACCATTTTACTTCAAAGAAAAGACCAATATAAAATGAAAAACAGGGGCATTAATTGCTATAAAAACCCAGGGCACCATAAAAAATCTGGTGCTGCTTCCAGGTTTCAGGTTTAATATTATAAAAATATGATCCAATGCTTCATATATTAAGTGACATAAGAAAGAGATTTGTATGTTACAAGAAAGAGAATGAGAGATTTGGTAGCTCAGAGGCCAAGCGCTCCCTGTATATTATATTACAGTACGCGAGCAACCCGGGTTCGATCCACGCTGACACTAATGAAATTGATAATTGCAATTTTAAGTGCTGTTTTACCACGTGTTCGGTGGTGAGGAAAATATTGTGAGGAAATCTGCCTATGCCCCTAGGCCTGTGCCCAGAAATAAGACTTTTTTAAATAGAATATGGTAACAAATGAGCACACAGTCCACCTGACGGTAAGTGGGTGCCGTGGCCCATAGACATCCACATCTATCCTCAATTAAGGATCAAAATGTAGATGCGTTGTCAGTTGTCACCCGTGAGGATTAAAGTGAAACGTCTTGTTTCCACTAAAAAGGGTATCCAGTTCTCTACACTTACCATGCGAAACACACTGTATTTAGCTGCTTTTTACGCTGGTATTCCGCGAGAACATTGTCTTTCCCAGGTCGAGGCGACTCATTCGTGCATACATACAACATAGTTTACGGATTTTATCGCGTTTTATGTTTTTTAATTCCCGATGTTTAGGAAAACTTCACAGCATCCATTGTTACGGGTTGACTGAGATGTTTGACGTTCTAATATCATAGTTAGCTCATTAAGGAAGACTACCATCAACTTTTAACTTTTGGTCCGACCTACGCAGAACAAGCTCATCGTATCCTGAAGTCTTGCAGTAGCAAGCTTGGGCTGTGATTTATTTTATTAATTGTGGGATTCTAAACAGATGGTAGCACCAGCCATCTTCTCTATTGAAGTTAAGATTTTTTTTAATTTTAATAATTTTGGAAATCCGCCTTGGCAGGAATCGGTGTTCTGTTCCGTGGATTTGTGGCTATCCCGAACATGTTGACATACTGCAGACTTCCCGGAGCGTCGGTGCTTTACATAAGTTATTGTTTATGCTATGTAAGATTTTTTTAAGATTTATCCTATGTACGTGGTCTCACATTCACAATTAAGCTATCAAGCTTGTTTCATCTACAAGATGCTGAAGTAAACAAGCTTCATTGTGAATCTCACCTAATTCGCCCCGTGACCATGGTTGCTGTAAATCGCCTAAACCAACGAGAATTAAAAAATCTAAAATTAAACACGATAAAATCCGTAAAATTAGTTTAATTCAATCAATAATATATACGATAGATACGTGGTAGCACCTTGCTGCAGCTATATTAGAAGTCGGCTCGACCGGGGAAGGACCACGCTCTAACAGAATACCAGCGTAAAATAGTAGCTTAATAGTAGTAGCTGTTGTGTTTCTAACGGTGAGTGTAGAGAACCGGAGACCCTTTTTACTGGAAACGAGGCATTTCATCTTAGTCAGCAAGGGTGACAACGCATCTGCATTTTGATTCGTAATCGAGGATAGATGTAGAATGTCTATGGGCCACAGCAACCACTTACCATCAGGTGAACTGTGTGCTCGTTTGTCAACCTATCCTATAAAAAACATTAAGAATAACCATTTAGTGGCGTTGTAAGAATATCCAGTACCCCATATTGTACCGAGGGTGTCGTAAGAGGTTACACTGAGAAAATGTAACAGGACATGGGCAATAGGATTTTCCTGATAACAACCCAAAATAATAAATAACTTCGGTTACCAATCCGCTCGTCAAGCGTGGCAACTGTGGCAAAATCTCTCATGAGGCAATCTATGAGGGAGCCCTATGTTCAGCAGTGGACTTTTATATGCTGTGATAGATGGATCATGGATGGAAAGATAATTAACACCGAAAGTTTATTATAAAAGTTTTATAAGAAATAGACTTTGATTCATTGCATTCATGACGTTGTGAGTGATTAAGTATGCTTCTTTTGTGTGGTACCGCCAAGTTAAAGTTGTATAGAAAGAGCTGCAGTATAAATAAGGCGGATCAAACGCAGAAGGTTATATAAAATCCTTAGCCTATATAAAATCCACCGCCGAAAAAAGACCCCCCTCAAAAACTGCTTCATAGTGGGATATTTGCCATAGTTGCCACGCTGCCATGTTTTGTATGCTAAGTGACAAGGATCGGAGACGCTTTTTGGTGATAACGTGGTATTATATCTCAAACCAAAATGCAGGTGATTTTTTAGTTCTTAATCGAGGATAGATGCAAGTTTCCATGGGCCTAAGCATTCCCTTAGCACCATGTAAACTGTGCACTCGTTGGTCACACTTATTTCTATTAAAAATGTGTTTAATAAATGTCTTCTTAGGAAACATATGGGTCTATGCCATTACGTCATCGGTCAGGGAGGGCTTGGCAAATTCGTAAATAATTCACATATACCTTACAGCGAGGCGTCACATATTGTTAAAAATTGGGGAATTCCTTCTATTCTCTTTTATATTTTTACTATACAACAGTAACAAAAACCCTGTGGTTCCCATTAAGTGCGGTTTTTTTTTAATTATTTTTTAAATATGTTTTTTTTAAAGAAATTATTTCTATACGCTTGGATACTGATTCGGATAATGTACTTAACATGGTTTTTGTTACAACATGTGTAAGTAGGTAATATATTTACCGTGTAATGGCGGCGTCAAAATATCAATAAAGGGAAATGCAATTCACTGCAAAAAGGAGCCAGCTCACTTTGGCTCCTTCTTTCCGAAGTGTATCACTGAAGTATACCGACCACCTCCAGTTGTTGGGGGTTGAGGTATTCTCAAATATGAACTTCGGGTGGTTCATTGAGTCAAAGGCCAAAGCGGCCACAAGGAAGCTTCACGCCCGGACAGCTGCCTACTTTATATGAAGCGCAAGTACGGTGGTGCATGTTCATGGTCGTGCAGTTTCGTGGTCACTTGGAAGAGAAGGCCAAATTCAAATACCTCTCTGAGGAACAATTTACCACCGGTGATTTTTCCGGACCAATACGACCTGGGAAACTTCTAGAAAAGAGCCTTCTCCTTTCTAAAGGGCCGGCAACGCACCTGCAATTCCCCTGGTGTTGCGTTTATTCACGGGCTGTAGTAGTCACTTAACATCAGACGAACCGTATGCTCGTTTGCCCCCTCTACTATATAAAAAAATGGAGTATTGCTGCCATATATGGGCTGGTGCTGCTAAATGCCACCTAGCAGCCTTGGACTCAATAGAAAGGCGTGCTAAGATGCTTATTGGGGACCCTAATTTGGTTAAAACCAATCGCAAAGTAGCCAACCTTTCGGTTTTCTACAGAATGCATTTTGGAGGGAATGCACAATCTCATCCTCCCTCTCCCTTCCACCATTGGAGAACCAGACGTTCAGCCAGTCTCCACCCTTTCGTTGTTGACTTACCACGCATTCGAACTAAACGGTGTGCTACGACACATTTGAACAAAATCATTGAAGAAGAAAGTGACATTCCTTTTTACGCCTAACCTGAAAATACTTTGAACACGTTGTCGTATGCCGGAATTGAACTTAATTAGTCTGAGTAACTCCGGGCAATCAATATGAGAATGCGTAATCTTGTGCAAAAAAATTTAGTCAGCAAATTATCTCCTCAAAGATAATCTCCAGTCTAAAACTAAAACTTTAGTCTATCAGTAGTAGGTCCCTTGTTATTCCGGGACTTATACGACCATAAATATATATCTATAACATAAACGACAGTAGCAACTGCTTGCTTGCTTAGCGTGACGTAACCTGCGCCTCGTGGGATACCTATGGGGTTTTTGATTGTGTAGGCGTTGTCTGTCTACATACATATTACTTCTATCACAAATTTCCAGCATACTCATATATTTTGGTTAAACGTGGTCCGAGTAGTTCGGTGCTCTTTGGACACTTGGTTTGGGGATTTCGCTGCTTTATGACGTCACGCTACGTACGTCTATGTATATATACAATATATAAACTAAGGCTTTTCTCAACATCCACTAATAAAAAAGTGAAGTCACAATTTGGACGTAAATAAAATAAAAATGTTATACCAAGTGGGCGAACGCCTCGACGGGTAACTATTTGCATATGGGCTTATCATGTTGTGTTGTCTTCAACATGGTTTTTCAATTCCCGCCATTGCTCGGCATAATAATCAACATATTATGTTGCTTACTGAGAGTGGTCCAAATACGCTCCGTGGTGTACTATTTTATAGACACTCCTTTACTGGGTACCTAGATTCTTTTTCTTTTCCTTTTTTTTATAAACGCGACCCTAGGATTTTCTTTTCCTGACTCCGGGCAGCTACTGAGAATTTCTTGACGGAAAAATTCAATAATTGATTTTTGGCCCGACCCGGGATTCGGACCTCATGATCAGCAGTAATACTACTACAACCACTAGACCAAGGAGGTAAAAGGCGAATATGAGGTCCCAAATTACTATGTTGGCTTTCGATAGATAGCGGTATAGCAGACCACCATCAGCAACGTCAAAGGCGTTCACTCCGCCTGTCGACCTTGACCGATTTAGGAAAATCCATACAATGGAAGATGTCCATGTCCAATGGACTTTCAGGGGCCAATATAGAAGAGAAGGAAACAGATGTATGAAAGGGATGTATTTTTGATGTAAAACATCTATTGGCGAGCCTTGGCAGTAATACCAACTCGTATACCGTGATGACGAACGACATGACGCTCTCTTATGCTGTCATGCACCCTCTACGCCATCGCTATCGAGTCCCTTGCGTGCGCGTATATTTCGTTGATTCTCTGTGCGAATAGTGTACTGCGTGTCTACTGTCTATTCGGCTATAGTATACTCGACGTTTTCACCGCTTGGACTTACACACTTTGTGTTTATTTTTATTATTATTTTTTGTTTATTTTGCTCCTTATTTCTTTACTTGTTTTCATTCATTATGAATTCTATCATCAACTATGATGTTTCACATTTGTCGGGCGTCGTGTAATGGAAAACTTTTTATTTTTAATAAACAAGTTAAGTATTCTCATATCGTTGTTTTACTTACATAAATTGCTTATGAACAAACTCTCAGACCTGTTCGTCCAAAGACTTGTTCCGAACGGGAATCGAACCCTTAACTCGAAGAAATTTTAATGCTTCGAGCTACGTAAACGTTTAGATATTGCGCCAACGAGTAGATATAAAATATTTATACAAATTGAGCTTGTTTTAAAAGCTGCCATTTGTCGACATTTTTGGAAATTTAATATATTATGTATATTTTTATAGAATAAGTGATAAAAGGTATTATTCTACCTGATGGTAAGTGGAAACTGTAATTCAAAGACATCTAAATTTATCCTCGATTAAGAATCAAAATGCTCATGCTTAGTCAGTACTCAGGACTAAGGTAGATTGCCTTATTTCCAGTAAAATGGCTCTCCGGTTCTCTACACTCATCATACGAAACATAGCAGGATTTAGATGCTATTTTTCTCTGGTAATTTGTGAGTGTTGTCTTTCACCGGCCGGTCGAGCCGACTTATTCATGCTACAACTATAATAATATAGCTACAGCGTTTACCACGTACAATCTTATTTACTCTTTTGGTTAGTTTCCCTTTCTACGAGGGCGGCTCAAAAAGAGGAGCGGAATGGAGAAGTTAGAGAAAGGCGATGCAAAATCCCTATTTTTTAATCTGTTACTGCGTGGTGACTCAATATATCTGTAAATACCAAGTTTTAGCCAGATCGGATCATTAATATTTGAGATATCATGGGACAAACAATTCCATCGTAAAGTAAACAGTAACTATGAAGAAAATTAAGTTTCGTGTCGTGATTAAGTTCCTCACTAAGCAAGGAATAACTCCACATATTATTATGGAAGAATGTCATCTGTTTACGTTGACTTGACGATTTATAAGTGGCATAGTCTTTTCAAGCAAGGCAGAGGCTTAATTGAAGATGATTAGCGCTTAGGCCGACCGATTGAGGCAACTTCCTCTTGCTCGTTTGAAGAAAAAACAGATCGCAGAAATGATCTAAGACCGTTTTAAAGAATCTCCATTACTATCTTGGCATATATCTAAGATCACTGCAAGATGGATGTCAAAAATGCTCACACGACTTCAGAAACGGCAGGGTGTAGACAGCTCGCGCGAGTTTTGAACCTATGTAGTAAGAACAGGGACGAAATTAAGGAGGAAATGTAACAGAGGATGAAACTCGGGTTCATCACTATGAACCTGAACCGCCTAAGAGATTCATGGTGGCATTATCGTTTGAAAAGGTTACGGCTTCACTTTTTTGGGATTTAGAGGATATTTTATTATTCGATTATAAACATAAATGTATCAATATACCGGAACTGAAATGGGCTACTAGAAAAATTAAAAGATGCGATTGAAGAAAAAAGAGGAAAGTGATCAAGTCCACAAGAGCCATGTTGCGATGGCTTCCTTACACCAGTGCAGCTAAGAAACTTTATACCACCCTCCTTTATTCCAGGTTTGGCTCCTTCGGATTATTTGTTCCTAAATAATATGTAATAAGAGCTTCGTAGAAAAAAAAATACAAATGACGAGGAAGTAAAGGCGACAATTACTGCTTATCTTGAGGGCCCTGACAAAACTTTTTTCGAAGATATAATTAGGTAAACTACCTGAAAAAAATATTAGGGTTAATAGAGTATATCGGAAAAGAAAAACAATTTCATGTTCAATTTCACCCCCTTTCCCTTTCATTCCGCGAACTTTTTGACCTCCTCTCTCGTAAACGGGATAGATTTGTGGCAATTTCTGGCTGTAATTGTACCTACAACGGGAAACTTACTTACTTACTTATCTTCACGCACAATCCCTAACGGGGTAGCCAGAGAGAACCGATCGCCAAGTGTCACGATCCTTACATACCTCTTTCGCTTCTTTCAGGTTCATTAACTTCTTCATACATGCACGTCTAGGTATCCGAGTACTCTTGACCCTCCCCTCTTCGAGCAATTTGCTCACATGGTATTCGAAAGTTAGTCTCGGTCTACCTCGACACCTTTTAATAGTAATTTTCGCTCTATATATTTTCTTCACCATTCGGTCTTCACTCATTCGTTCAACGTGCCCAAACCATTGGAGTACGCCCCTATCAATTTTTGTGATAAGGTCATCTTTCAATCCTGCCATATTGCGAATCTCTTCGTTTCGCTTTCGGTCGGCTATGGTAACGCCACACATTTTACGAAGAGATCGCATCTCCACTGCATTCAACTTGCTTTTATGCTTCTTCTGGCATACCCAGGTTTCGCTGCCATATAACAAAGTCGGTACCAACACTGCGTTATGTATTGCAAGGCGTGCACTCTTCACCACGCCTTGCCTTTTTACTAATGCATTCAGGGCACCATTGACTTTGTTTCCGGCAGCGACACGCCTATCCACATCCAAATCACATCTTCCATCCCGGCTGAAAGCACTCCCCAAGTATACAATTTCATTTACCTGTTCTAGACATTCCTGATTTACCCATATTTCACATTTCGTTCTCTCTTCGTCCTTTTCAAATACCAGAACCTTAGTTTTATTAGCATTCAAACGGAGACCTTTAATTTCACATTCCTCTTTCATACACGTGACTAATGCCTGCAGTTCTGCTTCTGATGGTGCAATAAGTACTGCATCATCAGCATACAGCAGACAATTAACTTTTATGTCACCCAATTTCACACCCAAACATCTATCTTTCAGCTTCTGTAAACAGCTGTCGAGATACAGTATGAACAGCCAGGAAGACATGACACAACCCTGTTTTACGCCCGCTTGGACGCTAAACATGGGTGACAGGTCATGCCCTACCCGCACACAGGCTTTACAGTCATAGTAAAGTGACTGCACAGCCCTTAACAATCGCTTTCTCCAGATCCACAAAAGCACAGAAAATCCTCTTTTTAACACTCAGAAGCTTCTCCGTGATCATGCGGAGAGAAAACATTTGATCCGTGCATCCTCTTCCAGGTCTAAATCCGCATTGTGCCTCCCATAAGAATCTTTCCGATTTCTCTTGCATCCTACGTGTCAAAACCTTCGAGTAAACTTTACTTGCTAAACTGGTCAAGCTGATCGCCCGATAGCACCCGCAGTCAAAATGTGAACCTTTACCTTTATATAAAGGCACAATGACTGCGGATCGCCAACCATCCGGGACATATCCCGTCCGCCAGCACAAATTGCACAGCAGATGAAAGCTGTCCCAAACGCGAGGCCCACCGTACTTGACCATTTCAGCAGTAACTTACCACATTTCAAACTTCGAATCGCACGTTCAATCTCTTTCATGCTGATGACCTCAGTGTCATCGAGGTCCGTGTCTGGCTTGCCAGTCACGGCGTCACCCCCGGATCCTTCACTAAGATCATGACACGCATACATTTCTCTATAAAATTCACTCCATCGCTGCATGACGTCCGATTTTTCTGAGAGGACGTCATTGGTTCTCGAAAGCACTTTGTTCATTCTTAAGGCTGTCGCACCACTCCGTGACCTTCCAACCTCTTTCCAGAAGAGTTTGGAGTTTTCCTTAAAGTTGCGCGACATCCTCTCGTCCGCTTCTATTCTACACCTTTCACGTACTTCCTCAATCAATGTTTTCGCATGAACTTTCTGCAGCTTATATCTTTCTTTCATCTTCTCTCTCATATGCTCATCGTTACTAGAGGCTAAGTAGTCTAACCATGCTTTTTTCTTCTTTTTTACAGCTTCTCTCACTTCATCATTCCACCATGCATCTCTTCTTTTACTACTACCTCTTTTTGTCGTTCCACATACTTCTTCCGCTACACTTACCATTCCATCCCTAAGGTTCTGCCATGTTCTCTCCACACATTCTTTCTTGCCATCGATGGTGTCAAGCTTTTCGGCTACCCTCGTGTGATATTTGTCCCTAGTATCCGTTTCCTGAAGCTTCCAGCTTCGGATGCGCCAACCGGCGAACAAACCCCTAAATCTAGTAATTACTAGATAATGATCCGTTCCCAGGTCAGCACCCCTGAACACTCGTGTATCCATCACCTGTTTTCGCAGTCGGTCATCCAACAGGAACAAATCAATCATACTTCTTTCATTCTTTCTCTCTCTAGTGTACATATGGATTTTCCTGTGATTAAACATAGTGTTTGTCACAAGAAGACCCTTTTCCTTGCATACAGCCAGTATAAGCTTGCCAGCATCATTAACCCTTTTATCGCCAAACTTTCCAAGCACTGACTCGTATCCTGGTCGAGCGATACCTACCCATCCATTCAAATCACCACATACAACAGTTCTTTCGTTTCCCTTAACCAAATCTAGAACTTCTCTTACATTCTCCCAAAACTCCTCCAGCTCAGCCCATGACGACGAAGCTACCGGCGCATAAACAGCCAAAAGGAATAACGTCGGTCCCATTTTGAAGCGAACCCAGAGAAGTCTTGAGTTCACAACCTTGTATTCAGTCATAAGATCGACCAACCGGAACGACAACAGCACTCCCACTCCCTGGCAGGCGTTCTCGCTTTCCGGGACTCCGGACCATATAGCTAACGTCCCGGCAGGGAGCTCTTCAGTACCACTGCCTTTCCGTTTGGTCTCCGACATACACACGACATCTAATTCTCTTTCTTTCATTATTTCGATCAACTCATTCGTCTTATCTCTCATGCCCCCTCTAACAATCCACGTGCCAACTCTGCACTCCGTCCTCCACCTTCCGCCGTGTCGGGCTGTGCGTGACGGGTGGCGGTCCCCATCGCCGCTTTGACACAACGGGAAACGCAGAGCAATATTTATCTATTTATTTATTTAACTTCATATACACATTAGATGTATATAGGCGGACTTCTCCTACAATCTACCAGTCTACCTTAGAGTAGTGCAGAGATAAAAGAGTTAGGTGTAATAAGAAGTATGTACAATATATATATATATATATATATATATATATATATATATATATATATATATATATATATATATAATGATGATGATGATGATGTAATATATTGATTGCATTTAGTTAACTAATTCAATATATTTATTTTAGTTTTGCATGTATATATGTTTGTAGTATGTATGTATCTATGTATAGTATATTTAATATAAATATCATCATCATCATCATTACAGCCCTTCACAAGTCCACTGCTGAACATAGGCCTCCCCCAAGTAATGCCACAAAGCACGGTCCTGAGCCACCTGCATCCATCAACTTCCTGCATATCTTACCAGGTCGTCACTCCATCTAGTGGGGGGTCGCCCTACACTACGCCTACCGGTACGAGGCTGCCACTCAAGAACCTTTCTTCCCCATCGGTTATCGGTTCTTCGAGCTAAATGGCCGGCCCATTGCCACTTCAGCTTACTAATCCGTTGGGCTATGTCGGTCACTCTGGTTTTACTGCGGATATCCTCATTTCTGAGTCTATCACGCAGAGAAACTCCGAGCATAGCCCTCTCCATAGCTCGCTGAGCGACCTTGAGCGTCCTCATACGGCCAGCAGTGAAGGACCACGTCTCAGATCCGTAGGTCATCACTGGAAACACGCACTGGTTGTACAAGTCTAGTTTTTAGAGATTGAGGTATACCTGACGAGAAGATATGTCGTAATTTCCCGAACGCTGCCCAGCCGAGTTGAATCCGTCGATTGACCTCTCGGTCGAAGTTGGACTTACCTAGTCGGACTATTTGTCCCAGGTAAACGTACTCGTCAACAACTTCGAGCATAGTGCTCCCAACAACTACCGGCATAGGTGTGACATGGACATTAAACATGATCTTTGTTTTGTCCATGTTCATCTTAAGACCTATCCGTTGGGAGGCACTATTGAGGTCATTGAGCATAGTGCTTAAGTCCTCCAGCGATTCTGCCATAAGGATAGTCCTTCGTCGTCATAGATCGTCGGCAAATCGAAGGTGAGTGATGTACTCGCCATTGATGTTAATACCGTATCCTTTCCAGTCCAGTAGCTTGAAAACGTCTTCCAATGCAGCGGTGAAGAGTTTCGGGGATATAACGTCACCCTGTCTTACACCTCTCTGCAGTTGGATAGGTTTCAAGCTCTGGTTCTGTACTCGGATAGCCATCGTAGCCCTACTGTACAAACACTTCAGCACTTCGATATACCGACAGTCAACTTGGCACCGCTGAAGGGACTGTAGCACCGCCCAAATTTCGACGGAATCAAAGGCTTTCTCATGGTCCACATACGCCAGGCAAAGTGGCAGATTGTACTCTTCAGTCTTCTGTACAATCTGCCGCAGGGTATGTATGTGGTCTATGGTACTGAAGCCTTTTCGGAAACCGGCTTGTTCGGGAGGCTGGAAGTCGTCGAGTCTGCGTGCGAGACGATTCGTAATGACTCTCGAAAACTGCACGTAGACGCGGCACAGAAGGGAAATCGGTCTGTAGTTCTTTAAGAGAGCGTTATCGCCTTTCTTAAAGAACAAGACCACCGCACTTCTGCTCCACGCCTCTGGAGTAGTGCCACCATGGAGAACGGAATTGAAGAGCATCTGAAGGACTTCAAGTACCGGTGTTCCACCCGCTTTCAGAAGCTCCGCTGTAATTCCAACCTCGCCTGGGGTCCTGCCGTTTTTAAGGTGCTGGAGAGCCATTCTAATCTTGCTTAGACTGACGTCCGGGATATCATCGGAATAGTGTCGGATAAGACTTGCTCTTGGATCGTTACTCACACTTGCGTGTGGCTCCAACGATGATGTGTACAACTGCCCATAGAACCTCTCAATCTCACTCAAAATCTCAGGTGTTCCGGAACGATGCTGCCACACTCAGTCTTCAGCTTTGACAGTTGGCTCTTACTGGCAGACAGATCTCTGGCAAATGATCGATCGCTTCTTTAATACGAGCAGTATTAAAGTTGCGTAAGTCTCGCCGCATGCATTTGGAGATCTGTCTGTTCAGTTGCCTGTATGCTGTCAAATCTGTTGACGATTGCAGCCTCAACTCCCGTCTAACAGCCATGAGATTAAGAGTGTGATCGGAGAGTTTTTGTGTTCTTCTGCGGCGGGTCTTGTAGAACTTAGCTCCGACCGCATGGACAGTTTCCACGAGCTTGTCATTCATATCGTCCACTGCATTGCAATCTTGTAGGCACTGAAAGTGGTTACGTAACTCGAGCCGAAAGTTTTCTGGATTCTGAATTAGAGCAGCAGGGGGACGGAGCGTTGACTTCATTAGACGAGACCTCTTCAAGTTAACGTTTAGGTTCAGTGTGCCTCTAACCATTCGGTGATCGCTGCCAGTTTTCACCCTTGCGATCACTGCGACGTCACTGAACAGTTGGCATCTGGTCGTCATAATGAAGTCAATCTCGTTTTTTGTTGAACCGTCGGGGCTCGACCAGGTCCACTTCCTGTGGGTCGCTTCTGAAAGAAAGAGTTCATCATAAAGAGTCCCTCTTTCTCCATAAAGTCGGCCAGCTGCTGGCCCCTTCGGTTCCGTTGCCCTACTCCAAATTTCCCTAACTTCAGCTCACCGTTTTCTCTTGTGCCTAGTTTTTTGTTGAAGTCTCCCATCAACATGGTAATACTGTGTAGTGGGTTTTGGAGGAATGCATGGCTTTGGAAATACCCTCATACATTTCCTCCACCTCCTCATCCGGATGTGCCGAGGTTGGTGCGTAAACCTGTATGACCTTCAGCGAATACCGTTTGGTGATTCTGAGTATCAGGTACGCGACCCTCGTCGACACACACCCAATCTTTACAACGTTGTTGACGAGAGACTTGTGGAGGATAAATTCACACCTGCTTGGGACAGATGGTCGCCCTCCCGGTGATAGAATAAGTATTGCCGGATTCGAGAATCACCGTATCCTCCCCCTCTCTTCGGACCTCGGATAATCCTATAATATTCCAGCGCAACTTGTCTATCTCTTCTTCCAGCTCCAGGATCTTCTCGTCAGTCCTCAGGGTGCGTGCGTTAAATGTTGCCAGGTCGAGTAGGTGGCAACCGAACCTCCACCGGAGATTCTTAGCACCCCCTGCCCCGCCGTTACCATGGTCGCCACCGTAGCCAGGAATAGCGGGGCCGCTGGGGACTGGGGGCCGTCTATTTGTGTAATTGTTCATGGGGGGGTATATTGCCATAGTTGCCACGCTTGGCGAGCGGGTTGGCAACCGCAGTTTTTTATTATATCACAGTTGTTATCAGGAAGATGCTGCTGCCCATCTCCTGCCTGTGTCCCTCCGTCGCCTTTTACGACGCCCACGGGAACATATGGGGTAGTGGATATTCTTGACCGCCACTACACGGCTTATATATTGAAAATGAGGAGTTAAATAAGATGGATTAAATAAGATGGATTAGGAGACATCAAGATAGAGTAAAGAGTAGTGAGTGCACGTAGACTACGGCGCTGACGAATGGGTAACCAGTTGAGATGAGAGCGATAAGTAAACACGTGATCAATATTGCTTAGCAGAACGCCTTAATGTTGTTTCACGTTTATGAACTCAATTTCTCGGCAATATAGAGTATAGTAGTTCAAGCAACATTGCTTGAATACACTCTGCAAGGTGGTGATTTACATTCCAGTGAAAATTTTGCTGGCAAATTGCTGAGCTATACGGATGAGTGGCTCTCTCACAGTCATGTAGTGGCGGTGTTAGAATATCCACTATCTCATATCTTTCCGTGGGTGTCGTAAGAGGCGGCAGAGGGAAACAGAACCAGAGGATGGACAGCAACATCGTCCTGGTAACGTTTTAAAAAATTACAAAGTGCGGTTGTCTACCCTTTTCCCAAGTGAGGAAGTGCTCCTTATGAGGCAATCTATGGGTGAGGACAATGTTCAGCTGTAGATCTTTTATAGGCTGTAATATATATATATATATATATATATATATATATATATATATATATATATATATATATATATATATATATATATACAGAATGCAATTGCATATATGTGGGTATATATATATATATATATATATATATATACAGAATGGGTCCCACATATATGCAATAAATGAAACCATATACTTGTTATCGCCTTTGCTGACGATATACAAAAAATGAACGTAATCGGTCTAGTAATTAGGTCAAAAAGTAGAGTTTTAATTTTAAGCAAATTTGAACACTCTATAGAATTGGGTCACCAAGTCAATGTTTCAATGAACTTGAATGAATCCTTGAACATTAAAAAGCGAC
Organism: Parnassius smintheus behrii; assembly: GCA_036936625.1. Classification (NCBI taxonomy): domain Eukaryota; kingdom Metazoa; phylum Arthropoda; class Insecta; order Lepidoptera; family Papilionidae; genus Parnassius; species Parnassius smintheus. The sequence continues at coordinate 6,852,028 of JAUPFT010000006.1, forward strand.
GTTGCCACGCAGTGCAAACTATTGGTATTGCGACATATCGACAGCGGTGTCTTTTGTCGGCGTGCCACCCGCGTGCAACGTTGTCACTCTTCCAAGAGGTCAAGGTACGTTGTCTAAACGGAGTGTTCACTTTTACTGAATTTATTTTAATATTTATTTTGTTTGAAAATTTCACTTTTTTATTTTACGGGTTTTAATTTAATATTTAATTTTTTACACTTCTACGGACCAGTATTACTTGTGGTTTCATTTATTGCATATATGTGGGACCCATTCTGTATATATATATATATATATATATATATATATATATATATATATATATATATATATATATATATATATATGTGTATATATATATATATTCATGGTATAGTTCTCAGCAAGAGTTTCAGCAAGACGCAACGTTTATAGCTCGATTATTTTCTTAGACGTCATCTTATTCCTAAAACCTGATGTCTGGAATATGGGACGACTTTTAATCAACACCATATTGAATATTCATAGCGCGTGACGAGCAGCCCCTCCTTTTCTCGACATTAGAAATTCAGGTCAATATCTTTAAAAATGTTTTCGAAAGAAATAATCAAAGAGAAAATTTAATGGATATCATTAAATTAGCTGTTATTAAAATTTTCGGTTACCACTGTGCTATTTTCCAGAAGTGTAGTGCCTCAGGGTATTTGTTAAATCTGACGTGAGGGTAAAATGGTCATACGAATATTATGGTCACTTTCTGATGACTCAAACTCAATAAATACAGCCTTGTTTGCAGTGATGGCTCTGTGATACGATAGCTTTTCGTCAGTCAATCAAATAATAAGAAGTCAAAAGGGCGCTGTTTTATCGACGCCATTTTGGTTGACGGTACAGTAAATATGGTCACTAATTGTCTTTTTAAGTTTCTCGTTGCCCCGCTACACCTGGCATGTTATTGCATCATTTGATACTGAGCAAATTGCCGCTACTTTCTTATGTTTTGACTATTTTTGTGAGAAAAAAAGTATTTCGTTGTGTTATTCTTAGTGAAAATTGATAATTATATGATGAAAATGAGTGGCAGGAGATCTGCTTTTTGGACTAATTTAAGAGAAATTGATGACCAAAATATAGTGAATAGTACTAATGTAAAGTAATGTGTCTTTGTTTGATTCCAAAAACATTTCATCAAGCTTTCTATTTGCTATAATAGGAAAAAACACTACAGTGCCTCAAAAACATACAAGTACATTTTACCCGTAAATAAAATATACTTTCATCAGTAAAATTATGAAAGACATGGCATTACTCAATTCGTACATTTTAATACAGTGGACACTGAGTACCACTTTAGCGAATGTTCGTTAATTAAGCCGAATATTCGGCCGAATACGAATATTCGGTAAAGCTGCCGAATATGCCGAATACCGAATATGAAACGGATATTCGGCCCATCTCTGGTTTTAAGTTGTAATTAGTGTTCTGTAATTAAAGTGTCTATTTTGGTATTTCACTCGGCGTTCCCAAGCTCGTAACATTATCAACCACGTAATCATTTGTATTATCACAACCCTTTTAGTTAAAACAAGCAGCCCTAAGGGTTGTATACAAAATTTACTTGTTTATGTATTACTTAACTACAAACATACATATTATGATATGCGGAGAAGAGATGATGTTGATCAGAAGGTAATTAATTACCACAGAAAATAATATTATATTAGGTGTTATTACCACATGCAATCACAAAAACGTAAAACTATACCCAAAATTACTACCTATTTAAGTACACAGTAGCATCAAGCGTTGGCTACATGCCACAGTTAGCGCCTCATTCGTGGTACAACCATACTCATGCTTTTTTAAAGTTGATTTTATTAAATTAAACGAAAGAAAAAGCAACTCAAACAAATTTGTCTCATCGGTAATGTGAAAGTCATCACAGCACGTCATAATGGTTCTTACCGCTCAAACCGAAACACAGTAATATCTGCACTGATGCTTGTTGGCAGACATAGGCAAGAGGGTTGTAAATAGTCGGAGATACTCGTAGTCATAAAATGAAGTCCTACCACCCAGGACATGTTAACTATAGTCCGTTCGCGTTAAGAAAATAGTGAGTCATCGTTGTCCGCCGGCCTGGCCACGCCCCCCAGCCAATTAAAATGCAAGAAATTAGAAAGTCGAGTTCACAGTGACCAGTGAAGTCAGGCCTTCGAACAAAACGGTTGTGTATTTTGCGTGTTACTCGTTCAACGTTAAATTTTGCTTATAGCTTTGTGTAGATGGTAGGACTCTTTCTCTCTCTCGTTTGGGAAGCTGCCAATCTCATATCTATTTCTGCAGTCTAATGGCTCCGCCAAACTGTTCTCCTCACGCTGGTCACTACTCTACTCCTCGTGCTACCGCAATGTTGCCCCCTCTGTCCACATACTGCTCTACTCGCGCTCCGCAGCTCCGCACTAGGTTGCTTGCGTTTGTAGCACAATGGATGTTGAAACTGTGGCAGCATGCGCGATATATTATGCATATTTAGTATAGCTAATTATACCAATTTCATAAAAAGAAATATACGTCATCATCCTCGCCAACAAAAATGGTGGATAACATCTGTAAATCGCAATAGTGTGTTCAATTGAGATTTTATACGTGGTAGAGCCATGCTACAGTTATATTAGTAGTATAGTTGTAGCACGAATGGGTCGGTTCGACCGGGGAAGGACCACGCTCTCACAGAATACCAGCGTGAAATAGTAGCTTAATGCTGCTGTATTTCGTATGGTGAGTGTAGAGAACCGGAGACCCTTTTTACTGGAAACGAGGCATTCCATCTTAGTCCTCACGGGTGACAACGCATCTGCATTTTGATTCGTAATCGAGGATAGATGTAGATGTCTATGGGCCACAGTAACCACTTACCATCAGGTGGACTGTGTGCTCGGTTGTCACCCTATCCTATAAAAAAAAAATTAGTGCGTTCGCGCGATTATGTGGCCAGCCACTCGCGCTCATATTGCCAGTCCTTTGACTCGCATCCAATAACCCGAAAAACAGGGAGCGATGGGCATGACGAGGAGTATGACGTGCATGACGAATATTGTTGCCACACTACTTCTCTGCCTCCTTTCCTTGCTACTTTCCATGTCACTCGACGAGGGTGTGGCAGGGGGTAAGAGGTAAGAGCATTGCTTTCATAATGAGTTCATATGATTACGCGAACACTTCACAATTAAGTAAAACTAGTTTTTACGGATTTCGTCGCGTATATTAACTTATTTTATATTCGACGTTTAGACGTCACAGCACCCATGGTCACGGCTCAATGTCATAGTTAACTACGGCTTCCTCCAGATTAAAATGATTGAATTTATAGTATATAGAAGTGTTGCAGTTGGCAGCACCCACCCATCTTCTATATTGAAATGTTTTTTGATTTCAATAGCCTCGCGAATCACCCTTGGAATCAATCTTTAGCGAAGATTTGTGATCTATCAAATCATATGTAGTGACGGAGTTGCCTGCATGTTGTGTTCCAGTGTAAAGGGTATTGAGAGCCATTGTAATAACAGGCTGTGCGGCATTACATCTCAGTCCTCAGAGGTGACTGACAGCACATCTTCTTTGCTTGAAGTTAGCTGCAGGTGTGCATGATCTGCAATAGTAACTTACCATCAAGTGGACTGGAAGCTCGTTTGTCATTATAATTTTATAAAAAAAGCTTCCTCGCCAGCTCGCCAGGTTGACTATTTCACTATCAATAAAACTTACTTTTAATAGATTCGAATCAGATGAAATATTTTGGAATGATGATTACGAGGGATGCCAAAATATTGGCATCCCTTGATCCCTCATTTAATCGTGTTAATCAAAGATAAAACTTTTTAAATCTTATTAAAAAGTTTTTTGAAGTAAAAACTTCTTTCGAATCGTCTTGATTAGAAACTCGATGAAACGAAAATGCGACTCTAAAAAGAGAAACATATACATCTATAGGATTTAGCATATAAGAGAATGAAATAGAATACAGTAGGTATACAATGTTCCTTCTTATCTATATAATATAATTTTTAAACTTCGTAACAATATTATAATAAAAAAACCCTACGAATATCCTTCTCTTGATACTCTGCATTCGTCTCATTATCTCGAAGTTTTTTTTATAGAATAAGGGCCACGAGGACACAGTCCACCTGATGGTAAGTGGATGCTGTAGCCCATAGATATCTACATTTATCCTCGATTAAGAATCAAAATGCAGATGCGTTGTTACTCCTGAGGACTAAGATGGAATATCTCGTTTCCAGTAAAAAAGGGTCTCTGGAATTCTACACTCACCAAACGAAACACAGCAGTATTAAGCTGCTATTTTACACTGGTATTCTGTGAGAGCGTGGTCCTTCCCCGGTCAAGCTGACCCATTCGTGCTACATTTATAATAATATAGCTGCAGCATGGCTCTACCATGCATCAAAGTTTAGTTTTTTAAGGTTTCACTTTTAGCGCGTGGGAACTGCTCGAATGTGTTTTTTTTTATAAACTAGAAGTACCAATTACCACCCGTGCGATTAAAGAATGGGACTGAAAATGGCGTCGCATCTATTCACCTCTCGCTCGCACACTGTCGCTATCTATACTCATACCTGCCGGTAAGACTGCATAAAATACGTTACATTATGCGTTTTTCAGTACGTTCTACAACTTCAGCCCAACTTGTCATTGCAGTCAATGATAACCATTTCCCGTAAACTACAAAAAAAAATCAGTCCGGTTTTGCTCATTTATGAGTTACGAAACGTTCTGAAAGTTTTTTTCATTTGTTGCTTTATTTGATTTTTTGTTAATATTTTACATGCCATCGAAACAGGAGTAACCATTTTTTAAATTTTCCTTTGTTTGTTCGCGCTAATCTTCGGGATGTCTGATCCGCTTGTAGTAAAACTTCAGGAACAAGTAGCGAGTAAAACCAAGAGTTATCTAAAGGAAAAATTTTGAGATTTTATTTAAATAGAAATACTAATAAGATAAAATAAATGGTCTTTAATGATTATCTTAAGTTTAAATAACGCCACATTAATTTATCTCACTCAGGAGAAGCCAGACCGTGTCACTAGTTATAAATGTAATTTTAAAATATTCCTATTATATTCTTAATACCCGGATGACCGAGCTTTGCTCGGTTTTTTTAAAATTATATTTAGATACAAATTACATGAATAATATTTTTTGATCTCATTGACATAATAAAAAAAACTGAACTGGTTATTTGAATGAAAATCATGAGTGCAATTAGTTTAATTAAAATTTTTCTTATTTTTAAAAATTACTAAAAAAAGGCTCGAAATAATAGATTTTCTCACAAAAGATGGGAATTTGAAAAAAAAAAGGAAAAAAAAGTCGGACACAAGACGGGACGCGAACCACGGAACTCCGATATCACGCCTGACCGACATCCCACCTGAGCTATTACGGTCGTTAGTAATCTGTCAAAATATACCTTCTTATATTGTAGCAGTTTTTTATTGCCTGAAAACACGGACAAAAGGACATTTTCTAAAAATAAATCCTAGCTAGATCGATTTATTGCCACCGAAACTCCCTGAAAAAACACTAAATTTTATGAAAATCGTTGGAGCCGTTTCCGACATTCCGATTATAAAAAAAGGGCTCGAAAAAATATATTTTCTCAAAAAAGAAAGGAACTTGAAAAAAAGAATTAAAAAAGTCGGTCGCTCTGGGCTCGAACCATGGTATCACGATTTTGTGACCGCCCAATTTACCTTCTTATTCTAACGATATTGTAGCAGTTTTTCATTGCCTAAAAACACGGACAAAAAGACATTTTCAAAAATAAATCCTAGCTAGATCGATTTATTGCCCCCGAAACTCCCTGCACACAAACGAACAATTATTGTATATATATACAATAATTGCTCGTTTAAAGGTATAGGATTTGGAATTATTTTCATGTATTTTCCCCTCAATAGAAAACTTCAAATCAATATAACGATATACCGTCCTTAGCGAGTTTTCGCAATTGGCACTGTGCTTGTTGACGGTACGAGCTCGATAAGCCGCCATTTTTTATCCGTACGGACTGTAATTTATTTACTCTTAGATAAGTTAAAAATATTAGTAGCAAAATGAGCTTTATTGAAAAAACCTATTAATTTTATTAATTTCATAAGAAAAAATAAATTATAGAAACTACTAGTCTCTATAATTTATTTATTCTTCGATTGATTTGCTTTTATGTTAGCCTAGAAAAAGAAAAATATGATTAAATTATTATTACTTACTGTTTCGTCAGTAGGTCAGTGGATATGGATGTTAACATAATTACAGACGAGTCAGATGACTGAAGCAATTAATCATTGAACCTATTCTACCAAGTACCTGAAATAATACCTGGATCATCTCTATTGACATTCATTAATGAAGTCTTGTTATTGCAACTGCAAATGTTTACGAGATATTAATAAAATACGATGAAATTTTTGGGAATTTTTTAACCTTTTGATTATGCAATATATTTTTATACTAGAAGTTTTTAAGCATTTGTTTGTAACATATCCGATGTCATAGTAAATGAAGGCTACCTTCTACTTTTAATTATTGATTTTTGGTAAGATCCACGCAAAATGAGCTAACAGTATCTTGAATTCTTCAGTGGTATGCTTAGGTTCGGATTTAATTTTATTAATTATGGAATCCCAAGCTTATGACAGCACCATCCATTATCACTATTGAAATTAGAATATTTTTATTTTCAATAGCCTTGCGACAAATTCTAGGTAGGAATCAGTGTTCTTTTGCGAGGATTTGTGGTCTATCAAATCTCATATACTTAGTCAGGTCATAAGTTCTGTCAAAAACTTTTTATAAAACTAATGATACACTTTTTGATAATTATATAGAAATTATATACGAAATGAAAGGTAATTTAGAATACAATTTTATTTATATTATTTAAAATGCCCTCCCTTGATCTGAATACATGTCCTTAATCGACGCGGCCAATCATCAATCACAGCACGCACCACACTCATTATTTCTGCCGCTGCTTTAGCCAAAGATGCTCGGAGAGATTCCAAATTCTTATGAGGTTTAGCACATACTTTCTCCTCCAAACGTTGCCATATCTTATAATCCAGTGGGATTAAATCTGGACTAGAAGAGGGCCAGTCTTCGTATTCGATAAAGTCAATTTCATGGGCGGTCAACCGGTTTTGCGCGCTTCGTGCCCTATGAGCTGGTGCAGAGTCCTGTTGGAATATCGAATGTCTGTTCTTGAACATTTTTTGAGAAAGATGTTCCACTATAATGATTTCTTATATTTACGCGAACACCACACATTGAAATAATACTAGTTTTTACGGAATTCATATGTTCCACTATGTTTGTTAGGACGGTATTTTGGTATACCTTGGCACTGGTTTTTACACCCTTTTCACAGTGAAAAACACCTCAGTTAAGCCTGAATATGAAACTCCAAGCCAAACCATGAGTGGCGAAAGATAAATGTGCTCGTTGAACCCTCGGAATACGCGTGCTGGCTTCTTCACTGCTGTATGCTGCGGCATACACATTATCATTTTGTTTATTATAACTTTCTTCGATGTAAAATTTTTTTTCATCCGAAAATAAAATTTCGCGGTATTTTCCCCCGCGTACCGCCGTAACAAAGCGCGGGATCTATCCAGCCTAATTTTTTTCAAAACGCTCGTTCAAAAAATGTCCGGTCTTCTTACGATAAGCTCGTAGTCCTAAGTTTTCATTGATCACTCTTTTGACCTTTATTCTTTCTTTATTATTTAGACTCTGCTTAGGCCCATCTGAAAAACTAAGATTATTTGTTTACGAACAGGATTTCGTTGGATTCGCGCCTTCACTGTGTACTTCACGGTGTCCTAACTGTACGAGGTCGGCCGGTCCTCTTACGATCTTCGACGCTTGAATCTTCAGTGAATCGTTTGATAGTGCGATAAACAAATCGTAGGGTTATTTTCAATTTTTGTAGAATATTGAAAATCTCTTTTGGCGCGTAACCACAGCGGTGCAACGCGAAAACCGCTACTCTATCTTATTTCTTCGACCACTCCATATCTGAAAATGAATCAAAATTAATGTCTTTTTTTATTTTCGGCAAGCGCAAGCGTTATATTTTTAAAATTGGTGTAGTTCATCTAGCCAGTATTAAAATTTATTCAATAATAAGGTTTTGACAGAACTTATGATCCGACTATAATATAATGGTTGGGACGATCGTGAATACGTTGACACATATTCAAAAGACAAAAATGACAGAATGTTTGAGACTTTTTACTTCCCGCTACAAACCACATATCGATTATCTGATAGAAATATGGGGCTCAGCTGCAAAGAATAACTTGAACCTAATACAAAGAGCTCAAAATAAAGTTATAAAGGTTCTATTCAACTATAACTATCTGACACCAACTCACAAAATATATAATAATACTAAGTTGTTAAATATAAATCAATCGTACGTTTATCATACATACATAAAATAATAAATAAAGATATCCACACTTATTTAAGTTTCACTAAAAAGAGACAAATTCAAAAAATTCAGCTAAGAAATGCAAATGATCTCATTTTACTTGCACCAAGAACTAGTTATGGTAAGAAAAACCTAGTGTTTGAAGGAGCACAATTATATAATAAACTGCCTAAAGACATTAAGGAATCGCAGTCAAATGTAAGCTTCACAAAATTACTAAAATATCATATTATAAAATCTATAAAATAACGGTCTTACTATTAAGTTAAAAATATTAATAATAATCAATAAGTATTTTAAATATGTTTAAAAAGGTGCAAATAAGGTATAAAGTTTTTTTTTATTGTTCATTACTAATTCGAAATAGAATAAAATAATACTAAATATGTATCTCAAGCCACTTCTTGTAAATTGTTGAGCGTAGTGCAACTATATATCTATGATTGCATCTCTCTCTGACGCTGTGACTGTTTTTAACTGTTTTTAACTGTATGTATTTGTAATGTACCCCCAACTTCTGTGTTTCTCCAGACATTGTTATAACTTATAAATTTTTATGTTCTCATGATAAGTGAATTTTGTATTCTTAATGAGAATAAAGTTCTTAAACCACAAACCACAAAATTGATGATTAGGGTTCCGTAGTCAACTAGGAACCCTTATAGTTTCGCCATGTCTGTCTGTCCGTCTGTCCGTCCTCGCTTAATCTCTGTGACCGTTAGCACTAGAAAGCTGAAATTTGGTACCAATATGTGTATCAATCACGCCGACAAAGTGGTAAAATAAAAATTGTAAAAAAATGTTTTATTAGGGTAGCCTCCCTATATGTAAAGTGGGAAGTGATTTTTTTTTAATTTCAACCCTAACGTGTGATATATTGTTGGAAAGGTATGTAAAAATGAATAGGGGTTTACTAAGATCTTTTTTTTGATAATGTCAATAATTTCGGAAATAATCACTCCAGAAGTAAAAAAAATGTGTCCCCTCCCCCCTCTAACTTTTGAACCATAAGTTTAGAAAATATGAAAAAAATCTGAAAAGTAGAACTTTATAAGGACTTTCTAGGAAAATCATTTTGAACTTGGATGGAAACAACAGTACCCACTACCGGGAGCAGTTGCAGGAGCGCGGAGCGCTGCTGGAGCGCGAACATAATGGATACCCACCTTTAAACTCATAAGTGGGAACACTTATTATGACGGACGGGAAACTACGGAACCCTACACTGAGCGTGGCCCGACACGCTCTTGGCCGTTTTTTTTATAAAAATCGGGAAGAGCGCGCGCACATGAGTATACAAACGGAATAGAGACACAGCTTCATAAAAACGGGCAATATTGTTACCTATTTTGGTAGGATTGTCACAATATGTGAAGACAAATTGAACAAAATGTTTGCTGAATAGTTTTATTATTTAGTATGATAGGATACTTTACAAATTACTTACTCTAATAATTTTCTTTTTCTAATTTTTGTTTTTTTAATATAATATTATTGTTTATTTTAATGGTGTGGTAAATTCTGAATCTAACATAAAGTTTACTGTAGCTGTTGAGGAGTTCCTTCGTAAGGAGACTATCCTATCTGCAGTAGCAGTATGGCGAAGATCATGTTTAGCAAACAAAATTAAATTTATATTATAATATTGCATTTTCACTGAAGTTACGGTATACAAAATTTGAACTGAATCAAATATCGGGTAGTGGTTCAAATCCTACCTGCAATATGTGAACTTAACACGCAAACCTACTACATGCCTACCCACCCACATACCTACAAATGTTTAGTAATATATTATAATAACAATAAAAAGGTAAAAAAAACACCTTTTCTTATTAAAAAGGGTCATACAATAAAATAAAGGTACTTACTTAAAAATAATAATCAAATATTTACTTACCTATTGTGCTCCTTGGGATAGTTAAATTATGATATATTTTTATTTTTTCTGTTATTATTCATACACACACAATACAGTAAACAATCATTATTAATAATACCACGTTTTTACATAAAAATTTCAAACTTGTAATTAATGAAACAAACAATATGCGTCGCACTGACCTTGAGATTTGTCAACTCGCTGCGTATAACTCTTTTATCCAGTTGTATCTCGCTGTTTACGCGACAAGCGACCAGTGGTCACGCAAACATGCCCTGCGTGCTGGTAGTTTTTTTTACATGACGTTTGAACTTACAGTCCACCTCGTCGATTGCCACCAATTACGTCAAAATCGGTTGATCTATTCGAAAGTTATCGTTGTTAAAAAATTTTAAAAATTATCTTTTTAAATAAATTCAAAATTTCTGCTCGGATCGTTTTTGAGGTAATTAGTTCTTAAAAATACTTGCCGAGTGTTTTGAGATCGAACTTAGCGTGTTTTTTTTAGATAACTTTTAAATTATCTAAAAAAAGCATTTTTAGAATTTTTTTCTGGCAATAATTTTTGACCGCGTATTTAAATTTTGACTTGTTTGGTCGAGTTCAACGCAGTTTTTTTAGTTTACAAAAAAGGATTTCTGATATCTGAAGTTGATTAATCTAATATTTTGAAGAAAAATAATTAAAATTTTTTTTGGCTTTTATGTTTTGAAAATCTTTGAAACAGCTCGACCGATTGACTTGAAAATCTAATCAGCTTGAAGTCTCAATGAACACTTTCGAACGCCGTATCGTCCATCTATATTTCGATTTGTTCTAAAGATACTGAATGAGAAATTTTAAAATTTTAATAAATAATGATTGTATAATTTTATTTACATACATACGTCCAAACATCCAGCCGGTGATAGTCGGAACGGCTTCCGAGGACCTCGAAACGTGGAAATCTGATGAAAGCTCGCATTCTCAAAATTGGACTAATATCCATAACTTCCTACTTTTGAAAATTAATAATTTTTAAAGCGGGAGGTTAAAAACACAAACTATCCATCTCCAATCGATAAGCCTAATGTGAATATTATATAATTCACTTAGGTTGTTGTAGTTTTAACTTTCGTTAGCCGTTTCACTTGTATATCTTTGAGTTATAAAGTATGGGGAAAATAGCTTGTTATAGTGTAATTGACAGTGAACAATCACCTGTTAGATTGTGGATAATACATAACCTCATTTTTACTTATTCTACAATAACTAAGCTCCTAGATTGACAAATCTTGGCAAATTATCAACTAAGAATCGTTTATATATAAGCTTTCAAATGGTCTTATTTTCATCTTGTTTAGATCTGAGCCCAAAAATGTATGGAGTCGCCTCCTTCTCCTTTGGCCGGTTACTAGATCTAGACAATAATATAATTGTCACCATCGCTCAATGACTGAAATTATTGCAACCGAAAAAAAGTTTTAAGAGACATTAACACTGTTTATGAATGGGCTAAATAATGGCGTATAATTTCATTAAATTAATAGGCAATAATTCAAGCAATATGGCAATGGCAATCGAATGGCATGCATCAAAACCCGAACCCGAAATATCAACCCATGGGTGTTTTGGGTGTAAGGGCCGATAGAGGAAAACTGAAACAGGAGAACGGCAACAGCATCAGCATTTTGCTGTTAAGAGATCAAATGATATTAAAACTTTTTATATAGCGTAACCTTAGGGTTTCTTCACGTTTAAGAATTCAATTTCTCGACAATACAGTTTAAGCAACATTGCTGGATTATACTTTGGAACATTGCAGCGAAAATTTTGCGGGCTATGTTGCTGAGCTATATTTCTCAGTGGATGAGTGACTCTCTCATAGCCGGTGTAGGAATATCGACTACCCCATATGTTTTCTTTATAGAATAAGGGTGGCAAACGAGCACACAGTCCACTTGATGGTGAGTGGATGCTGTGGCCCATAGACATCTATGCCTATAGACAATTTTAGATTAAGAATCAAAATGCAGATGTGTTCAAAGGAAAGGAGAAGTGATGTAATGATATTGTATACGGTAGTCTCACACAGCGGTGGCTTTTAGTATATGTGTATAATATTTAGTTTATGCCGTATTGTACAGTTTATAGTAGTAGTAGTTTGATAAATGTTTAGTCAAATTTGGTTATGATTTTTTTTTGGTTGTGAGTTCTGGGCATCCTGGGTATATCAAAGAATACAAACTTTTTGTTTTTTTGACGTATTCACTTTCATGTTTATTTATCATTTGAGATCTGTGAAGATTCTGACGAACTTTATATCTCGTTGTATTGTTAATTTCTCAGGCGTTCCCGACGTTTTCTTACACCACCGAACAAGTGAGAATTCAGAACTTAATATGCGAAATATGTTAGGGATTTCGGTTACTCGCGTACTGCGAAATTTTAGGTAAGTTGTCAGTAGCTAACGTACCACGGACTTGTATACCGATAGCAACAACACTTCGTAATGAGTACGTTCCGGTGAAGGAAATTACATTTATAAATTTAGATATCCTTCCTTAACTTCAGCTGTAAATTTTTTGTTATTAACTAAGTTTTACCTTGTTATGCTCCGGGTCGTGGGTGTAGTAAATGGCGGTAACGGGAAATGCTAAAAGATTTCATGAAAGACCCTTAATAAACAAAACTAAAATAATATATTAGTCTCTGCTGTTATGGTCGTGTTTCAGAATTCCCGAGAAAATTTTAGTAACGTCAATTTGTTAATACTTATGACACTTACGGGATTAGATATTGTCGGGATTGAAACAATTACAGATTTTTTATAGGAGAGAGACAAACGAGCACACAGACCACCCGATCGTAAGTGGTTGCTGTGGTCCACAGACATCTACATTTATCCCCGATTATGAATCAAAAGGCAGATGCGTTGTCACCCGTGAGGATTAAGATGGGATGCCTCGCATCCAGTAAAAAGGGTCTCTGGTTCTCTAAACTCATCATACGAAACACAGCAGCGTTAAGCTGCTATTTTACGCTGGTATTCGGTATGTGAGATGTATGTATGTGAGATGTACGGTATGTGAGAGCGTGGTCCTTTCTCGGTCGAGCTGATCTAATCGTGCTACAACCATAAAATGGCTGCAATATGGCTCTACCATATATAAAATTCTCAGATTCTCAGAGGTTTAGCGTCTGAAGAATCGTTTTTTTTAATAAAATTGAAATGACAATCAAATGATATATATTTACGCAAACAAACTACTTTTACGGATTTTATCGCATTTATTTATTTTATTTTTAATACCCGACGTTTCCGGTGCTTTCCAGCATGGGATCACGGGGGACTGAGGTGACTGACGTACCGATGTCAAAGTTAACCCAGAGTACCTTCAGCTTTTTAATTATTGTCTTTGGTCCGGTCTACGCAGAATGAACTAACGCGATAAAATCCGTAAAAGTAGTTTTAACCAATGACAATCAAAGCTACATTCCACCTTATGATAAGTGGCTATTTTAGCCCATTCACACGTGCAACCAATTTTATAAATACCAAAAATTCGTTTTCAACACTGAGGACTAAGTCGGAATGCTTCACAGACTGTAATTACACTAGTTCTAAATACTCGTCAGACCGGAACACGGTAGCTCACGCACTTTTGCTTAGCAGCAGAGGTAGGTAAGAGGGTTGTTAGTAATAATCGGACTCCTTGGCAGAAAAAGTGTCTAGCCTACCCACAGATTACTAATCTGTGAGCCTACCAATACCTAGTACAACCTGGATTGTGTTGTCATCGCGAAAAAATGCCAGTGCCAATCAGTATTGTTAGGATATTACTCGTCTAGCGTGAATAGAGGGTTAGGGATGCAATTACCCCAAGTTAGCTTATGTTTAGCTCTTATCAGAATTGTGGCCGATTTTTAAATATGTCAGGATTTTTCGATTTTTCAATAAAATAATGTTGATTTGTTTAGACTTTTTTTTTTATAGAATAGGGATTACAAACGAGCGCACCTGATGATAAGTGGATGCTGCAACCCATAGACATCTGCATCTATCCTCGATTAAAAATCAAAATAGATAAGAAAGAACTAGATAGAAGAGATCCCCGGAAAACTAAGATGAAATGCCTCATTACTAGTAAAAGTGTCTCTACACTCACCATACGACGTAACACAGCAGTATTATCTGCTGTTTCACGTTGGTATTCTGTGAGAGCGTGGAACTACCTCGGTTGAGCCGACCTACTCGTGCTACAGCTATATACTGCTATAACTGCGGTGTGCAAATAACGTATCTTATTCTTCACCCTAAGCATTTTGGGAGTGTGCGGTTAGTATAGTTAGTATAGTGGTCACTCGCAGGGCGAAATGGGAGATGGATTCTCGAAAATTTGAATAATAGCAGTGTAGGCAACACGGCTATTATTGGAAGGACATACATATGAATTAATTGATTTTAACGAAAAAAATTACAAAGATGCTCCTAGCGCTTTTCTAATTCTGCGATCGGTTAGCGTTTAAGTATTAATTCAGCACAAAAGCAACTAAGCAGGCGATGTGAAACGTTTTCATACATGTTGTCGTGTTTAGGAACGTGCATTATAGCATCGATATAGCAATAAACGCGACGCCAATATTTATGCACATGCCGATGCTAATTAAACGCCAATATGAAGAGCCACCAATGTTCCCGTGCTTCGGATCTCGAAGCGGTGATCTCTGACCGCACCCGAATTTTGACATCGATTAGATGCGAGCGGCGCATTGTATTCGAGTAATACGGTTACGAAACTATAAAATTTATTGTGGACTTAAGTTACGTTACATAGGTATTTGAGTTGCGAATTGTCCATTCGCCGTTGCGCGTTAATACTTCGTATAACCGTTCAGTACAGTACACTACAGTACTTCAGTTCAGTACCGCGCCGACCGTCGCGTAGAACGGAACGCTCGCGACGTGATCAAATAAAACGTCTCGCGGTCCCCGTGCACCTGTGCCCTGTGTTGTTACTCCGAGGAGTACGTAAACATACCGATTGCCGGCTCGAGTGCTAGTGGGGCTCGAAGCGAAGTGAGAACGGGAATTAGCGTCATTCAACAGTGCGTATTGAAAAAAAAAAGGCTTTTGCGAGTGACAGTTGCATTCTGCAGGTGCTTGCTTGTATATTTATTAATTGAAAAGTGATTGTATATCGGCCACGGCCGCGGCTCACATGTCCGGCCCAGTTTTCACGATTATTGCCTCCGTATAAGAATTCCACCGGTTGCTTTGTTTGTTGTTCAATTCGACTCCGATGGGGCAGCGTTTACAACTCTGAGGCTTTCTTCACACTTGTTGATTCCAAATTATTGATGTGATGGACCATCGATAGCAGCTACCTTACGCTGTTGTACCTAATTTAAACAAACGTACCGATATATCTTGGTGTCATGATTTTTTGAGTAAAAATGTAATTGAAGCCTAATTCAGTTAACAATTTGGTCTATGGTATTAGATTACAGACAAAACTTACCAAACCAAATTAAGTACTAAAGCAATGTAGAATTAACATAATGCTTGGATCCAGAATATCTCAATCGAAATCTAGCAAGTGAAAATAGATTTGTGGTTTTTAATTTGACGTTTTATTGTAGCAAGAGCTCCGGTTTTCGCTAAAATCATTCTTAAATTATGAAGTGTTTTTGAACTGAATATTAATAATAAATCCTTTTCACAAAATTGCGAAGGCCTATTTTAATTATCAACTTTGTTGTTTTTCACCCAATATTTTTATCACGTCTGCCTAGTTCGTGACTGATTTTCGAAATATATTTTCCTTAGCTTTTTCATTTATAAAGCTACTCTAGCAACGTTAATATTAGCAGTAATTTATATTTTACAAGCCAACCTAACACAATTTAGGTAATTATCAAAATATTCGACTTAAAAGCAGTATTTTATTTTAATCGACGCGACGTAAAACAATTTAACTAGAATATTTTGGAGAACACAGGTCTTGAAGTCCTCGGTAGCCAGAGCTCTGCTAAGCAATTATACGGGAAATATCGAAATTAAGAAAGTTAAGAATGAACGCGATAAAATCCATAAAATTAGTTTCGATGATTATAAATGAAGCTGTGCATGATTGCCACTCACGTCGTTTGTATTGTGACAGGTCAATAATAATTTAAATGCTTAGATATAATTATGTGAAGATATTTCCCGCGGTGAAGGGAACGTCGGAACAGAGCTCGGAGATCGTCTAAACCGGTTTCGACATTAAAAAGTCACAGATCCTTTTCCAGTTTTATAAAATGATCTCTTTCGAAGTCCTAATTTATTTTTGCTAGTTTTAATCTGTTTTATTTAGTGTTTTTTTAAATTAAGTTTATACTATTATTACTTAAATGCTCTATATTACCTTGACCTGTATGTACGGGAATTTTGTTTTCAGTTTTCGTACACATCTAGACGTATGAACGATCTATAATTTTGCGAACTGATGATAATTGATACAATAATTTTATGACTTTTTTATAGCATTGGGTGCCAACAGAGCACACAGTACACCGGGCACTGTGTGCTCTGTTGGGACTGGTTGTGATAAGTGGATGCTGTGGTCCATAGACATTTATCTTAAATTAAAAATCAAAATGTAGATGCGTTGCCAGCCCTGAGGACTGAGATGGAATGCGTCGTTTCCAGTAAAAAGGGTCTCCGATTCTCTACATTCACCATACGAAACACATCACCATTAAGCTGCTATTTTACGCTGGTATTCTGTGAGAGCGTGGTCCTTCCCCTGTCGAGCCAACCCATTCGTGCTACAACTACAATATAGCTCCAGCGTAGCTCTACCACGTAAACTAGTTAGTATTCTTACTAGAATCATCACAGCGTTTGATCAATAGTTTAAGTTTTTTTAAAGTAATATTTACATAGCATTTGAATTGATTTCTATTAAGCTTCAATTTATACTTTGTGGCAATATGTGTCAGTTGGATTTGTGTGCTTTTAAGGAATTTAGCTTTAATTCATACTTTTGAGGTGCTGTTTCGGAGTAAGTTACGAGTACTACAATAGCTTCTGTAATTGTACAATTACCTATCACTCTAACGACGTAGCTGTTATAAAATTTTAAGACTATTAAATTTTTTTTTTCAAACATAGCTAACACTCCGTTACATTCGTTATGTAGGTAACTTGAGCCACGGATCGTCGTTTAGAGTTTCAGCTTGTATAAGTAATTCTGTTTTAAGCAATTTCTAACACCACCAATTAGGTACTTATGTTTTGGATGATATTGAGACGTTCTTGTTGTCGGATTTTGGAAGATAAGGAAGAATTTTTTTTCATTTCCATGCTGATAAACATTTTTGGTGTCGTCAATTTTTATCGCAATCTGTTCAGATCACCTGATTAATTTCATTTAAATAGAATTATATATCAATTAAAACAATATAACAATATATGCATTGTCTGGTAATAATTTATTTTTTAATTCAATACATTATAACCACATTTTATTTTATTTTAATTCGACGACTTGCAACGTAGTGTCGGTCCATAATAATTAAAAAAAAAACAACATATTTATTTTATGTAATCAAGTATTTTTTTCAAGTACGGCTTCATAGCTTGACGTCAAAGTACTGAAGTAGGTAATATGTCAACAGATATTACGTTTTAAGACAACGAGCCTATAACTTGGCACCGACGCTAATGTTATAGTTCAAACGATGTTTAAAATTTACATAATATTAGAAATTGATAAACTAAATTGTCAGTTTAACACTAGTTAATAGAAATACTTTTTAAGAGTTGCGAAAACAAACCTTACCATAGAAACTGTTGAGAATTAAACCATTAAACATGAAAAATTTAATTTAAGCTAAAATGAAAAATTTTAAGACACTACTAAAAGTAGCAAAATAGTAAATAATTAAAATAAAAATATGATATCGTGATAGATTATTGTGTGGCTATAGTAGTGTCCGTCCACAACGCAATTGCATTTTAATGGATTCATGCGGTTGGACTGTTGACATACAAATTCCGACAACAGCTGAAACAAGCTTATAATCGATGACGATAGTTTATTTTTTATAGAATTGGGTGACAAACGAGCACACAATCCATCTAACGGTAAGTGGGTGCTGTGGCCCATAGACATCCACATCTATCCTCAATTAAGGATCAAAATGCGGATGCGTTGTCACCCCTGAGGACTAAGGTGGAATGTCTCAATTCCAGTAAATGGGTCTCCAGTTCTCTACACTCACCATACGAAACATACCAGCATTATGCTGGTATTCTGTGAGAGCGTGGTACTCCCCGGTCGAGCCAACTCATTCGTGCTACAACAGCTATAATATAGCTGCGGCGTGGCTCTACCACGTAAAAAAGAATCTCAATTCCCGCCAAAATTCCTCAAATTCTATTAAACTCAATGATTAATAATTGAGTCTTTGTCCATTACTGTACAATGTGCGTAGGCTTTTCTAAGAATGCTCTCGCTGATAAAAATAAATACCACGCCAGACAGGCGATACTATTATGGCTGCAGCAGGAGTGTATAGGCTCGACCGGGGAAAAACCACGCTCTAATAGGGGTTTCCCCACCTATTTTGACCAGGGACCACTTTTGTTTGTAGTTAGCAGGGTAACCTGTTGCTTCAAGAGATGCGCACTTTAGATCATACAACACCTACCTTACGTCCGCTCCAAAAGAGCACTAATTAGATCAGAATTACTGCCAATTACTGCCCTGTGAAAAAACTATTTTTTCGTTTTAAACAAAACCAAAGACACTATGCAATAGATGATAGTGTCAAAGACAAAGATATGCTCTTTTATTTTAAACCATAACCTGGCAATGTTTCTTAGAAAAAAAAGAAATCACTCTGAACTTTCGGCGTTCCACGTGTCGCTTTGATGAAGGTGCTCCGTCTTTTTTATAGCATTTTATATTTGTGTCTGGACTAAAAACGAAAGTATTATACTTTTTTATATTCCTTGTAATATAGTAAACACGTAGATATATAATTTGTGGTATAAAAAGTGAAAAGTAAATTGCCAAAAGTACTTCAAAATCCGGAAGGCCCATTTTGGCGGTTGGGTCATAAATGTGTTATTTTTCAAATTCTCATTTATTTTTAGTGTAAAATGTAAGTAAAAATAGTTTTCTTACATATTTCAAATAACTTGACGTTGTATTTATTTCAAATTCACACAAAAATATTTTTGAAATATTGTTCGAAATGTCATACAGATAAAATATTATTATTTTTTTTTTAAATTTTTTAATATTATAATATTTTGGTATGAGTAACGAATAGAAACACATAAAACATAAAAATATACATAAAAAAAATCAAGTCAAAAGAAAAATCAGTCTCACATGTTTTAATGTTAATTATTCTGGACATAGGAACGTTGGTGAAAAAAAGAATCTGAGGTAGCTATTTAAAAATAAACAAAAACCTAAGTAATTACTATTTTAATCCTACTTTTTAACTTTTTCTAATCGTAATGCAGAGTAGTGACACAATAAAATAAAATGCTAATAATATTATTCTTAATAAACTTTAAAAAAACTAATTTTAAGTTTCTCCCTTTACATAACAAAAAAAAACTTAATTCTTAATAAACTTTAAAAAAACTAATTTTTAGTCTCTCCCTTTACATAACAAAAAAACTTAATTCTTGTATTAAGTTTGTTAAACTACACGCATATAGATTTTTAAAAGAAATAGAACGTACTTACTTGTCTCTGTACTTAAAACTAAATTGTTATTGTTTGTGTATTAAAAATTAAGTCAAATTGTTATTTTTCTGTACTTAAAATTACACTAAATTGTTTTTTCCTGTAATTTTATTAGCTAAAGAATCTATAATCATCTAATAATTTGTTAGAAATAAATACTCAATTTGTAAAAAGTATTGAAGGATTTTTAGAAAATATTTAATTTATTTGTTATTTTTAACCAGTGGCGAATTGTGATGCAAAAAGGCCAAAATCTCAGCCTTTTCTGGTTGAAGTCGATTTCTTATTGTTTCGTAGATACTAGATATTCCCTGCCTCAGTAAAAAGTCGCTCACTATATACAGAGCTGGCGGGGCAGCAAAGGAAAACTTTGGCTAAACGGAACATTTCTGGATATCTGGAAGAATTTTTGTTCCACCATATTAATTTATCATCGGATAGAGATCGACTAGGCCGATTAATCGGACATTTTATAACCGATAACCGGCTAATCAGCAAATCGGCCAAAGTACTAATCCGCCCAACTCTGAAAAAAACCTATGGAAGACTTTCGAATCGAAAAAATTTTTTATTGAAAATTACTGAACGTGTGTTCTGCGTTCGAAATCCCGAATCGATATTCCGAAACGGTTTTTCTAAACGGAATTCCGACTATATGTGGCCGACCTTAGGATAATGTTAATGACGGAACTGAAGTCAGTGGCGGCTATTCGCAAAGATTTGTATTTATATAAAGAAATAAAGCATAATCTCTTTTTGAATAAATTTAGTAAAGTGAGATAAAGTTTCTCATGTTTAAGCAACCAGTTAACCACTGTTCACGAGTTAATGAATTACGCAAACTTTCCTCGCCCGTCCTCAACAAATTTGGTTACAAGTTAGTGGAGTTATTAACTGGGAATGTCCCTCTTACTGCGCGGTTCGATTAACGCCGCTTGCCTTCTTTGTGTGTGTAGGCCATTGGTTCGGTTTCGCCCAATCTTCCGTTTGCTGAATGTCTATGGGTATTTAAGAATTTAGATACTTTTTAACTGTTATCGAAACAAACTTTTATAGTATGGAAATTGTATGATAAGTCATTATTATATAATCAAGTAATCATCTTTTTTGTATATTTTATATGCTACAAATCTAATTTAACTTTCAGTAGAAATTTGATCAAATTTTAAGCATTGCTAAAAGCAGCAAATCAAAATTATACCATATATAATTAATTTGTTAATGCAACTACTAAATTTTTCGTGGGTATGTGAATATTTAATGGTATGTGAATGTTTTCAATACACATGTTAATAAAGGTTTGTACACATTTTCTGTCTTTTCTTCAACATTTTCGTAATTAATTGTGAAATGGGAAAGGACAGTGTCCAATTATATGTACCTAAAATACATACCTAAATAATTTTTAGGACAACATTTATAGGACAGATAGAGAAATGTTATCCGGAAACATTCAACAACATTATTTTCAGAAAATTCGGCACATTTTCCTTTATAATTGGCCTATAGTTTTTTTTTGTTTATAATAAGTTGAGGATTTATAAATATGTTCATCGTCTACTGTTTATTGCTAACTGCGAAACTGCGAAACTAAATTTGCGAGGAAATTCCGAATGTCTTGGAATTTCGCCCGGATTCCGGAACAAGTATTAATATTCGAAATATGTTCGGAAAAATCAAATCTTTAGACAACATCGCGTATATCACACAACAAATAACATACGTGAGGTGGGATTCGATCCGCTTTCACTACCTAATTACTATTTGTTGGTTCAGAGAGACGATATCATTATTTTGTTCTCGCCAAAAGTTCACATAAAACATTTTTTTAAAAACAAATCAATTTACTCTATAGCCTCAAAACGTTCATCACAGTTTTAATAAAAGAAGTTGAAAAGTGAGTTATTTATTTAATGTGTGACATCGAATCATAATCCTACGGTAAAGTCGTTGAAGGAAATCTTTTTGAGTGTAATTTTTTAACAGCCCACAAATGCTAGAATAGAATAGAATATTTTTTTAGAATATGGGTGACAATGACAATGGAGCACACAGTCAATCCGATGGTTAGTAGATGCTTACGAAAATAAAGATTTACATTTATCGTCCATTCTAATTTAAAATACAAATGCATACTATACTTCTACACTGACCATACAAAACAGCAGCATTAACCTGCTATTTTACACTGGTATTTTGTGACAGCGTGGTCCTTATCTGATTAAGCCGATTATAAAGTATAACCGTTACGCTTAGTAGTCGGATTGGCTGTCGTAATACCAGACGTTTTTTTTTTTTATAGAAGAGGGGGCAAACGAGCATGCGGCTCACCTGATGTTAAGTGACTACCGCCGCCCATGATCAACCGCAACACCAGGAGAATTGCGGGTGCGTTGCCGGCCCTTTAGAAAGGAGTAAGCTCTTTTCTTGAAGGTCCCCAGGTCGTATCGGTCCGGAAAAATCGCCGGTGGTAAACTATTCCACAGAGAGGTTGTACGTGGAAGAATACTCCTTGTGAAACGTACAGTGGTGGACCGCCAAGCATCCAGATGGTGTGGATGGTATCGGGACGTTTGCCGTGTAGTGCGTTCACGAAATTTGGCGGCTGGGATTAATCCGAACAATTCCTCAGAGCACTCCCCGTGATAGATGCGATAAAATACGCAAAGAGATGCAACATCTCTTCGCAGCGCTAGTGAGTCGAGCCGATCGGAAAGCACTCGGTCGTCGACGATTCGAGCCGCTCTGCGCTGGATGCGGTCAAGTGGAAGGAGCTGGTACTGGGGAGCCCCAGCCCAGAGATGGGAACAGTATTCCATGTGCGGCCGAACCTGCGCCTTGTAAAGTTGCAACCGGTGTGCCGGCATGAAATACTGTCCAGCTCTGCTGAGCACGCCAAGCTTTTTAGAGGCCAATTTGGCCTTCCCTTCCAAGTGACCACGAAACTGCACGTCACTCGATATGTCGACGCCGAGGATTCCGATACTGGCTGAGGCAACAAGGGGAGTGCCTTGAAACTGAGGGGATACGACAAAGGGGTTCTTTTTAGCGGTTAACGTGCAAACTTGTGTCTTCTGGGGGTTAAACTGGACTAGATTTAGTCGTCCCCAATCCGAGACTCTGTTCAGCAAAGACTCGACTTCTGACACAAGTTTGTCCCGGCACTCGGAGACGTTTTCCCGAGAAATATTGGCTTGGCCGGTGTAAAGAGCATCACCAGTGCTGTCATCTGCATAGCAATGAATGTTACGGGTATGCAACATATCATTGATATGCAGAAGAAACAGCGTTGGCGATAGCACGCAGCCCTGTGGAACACCAGCATTAATAGGCTTGCAATCGGAGCTTGCACCGTCTAAAACGACCTTGATGCTCCGATCTGCAAGAAAGCTGGTGATCCAATCGCACAATTTCTCGGGAAGCCCATAGGAAGGGAGCTTCGAAAGAAGCGATTTGTGCCAAACCCGATCGAAGGCCTTCGCAATGTCCAAACTAACGGCCAATGCCTCCCCTTTGAACTCTACTGTCTCCGCCCATCTGTGAGTGAGGTAGACCAGAAGATCACCAGCTGACCGACCACGGCGAAAACCGTATTGGCGGTCACTAATCAGCTGGTGATCCTCAAGGTACCTCATGAGCTGGCAGTTTACAATGGACTCCATTGTTTTGGAGAACAAGGAGGTGATGGCGATTGGCCGGTAGTTGGACGGGTCTGAGCGGTCGCCTTTTTTAGGGATTGGGTGGACGAAAGCCGTCTTCCATGATTTTGGGACTACGCCTAGGGAGTAGGAGTACCGGAAAAGACGCGCTAAAACCGCTGCCAACTCTGGAGCACACGTCCTCAGCACAATTGGGGGGATTCCGTCAGGCCCACTCGACTTATGGATATCCAGGGAGAGGAGTGCTTTGCGAACCGAGCGCTGTGTGAACTGCACTTCCGGCATGGAGCACTCATACCGCGGGATGGTCGGCGGCGAACTCCCCCCGTCATCGAGAGTCGAGTTAGACGCAAAGAACGGCTTTCTCCTTTGCAGTATGGGCCAGTGAGTCGTCCTCCCTGTGCAGAGATGGAAGAGATGGCTGACAGAAATTCCCCTGGACAGCCTTGGCGAGAGACCAGAATGCACGGGTTCCAGAAGGAAGGCGAACTAGTTTCTCGCCAATTCTGCCTATGTGGTCTGACTTTGCCTTGGCAATGACTCTTTTGAAGGACCTAGAGGCGGAATTATATTTCTTTTTTAGAGCGCTGGTGTTTACATCCCGGGACGCTGATGCATCAACCCAGGTTTGGTAGCACTCCTGCTTATAGCATGATGCTATTTTACAGGAGCGACCAAACCATGACTGAGATTTGCCTCCAATGGGCACCACAGAGGAAGGAATAAAAAGTTCCATACCCTGAAGTACCACATCAGTAACAGAATCCGCAACAACGTTGGGATCATCCGGCGAGAAGCAAACCCGCCCCCAAGGGTAGGATGCAAAGAAAGACCGCATCCCATCCCAATCGGCTGACCTATAGTGCCAAACACGGCGGCAGCCTGCAGTATGCAACCGCGATTTCAGCGTGAGTGCCACAACACTCCGGACCAGACAATGGTCCGAGGAGCCTAAAGGGGCGTCGACGGAAATCTGATATCCGTCCGGGTGAGAGGTCAGCAGAAGGTCCAACAGGGAAGGTGCATGATCCTCCACATCTGGAATCCGCGTAGGCGAAGTAACCAGTATTCTGCCACTTTGGACGCTGGCCCGTTGGCAGTGTGTATTTTTTACGCAAGGTCTAGTATAAATGAGATGGTTATATTACCATCTAGCGGATGCTATGCGGATGCTTCTTTCATCACCACCACACAACATACAACTGTACAGACGTAACAAAACAAGTTGTTCGAACAAATATAATCCATAAATGTGTTCCACTCTTCCGCGGAAATTTATATTTTTTAAATCGTAAGTGCACAGCACTGTTCTATCAGCCTAGTTTATGTACAGATAATACAAATTTATGTGGCAGCTATACGTGCACTTTAAACACGATGCCGCGCGCGCTACCCGTTTTTTTTCCTTTTTTGGTTTGAGTTTCAAAGAGCCAGGTTTGTTATCGCATTTTATTATTTCATAATGTTCACCTAACGGATTGTTAAGACGTGAGATAGTTTTTGATCGTTTCTTTGTTTTCTGTATTTTATGCTTGTTTTATTAGAAAGATGGGACTGCAAACAGGCTTGGAGACTGAAAAAAAACACATTTATTCCTAGTTTGAACTAATGACATATTATTGGAAACTGCAAAATTTCTTATTTTTTACTAGCGATCTGAACTCTGAACGGTGCCACCTATCGGGTCGAACTATGCCTATAACCTTTGCGGAAGTGCAAGCAATATGGTGACAAAGTTTTACCGCAATATTATGTACGTTATGGCAGCGCATTAAATACGAACAAACAAATATTAATTTTTATATATTAGATTAAATTTCACAAACGCACATCGCGTCAAAAGTCACGATATCTATCTAAAAGTCAGATACTCATCAACTGTTTTCTCCTCGTACAACTTCTCTGTGGAATTGTTTACCACCGGCGACTTTTCCGGACCGATACTTAAGGACCTTCAAGAAAAGAGCTTACTACTTTCTAAAAGGCCGGCAACGCACCTGCGATTCCCCTCTGTTGCGGTTGTTCATGGGCGGCGGTAATCACTTAACATCAGGTGAGCCGCATGCACGTTTTCCCCATCTTCTATAAAAAAATTACTAGTTTATTTTACTCTTTTGAGTGGACTGAGCAAAATCATAAGCTGATACTAACAATTAGAATGTTGTCTGAATTTCTTCCCTATTTATTTAATCTTAAGGTGGCATTTTCTTCGTATTTTAATGGCACCACCCTTACCCTATGAGGGCTAATAATCTTGCGTACACTAGATGGCGCTAGTTGAAATTAAGGTGAACTTACTAACTTACTTGTTACTAACGTTGTCTAAATATGTAATAACAAACAAACCTTCACTCCCTATGTATTTAACCTTAAGGCGCATTTTTTTTTCGTACATTAATGGCATCACCCATTAAGCTAAGTCTATGAGGCCTAATAATCTTGCCTCCATTAGATGTCGCTAGTTGTAACTAAGGCGAACTTATTTGTTAGACAGACGGTCACACGGTGTCATCATTATTGAAAAGTTGCGTTTTTATTACAAGTTTTACTACATGGCTGGCCCGTTGCCACTTCAGCTTACTAAACCGTTCTAGTGTATGTGTATACACAAACAATTCTTCAGTGCTGTATTCTTTAATATTTTACATATTTTTTTAATACTTTAACTTTTTGGAATATCCGTAGATTTGTTAACCTATTTCTAAAGTAATTAATGTAAAATAAAACTAATATTTTAGAAAGAATCGTTAATCTTTATACTTTTCTAACAAATTAACTTCTCCCGTTATGAAATCTGTCAAATATTTCACCTCCTCCTGCTCCGCCTAGTGGCAGAAGAAGGTCGTCGATTGCGACTCATTGGCGTAATATGGGTGATAGTCTAATAGATATTTTTTTTATAGGACAGTGTGACAAACGAGCACGTAGTCCACCTGATGGTTAAGTGGTTGCTGTGGCCCATAAACACATACATCTCTCCTCGATTACGAATCAAAATATAGATGCGTAGTCACCTGTGAGGACTAACGTTGAATGCCTCGTTTCCATTAACAAGGGTCTCCGGTTCTCTACACTCACCATACGAAACACAACAGCATTAAGTTGCTATTTTACGCTGGTATTCTGTGATGTCTATGGGCAACGGCAGAGCAACCACTTACCATCAGGTTAACTGTGTGCTCGTTTGTCACTCAATGCTATAAAAAAAAATCTACATAACAGCTTCTGAAATCGAGGCTTTAATTATGTTGATATTATTTTACTCTTTAATTTTTAACACGTTTAATTTATTAATTTTTACTAACTTGTAGACGGCTTATTGATTTGAAAATCTGCAGTCGTACCAAATACCGATGACAATACAATAATTTAATAACTTTATCCTATTGGCTTAAACAGGATCACAAGGATAAAATAAAATAGTTTTATCTATGGCGTGTTTCTTTAGTTTTTTTTTATCTATAATTCATTTTTGACTTTTATAAGAATTTTAGTTCTAAGTATATGTTTTGATATTTGCAATACTAGTTGCATATATAATAGCCTATTTCAGAATGTAATTTGATGACAACCGTCGTTATGTATCGAATTTATCGATTAAGCGATCTGCGGTTATTATTCCGTGATTTATTCAAGCAATGCGACATTAGCATTTGCAAATTTTATGTCTTTTTACAAAAGGTTAATCAATTCTATAGTTTCCTGATTCGCAATAAAACGTATGACGAGCGCAAAACATTGTATGTTATAGCATTAAAACATAGGTAGTATATGTCGCACTGCTGCGCATAGGCCTTATCTAATTTCTGAGAGGTTTATTGAGCAATTAACCTGCGCACTGGGGTGGTGTCTTGGACATTATCACATCTGTAATCAAAATTGGAATTAACAATATCATGGTTGCCGGCGGGGATCGAACTCGGTTAGCTCGCGTAATGTGAAATTATTGGGGTTTGTCTTTGCGTTTACGGCTCATGAAGAACGTGATGAAAAGGATACACATGCGTTGCCACCTCTGAGGACTAAGATGGAATGCCTCACAGCATGTATTTATACAGATTTCCTATTCCCTTAACAGCTGAACACAGCAGTGCAAGGATGCTGCGGCAGGATAGGCAAGAACGTGCTACCCGGAATGACTCCCAAATGAAATAAGGAGTCCTACCATCTAAGTTTATAGATCATTTGTATTATTCTTCTTCAAACATCTATATATTCATCATTCTGTAACTGCCCACTGCTGGACATACTTTTGTGACGTAGGAAAGATTTGACATAATAGACTGCCAAGCGTGGTGAGGTAACGCGTCTCTATTTCTTTACAATAGAAAAAGACAGTTAAAGAAATCAGTAACTTAAAAATTGTAAAAAACCCACGAAGCAGAGAGTGCTGATGATCTTCAAACGGCTCAACAAATTTTCTTGAATCATAGCTAAAAACACTCTCGGTTAAGTCACCTATCAGTAAAAAAAAGTAAATCAGAATCAGTTCGCCCATTTGGGCGTTGCGATGCCACAGAGAGACACATATATACACACGCTAAACGTTACATCCCTCTGCTTTCGTCGGGGGTTCATAATATCTTAATTTGAATAAGCGATAGTCAATGATTATGGCACAGAATAAATAATATGTAGTACTAATTATGGGTAAGGCTGTAAATGAAGGCATTATGACGTTACCACGGAATATCTTTTATCCTTAAAATGCAGACGCGATCTTTCAAATGTCAAAGGTTAATTATATCCGTGGATATTAGCGTCAAAACCTATTTTAACCTTTGTGGCGATCTTTCAATGCTTAGTTCGACTCCGAAGGTTGCCGTGTCATTTTATTGTCAGGTTTTCCCTGAAATTACTTCGACTTGTATTGTTAGACATCGTGCTAGGTAAATAAAACTATACAAAGCTATTTCATTCAGCTTCTCAGATGCTTTTGAAGGTATGTATCCTTTATTTAAAAGGTTTTTGAAGGTTCTTTTTTAAGAATATTAAAGGACGATTTCGATCAAGTTTGCAATATAATACAATAAAGTGAAATGTATACTCTTTATTGTATATCAAGGAAAGATTGACAAGACAAAATGTGCAAATATTGAGGAAAACAAAAGGCGGTCGTATCGCTACGCAGCAATTTCTTCCAGACAACCCAAAAGAGAAATAAAATAATAATAAGAAATAGGAGAAAGATTAACGGTTAGGGTCCACTGTAATAAGTACTTGCAATTTCCCTGGTTTTTCAGTTGTTTATGGGCAGCGGTAATTCTTAACCTTTTTGTCGAACAAAAGCAAGAATTAAGCACTATATATATATATATATATATATATATATATATATATATATATATATATATATATATATATATATATATATATATATATATATATGGCTATGTTATATTGACAGTGGCATAATGAAAATGCCTCATCGTATTAGTGATGGTGCGAACAAACATGTCATATCGTGTACTTGGAAAATTATATAATATTTTATGATCCACGGAAAATACCACTAGTTTACGGTAAGCTTGGTAACAAAAATCGGTGTAATTACGCGTTTGTAGAATTTCTATTAAAACATCTAGGTGGCGTGAGTCTTTTTTTTTAGAAACCGTCCGAGTAGGTTCACGTTTGTAACTATTTCTGCAACCAATTAGTAGTGCTTGCACTTCTGTGTCCCGGTCTGAAGGGTATAGAGAGCAGTATAATTACAGGCTATGAGGTATTCCACCTAAATCCTCAGAGGTGACAACGTAAATGTAGCCTAGTTTGTTTCGAAGATAGTTCTGATGTCAATGGGCTTGCAATAGCCATTTATCACGAAGTAGGCTGTTAGTTAGTTTGTCATTTCAGTTTCATAAAAAAAAAGACAACCACTTATGTTGTTTTCTATTTTAGTTAGAACGTCTCGCTTACAAAACTATTTTCATTTTCATAGTTGGTATTATTAGTGGAAGGTCAATAATAATTATGGATTGTCTCAGTGGGAGCTGCGTGCCCAGACGCATATTAAGAATTAACATGCAGATACGTTGTTCCCCCTGAGGACTATAGTGGAATGCCTAGTTTCAGTAAAAAGGGTCTCCGGTTATTTTACGCTGGTATTCTGTGAGATCGTGGTCCTTCCCCGGTCAACCCACTCGTGCTACAACTATAATATAGCTGCAGCATATCTCTACCACGTAAAAATTGTATTCTACACCATTATGTTTTTTTCGACCCCTTTTTCCTGTATAAAGCTCCCTCACGAATAAAAGTCTCTAATATTGTTTGAAATATTTCTTTTTAATAATTCTACATCTAAATCATATCTGGTATTGAAACGAATAGGCTTTAAGGATATAATTTTTTTATTAAACTCACAACCAGCCGTCTAGTTTCGCAACGAAATAGTGCAGGTTTTACTCATATAGGTATACTAGATTAGGTTGGGAGAGATAAGGTTACGTTCCAATGTGACCTTGTGGAGCGAGCGAAGCGAATATGTGCCCGAAAGCCTAACTGCGTATGAAGGACGTTAAGATAATTTTGTTGTAGTTAATTGCCAAAGTTTGAGTATTTTATGTTTCGTGTAGTAGTCGTGTAGCTTAGGGGCTAAGTATAAAAAAATAAGTATGACGAACGAGCACACAGTCCACCTGATGGTAAGTGGATACTGCGGCGCATAGACATCTACATTTATCCTCGATTAAGAATCAAGATGCAGATGCGTTGCCACCTCTGAGGACTAAGATGGTATACCTCGTTTCCAGTAAAAAGGGTCTCCGTTTCTCTATACTTACCTTACGAAACACAGCAGCATTAAGCTGCTGTTTCACGCTGGTATTCTGTGAGAGCGTAGCTCTTCCCGGGACGAGCCGGCCCGTTTGTGTTACAACCATAATAAAGCTGCAGTGGCTCTACCACGCATAACACTATACTTCAGAGTATAAAATTATTTTATTCTTTTTAGATTATTCTTTTTGAAGTCAGCTTGTACTGTTTATTAAAAGTATTTTTTTTATTCTTGTGAGTGAACTCAATAATGCCACAATCTCAAAGACGACTATCGTCTAAATAGTTAGTTACATATTTTGAGTGAACTTACTAATGTCACAATCTTAAAGATGACTAACGTCTAAATAGTTAGTTACATATTTTGAGTGGACTAAATAATGTCACAACCTCAAAGACGACTATCGGCTAAATAGTTAGTTACATATTTTGAGTGAACTTACTAATGTCACAATCTTAAAGATGACTAACGTCTAAATAGTTAGTTACATATTTTGGGTGGACTAAATAATGTCACAACCTCAAAGACGACTATCGGCTAAATAGTTAGTTACATTTTTTGAGTGGACTCAATAATGTCACAATCTCAAAGACATATTTTTTTATAGCATATGATGACAAACGAGCACACAGTCCACCTGATGGTAAGTGGATGCTGTGTCCCATAGACATCCACATTTATCCTCAACTAAAAATTAAAATGCAAATGCGTTGTAACCCCTGAGGACTAAGAAGGAATGCCTCGATTCTTGTAAAAAGGGTCTCCGGTACTCTACACTCACCATACGAAACACAGTAGCTTTACTCCGCTATTTTACGCTTACCCATTCGTGCTACAACTATAATATAGCTGTAGCGTGGCTCTGATACGTAATTAAAAACTTCCTTTCATATCTTACAACCCTTAGGGCAAAGTATTTTCTGTTAGGATTTTTATCACGATATGTAAGCACGTTGTAGAAATTGCAATTAACAATTATTTTGGTGCCTGCGGGGATCGTGCGGGGTTGTTGGTTGAAATATCCTACGAATGTTTAGCTCCTGAGTTACTACGCAGGAATGTGTAAGCAGATTAGTTCACCATCTTCTTATTTAATATATATTTGACTAGTGTGCTACTTTGCTTGTTAATGTAATAATTTTCTCTACGGACATGCATATGTTAAAATATTATTTACTGCTCGTACGAGTACGAATAAATGCCTATGTCGTTTTCGTGATAACATGTCTGGTCTCAAATAATCAATTCGTTTAGGACACGACTTATTAAACTTTTACTGTAAGTTGCCAGTATTTTTCACTGACTTCTTTATGACATGCTTTTACTTTGGGCAGAAGCCGCTATTACCAGCTTTTTAGTGTCAATTTCAACTTTAAAACTTCCTGCTATTTTTAATAGTGTACATTATTTTAAAACATTTGTTTTAATCGATAGGTATTTATCGAAAAGTCTTATATATATGTTATGTATTGGCTTATGTATACCTACGCTAAATGCTTATATATATATATATATATATATATATATATATATATATATATATATATATATATATGTAGTAGTAGTTTTACTGTTAGTGCTTTTAAGAACAGTAGCTTCGTCGGGATGAGATCTAAAGGAAGTCAGGGAGGGCAGCACGCGGTATCAATTAAAACATTATACTGGAATTTATTGTGGAAGGGTGAACAGTTTCCTGAAATCTATCATTGAGTATTTATTTCAAGGTTGAATGATCATAAAGAATCGGTGAACTGGTTTAGTGAAAACGAAGCTTTCCATTTTTGTCTTCAGGGGTGACAACGCGTTCTGCATTTTGATTCTTAATCGAATACAGATGTAGATGTCTGTAGACCACAGCATCCACTTTATCATCAGGTGCACTGTATTCTATAAAATAAAATCGAATTTCTTTGCCTTTTATAAACAATCACTAAAGAAAATCCTACCTGAATAGACTTATATGCAGAGCATTTGCAAGTTTTCTCATATTTAGTAACTGCAGAAATTATTGTTTTTCTTAGTGTCTAGACAACATATGTATAGTGGTCGTTTTGTGATTGATTTTATAATTCGATCGTAATTCATAAAATATTTCGGTATGTATATTAAGCAAGCTGCATTTCACTTTCAACTGCACATTAATATATTAATTACCGATATTCAATATAAAATACGTAAAATATACGGTTTTTTGCTCGGACATACACGCGACACACTATTTAAAAAGAGACACATAAAGTTAACAGCTTATTTTTGAAAATTGATTTCAAATTGACTATTTGCCAATAATTATTTATTATCGAAGAAACGCTCTCACAGAATACCAGCGTAAAATAGCAGCTCTATGCCGGCGTGTTTCGTATGGTGAGTGTAGAGAACCGGAGACTCTTTTTACTGGAAACGAGGCATTCCATCTTAGTCCTCAGTCAGTCTGAATTTTGGTTCTTAATCGAGGATCATTCTGTAAAAAATATTATGAAATATGAATTATGAAAGGTTACAATAATTTTCCTTACTTTGACTTATAAAGTATTTTGAAACAATAAGCCGATTACTATATTAAAATATGCCCGACGGACGCTTGGGATTAGTGGTGTTTTCATTTATATTTTAAGCTATTTTGTATTTATCTTTGTTTGTTAAAACATTTTACGCTAAATATGCTAGCATATTAATGAACATGGAAGTTATAGGGGTCAAACATGGCCTGAACTGCTTCGAGAAAAGGATGTTACGGCCGTGCCGCTTTTTTGCTCGACTTGCCAGGGGCACTGCCGTGCCCCCAGAAAAGAAAATACATTTAAGTATTTACGAGATAAAGAGGGTGGTGGCGGCCCCCATTATTTCCCGTGTCTTTTTAATTTTATTCAACGCTTCTAAAATAATTATAAATTATACGATAAATAAATAAAACTATCTATATACAAAACATATACATATAAAATATTGTAACTTTTCATATGTACCATGTTGTTTTTCTATAATAAACAAGTAAATGTGCATACGGTGACACTTAGTCGATTTTATAGTAGGGTGAACATCTATCAGAAACTCCTTTTATGGCAGTAGTCCCTAAAAGGCAGTAATAATAATTCGATTACGAATAACTTTACGGTCACAAGCCCTGCGCTGAAATATTTTTGAACATAACTACTAGTTGACTTATCACTAACATTCTTGAAAACTAGTGGAATAGAAGAATGTTATAAAATATTTTTATCTATTATAAAATACAAATAATATTTATTGCAAAACAATTTATGCTTTTACCACTGTTTCGGGAAAAACTATGAAACCTTTTTAAACAATAATTCATAAGAATTTACAATGTCATCCAATTGAATTATACATAAGGAAAAGAAACAACATGGTAGGGATCACCTCATTTCCAGGGGTTATTATCTGTCATGAATTCTTTAATCTACACATATAAATAAAATTGAAGTGTCGGTTTGTAATGTCAAAAGAAAAGCTTTTTACTAAATACATAATAATCATAATAATGTCCTCCAGACCGAATTTCGGCCATGGCGGCCTGCCTGAACGGAGGCTAGCGATCAGCGCAGGACAGGATTATAGTGCCCGAGTGTATGCGCAAGCACAGGTGCACTCTCTATTCCCTCACTCATAATCCGATGGGACGGTAAACCGACACGACCGGAGAGAGATCAGGCGCAGGACCAACGGCTTTACGTGCTTTTCGAGGTACGGGGGTGCGACACGGACAACTTCCTACAACTAAACTAATAATAAACTAAATACATATGAAAGTACATACGGTACTTATAAGAAATCACAATTTTTAAAATGTTGGTCTGTCTGTCTATTTGTTCTGGCTAATCTCGGAAACAGCTGGACCGATTTTGACGAGACTTTTACTGGCAGATAGCTGATGTTATAAGCAGTAACTTAGGCTACTTTTGTTTTAGGAAACGCATCAGGGTTCCGTGCAAAATAATTAAAACCCTAAATCACACGCGGGCGAAGTCGCGGGGAACAGCTAGTATTATATTGATAATAGTATTAAACAGTAGTATTACAGCTAGTATATTTTACCCTGTATAAAAATACAATCTTCGTTTAGCAAACATTTTAATATTTTTGATTGATAGGCCCTGAATATTTTCTTTGATTTTAATGTAAAAGAAAAAACATTGTACCATAAAGGAATTACTCGTTTGAGTCGAGTAACTTGTATCTAGCTTCAGTTTGTTTCTAATAATAAAACATGTAAATCATTATTTTGTAGAAACTGACAACTTACGAAAGAACAGCTGCAATCAAAAATGTCAGTTCGAACTTAGCACGGCTTAATTAAAATGTTTTAATCCACAAATAAAATGCTCTACTCTGGCAATATTGCAGACTCAAACGTTGGAATGTTAACGACTGGCACAAGAACGCAAACGTAGTTTAGACATTTAGTTGATAAATATATGCGAAAATGTAGTGGTGCTGTTTCGAAAGCGAGCAGTTCGAATAATTCCTTAACTCATATGTTCCCGAGCGATTCGCTTTATTAACGACGCGGAAATGCACGAAGATGCAGCATCCGTTTGATTTGGCATGCGGAACACCGCCGCAATAACGGGGCGTTTCTTCGGCGATTACGTCACGGTAATTGCTACAGAAAGTGACTCTGAGAGCTATTGAACTAATATGGACTACGTACTAGAATAGACACTGCGAACAAAATCTATGCGGCAGTGCGTGGCGCATGGAAGAAGTCACACCTGTTTTTATGGCACAGACTAAGTAAGCTTAAACCCGTTGAACTCTAACGCATATTGCAAATAACCAAGCCTTGACGTAGTTCGTATTACTCCCATGTTCTGAACTTTTTTCTTTTGTTTCGTTGTATCATAGAGTAGTTGTTGAACCGAATTGTCCACATTCCATGGTCAAGATATGAACAATTTTTATAACATCACTATTACCGAAATTTTGATTCGTAACCGAGGATAACCGTGTGGCGGCGGTTTCTTTTTTTTTAAAACGTTACCTTCACACTAGTATTTGCTCCTGTATCGTGGGGGCTGTTTACAAATTAGTTTCACAAGGACAAACATCCAGACCCGGAAAAATTACTTGTAGGACGTACAAATACTTGTTCCGTGCGGGATTCGAACCCGCGACCTTTAGCGTTGTAACTCATTACAAAGCCACAGCGAACGGAGCCGTCAAAAAGTCGGTTTAATAATATTATCTGACCCATATCATCTCATGTGTGTCATATGGGGTGACATAGGGAAGTTGAATAGGAGGTGGATACCAGCATCTTTCTGATGAACAGCTGAATTAAAAATTGCGATTTCCAATGTGAACTACGGCAAATAACCTACCTATGAACCACCAGTGAACTTTAGACGGACTGTAATGGTAACCGAGGGTAATTTTGATATCTATTGTACACAATATCCACTTACCTTCAGGCGGTTTGTGTGTTCGTTTGTTACTGATATTCTATGAAAACTTGCTGTTGATGAACTTTATATTTTATTTATAGAACTATAGGTGATACACGAGTGTTGTAGGATGGTATCCTAGGCGGACACCGAGTAAGTAAACCAATAATTTCTAGGTTCCGCCGGGTTAGATACTAAAGCCACTAGCATACGTCAAATAGCAGTGCCTACATTGCTGGAGTTTCTGTCTGAAAAGTACAGAGAGCTAGAATTACAAACTGTGAGGCATTGTATCTTGATCTTGAGAGGTGACAACGCATTTTAGCTTAAAATTGTTAGATTAAAATCAGATTTATAGACAGTTTTGCTTTTAACAAGTTGGCAAATCTAGTATACGGTTTTGTATTTTTGTTGCTACCTATAGAAAAAGTTACCACGAATGGCGTAAAAACGAATACGGGTGTGGGTGTTATGAAAGACTTTTTTAATTTCTCGTAGTTAATTGTAGGTTTAAAATTTTATTTTATTTGAATTTATACTTATATACAAGTAGTTAATTTGAGTTTAAACATTTTATTATAACTTTTCATTATTCTTAATATTAAAAATGAATCTGCAATACTTTTATCCCAAATATAATTTAATTGTTTCTAACTATCTGATTGTGTACTGAAATCTATTCATATATATAAAATTGAAGTGTCTATCTGTTATGTTGAAATAACTTATTTCTATTAAGCTCAGGGGGTAATTGGTATACTATTAAGACATTAATAACGATTTCCGTATTATTGTCTGTCTACCTGTTCGGCCTAATCTTCGGAATCACTGAATCGATTATTTAGAATAATTACGAGTAGATAAAAAGCAATACCAGGAGGGATCTAGGCTTTCTTCTTTCTGCTTTATCCGAAAAACTTACTTTTTCTTTTGAAAAATCGAGAAATTGATAAAATATAATTTGTAATCTATCTTTAATCTAAATAACGTCACATCAGTAGATTCTCTACAGGCGATGTCGGGGTGGTTCGCTGTTGATAAATATTTTTTTTAAATAAACAGCGCCGCCTATGGGTTACAGGTATTGTAATTTCCTTTTTTAGCACTAAACTAACATAATTATGTTGTGTATATAAATCACTTTGGTATCATCATTTATCATAATTACAGCCCTTCACAAGTCCACTGCTGAACATAGGTCTCCCCCGAGTAATGCCACAAAGCACGGTCCTGAGCCACCTGCATCCATCGACTTCCTGCATGTCTTACCAGGTCGTCACTCCATCTAGTTGGGGGTCGCCCTACACTATGCCTACCGGTACGAGGCTGCCACTCGAGAACCTTTCTTCCCCATCTCATCGGCAGTTCTTCGAGCTATATGGCGGGCCCATTGCCACTTCAGCTTACTAATCCGTTGGGCTATGTCGGTCACTCTGGTTTTACTACGGATATCCTCATTTCTGAGTCTATCACGCAGTGAAACTCCGAGCATAGCCCTCTCCATAGCTCGCTGAGCGACCTTGAGCGTCCTCATACGGCCAGCAGTGAAGGACTACGTCTCAGATCTGTAAGTCATCACCGGCAACACGCACTGGTTATACACTTTAGTTTTCAGAGATTGAGGTATACCTGACGAGAAGATGTGTCGTAATTTCCCGAACGCTGCCCAGTCGAGTTGAATCCGTCGATTGACCTCTCGGTCGAAGTTGGACTTACCTAGCCGGACTATTTGTCCCAGGTAAACATACTCGTCAACAACTTCGAGCATACAACAACAACTACCGGCATAGGTGTGACATGGACATTAAACATGATCTTTGTTTTGTCCATGTTCATCTTATGACCTATCCGTTGGGAGACACCATTGAGGTCATTGGGCATAGTGCTAAGGTCTTCCAGCGATTCTGCCATAAGGACTATATCGTCGGCAAATCGAAGGTGAGTGATGTACTCGCCATTGATGTTAATACCGTATCCTTTCCAGTCCAGTAGCTTGAAAACGTCTTCCAACGCAGCGGTGAAGAGTTTCGCGGAAATAACATCACCCTGTCTTACACCTCTCTGCAGTTGGATAGGTTTCGAACTCTGGTTCTGTACTCGGATAGCCATCGTAGCCCTACTGTACAAACACTTCAGCACTTCGATATACCGACAGTCAACTTGGCACCGCTTAAGGGACTGTAGCACCGCCCAAATTTCGACGGAATCAAAGGCTTTCTCATAGTCCACATATGCCAGGCAAAGTGGCAGATTGTACTCTTCGGTCTTCTGTACAATCTGCCACAGGGTATGTATGTGGTCTATGGTACTGAAGCCTTTTCGGAAACCGGCTTGTTCGGGAGGCTGGAAGTCGTCGAGTCGTACATTGGTATGTGGACTAAATATTTCGGAGACGTGATGTTACATGCACTGGAGCAGCACAGCGGAATAATTGCGTCATAATCCTGTAAGAATGGTAGGAGAATGGATCATTTTGATTCAATATAGATTATAAGAACACTTATTGAAAATTACTGAAGCTTTACCACTAGTTCGAAAAAAAACCCTCTGTTGTAGGAAGAACCAGCAAGAAACCCAGCGGGACATTTTTAAACATTAATTTTTAATGTACTAAATATGAAAAAATTTAGAAACAGCATGGTGGCAATCACCTCATTCCCAGGGTTTAGTCTCAATCAGTACTCTAGTAGTAGAATAACCCTTTTAAAACAATTTTTGCTTAATAAAGCGCTTTTTGCTTAATACATTTTGTCTAGTAGTGGGTCGATGGGACGTGAAAATACAGCCTATACTAAGGCTGTGTTTCTTTATGACTGTTTTTATTAATATATCTATCTGTGATTATTTTGATCTACTTCATGTTTCATGTCATGTCATTATTGTTGAACGCTATAATCGTTTCGTCGATATAATAACGATTGAACGTTGAATGTAAGTTACTTTAAATTAATAGTAATATATGGTAGTGCCATGCTGCAGCTATATTAGTAGAATAGACTAGGAATAGAATTATTTTTTTATTCAATATAAATTACAAGTAATTCTCATTGAAAGTCGATTTCTTACTTTACCAATGGTTCGGAAAAAAAACCTCTGTCCTGGGAAGAACCAGCAAGAAACCCAGCGGGACTTTTTTTTTAAATAAATTTTTCAATGTCAATTAATATAATATAGCTTGGACGAATTAGCCACCGTTCAAGATTAGTAGTATAGTTGTAGCACGAATGGGTCGGCTCGACCGGGGAAGGACCACGCTCTCACAGAATACGCTGCTGCGTTTCGTATGACGAGTGCAGAAAACCAGATTCCTATAGGTATGTTTGCTACGTGATATATTACATGGTTCGAATTTAACTATTTTAGATTTATCAACATTTAATTTTAGATTGTTACTTTCCATTCAATTTATTGCATATTTAAACTGTTTCGTGGCTAATGATTGTATTTTATTTCCATTTTTACATTTTAAAATAAGCGTTGTAACATCTGCGAATTATATGCACTCCTGATCGATTGCTGTTGGTGTAGGTAGTTTATGTAAAGCAAGAAGAGTAATGCAGCTAGCACCGATCCTTGTGGCGTGCCGAAATTATTATTTCTTAACTCAGATTTAAAAGCAACTTTTCTATAGCATTGGGTGACAAAAAAGCACACATTCCATCTAATGCTAAGTGGATGGTGTGGACCGTAGACATCTACATTTATCCTCATATCAAATTTTGTATATTTTCTTTTTTTCTTGTGTATATCATATTTTATTTAGGTAAATAAATAAACACGAAGACGTTTATTCAGACATTACCAATAATTGCTTGCAAATTAAACTTCAAGTTCCTTCATATTTTTAAAGCTAGAAAGTTATTTTTGTTTGGCATCACAAGGCCGCTCGCTTTAGGAATTGACTTTAACTATTTAATAGCATTAAATACGATTGTAAAATATAAAGCGTGTTAATAAATTAACAATATCGATTTAAGTAACACGTTAGTAATTACGTGCCTAAAAACTTAAATGCAATTAAAATGGAACGATATGAAATTACAAAAAAATGCTAATCCAGTGTAAATGATTGTTTGAATAGATGCGTGTCTGAAACACATGAATAGTTCCGTTTATCTACTCATGTGACTGAAAGGATATTTAACGTTTGAATTGATCGTTTTAATGTGCTTCCAATACGAATAATTGTTTAAATATATCCCAGTTATTGAAATATTGAATGAGTACCGTTACCGTTACAGACTATCAAAAGTACATTACTGACCGTAGGCCTCCTCCACAGATTGTTTATAGGAGGGATATTTGCCATAGTTGCCACGCTTGGCCAGCGGGTTGGCAAGTAAAACATATTTTACGTTTGGAGCGCGTGCGAAATTTCGGAAAATAAGAAATACGTAAAAGCAGTTTTTATGTTTTGACATTTAGGCTTACAACCCAGCAGTTTATTGAAAAGGTGTCGTTTTTTTTTCACGAACTGACAGTTCATCTTATGGCACGAGTCTGCAGCCCATGGACACTTGTAACGAACTTCAAGTAAAGAAGCGTACAGATGCGCTGTGTTGTGAGAACTAAGATAGTCATACTGGCCTACCTTTCAGACCGGAACACAACAGTGCTCGCACTGCTCTTTTCGGCAGAAATAGTTAAGAGCGTCGCTAACCCTCACGTATTCCCTAGGCAGAAAATGTGACGTACGCTTAAAGTATTAGCGAATTACTACTTAAAGTATTAGCGTACGCTTAAAAAATTAGCGAAACTCACTAGAAGCCTGAAACACGCTATCAAAGTTTCGAAGCTACTGCGCTTTATATAGAACAGTTCTGAATCGCCCGGCGGAAAGTCTCCTCTTTTCCTTTCAAGGCTACACCATGTAGTAAATTGATTTGTGTTTACGATGGTGTAAAATCAGCATATTTTAGTGAAAATTTTGATGCGTAAAAATGAGGGAAAAGTTAAATTAGTTGAAGTATTTGCCTGCCTCGTTTGTCTAGTGGTCGAAACCGCGATTGCTGATCACGAGGTCCTCCAGGGTATGAATTCCAGGTCTGGCCAAAATCAGACCCGTTCTACTGGAATCGAGGCATTCCATCTTAGTCCTCAAGGGCAATATCTGCATTTTGATTCTCATCTGCATTTTGATTCTTAATCGAGGTTAAATGTAGATGTCTACGGGCCACAGCATCCACTTACCATCAGGTGAACTGTGTGCTCGTTTGTCACCCTTATCCTATAAAAAAAGATATTAGGTTTTTCTGTAAGAATTTCTCAGTAGCAGCCCGGAGTCAGAAAGCTAAAGTTGGCGATGTTTCACCACCACCACCACCGCGCCTCGGAAAGCACGTAGAGAACTTGGTACTGTGCCTGATCTCGCTCCGGTCGTGTCAAATTACCCTTCCATCGGACTATGAGAGCGAGAGAGTAGACTCTCTAGTAGTATTTGCGCATCTCGGGCTCTCTACGCCTTAATCAAAATTCGGTATTGAGGTCATTAAAAGTTAAATAACTATTATGTCGAAGGATCTGCGACAAAAAATATTCAAAATACAAAGTGATTTAGCAATGCAATAGCTAATATTTACATTATTATTTATTACCGTCGCTAAGTTGGCAACAATTATCGATTAGCTGCCCGATAACAGGTTTGTTTTGTATTATACCCAACTTTATTTGTATTACGTTAGCAGCAGTGCACAGTTTGTGATAAAGCTGTCTCGATGGGGAATGCCAATATATATTTCTATATAACTACAGCACCGCTTAAAAGGATTTTGGGCCAGAAGGAGGTTTTTTATTTATTTATATATGGTGCTGTTGTTATAGTGTTTAGCGAAAATTATCGTAGCTTGCTACTTTATTTTTAAGTGGTTAGATTTGTCTTGGAGTTCGTCCGGATTTTTACAATCCCAAAGTACATACAGATTCCACAAAACTAGCGGCTCATTATTGAGCAGATGTATAACTAATTAAATTAAAATTACCTGTAGGTAATATTACTTATTTGTTTTTGGAAAGAATATTACGAATTTAAATTACATAAATATTTAAAAGATTGAAATGCAGTAGCATCATGAGCAAGTCTAAGGAAACTTGTTTTACATAAGTAAATTAAGTTAATAAAAGTAAATTAACTTAAGTTGTAACTGTTAGTAGAAAAAAAATTTACTTATGTCTTTTGCCGCTTCTGCTAACAAGGTTCCAACGCAGTAGGCATTTGTTCAAGCAAATTTGTGGCTTTTGGCTTTCCAAAAGTGTTTATTAAAAGCGAATTTTAACATCGACGTTGACTTAAAGGACTATGAGGTCTACGCAGTCTTCATTGGTTGCATCTGGCAATGTTATTTTATGAATAAAACCACAATAACACCTTTTTAAAACTTAAAAAAAAACAATGATCAATGTACGATACGTCCAACTTTTTAATAAAGCGGGTACATTTACAATTCAAATGTTGCTATTCATATTAAAATTTCGTGTAAATTACGCAACGCCCACATGACTTCCGAGCTGTGTAACATATTGTGTGTTTATTCAAATATTAGGCAGAATTGAATAATAATTTTATAATCGAAAGGATTTCAGCGTTCTTTGAATCATAATCCGTTACCGCTGCGGCTTGTTAAAGTTCACTGCTGACACTGGTATTTGTGGTATATATAAGACGCTGCTGCCCTCCTGATGATTTATTTCCTTCCATCACCTCTCACGACACCCGAGGATTGGATTTTCTCACACCGCCACTACAAGTCTTAACGGAATCATAATATTTTTTTTTAAATACTAAAGTGACAAACAAATTTACGGCTTTTTTATTTTATCACTTATCACTTATAAATTATTTTATTTATTATTTTTATTTATTTTATCACCCCTGTAGAATAAGAATGTCTATAAGACTCTCTATACCCTTCAGACAGCAGTGCACGCACCACTATTTGGTGACGAATGGAGGGTAGGAGCTACTCAGAAGGATAGAAAGTAGTACTAGCTCCTTGTAAAAGTAGTATTTGTAAGTTTTAGGACAGTTAGAGACCTCTGGCTGCTTCACACATGTACTAGAAAAATTTATTTCTCGGACAAGCAGTTTTCGTTCACCACTTAACACGTGGTGTATTGGCACTTAAATTGCAAATAACAAATATCATAGTGACGGTGGGGAACGACCTTTTAGGACTCTTACTTTTTTTGCAACTGTCATTATAAAATGTTGCCTTGTTGGTCTTGTGGTTGTAAATGCAACTGCTGGTCGTGAGGTACGTTTGAACGCCTGGTCGGACAAAAAATCGGTTA
Organism: Parnassius smintheus behrii; assembly: GCA_036936625.1. Classification (NCBI taxonomy): domain Eukaryota; kingdom Metazoa; phylum Arthropoda; class Insecta; order Lepidoptera; family Papilionidae; genus Parnassius; species Parnassius smintheus. The sequence continues at coordinate 6,895,270 of JAUPFT010000006.1, forward strand.
TTTAGATTTTTCTCTCAAGAAGTTCGCAGTAACAGCCCGGAGTCAGGAAGTTAGTGGTGTTTACCGTCGTGTGTCGCCTCCGTGCCTCGGAAAAAACGTGAAGCCGTTGGTCCTGCGTCAGATCTTTACGGTCGTGTTGGAATTGCATTACATCGGTCTATGAGAGTGAGGGAATAGAGAGTGCACCTGTGCTTGTTCACACATTCGGGCATTATAAACCTGTCCTACGCAAATGGATAAACTGACCCCCGTGACCGAAATTCGGTCTAGAGGAAATTTTTGCAAAATGTTGCCGTATAGGTCTTCTATCTATATATATGATCTAAACTTTGCAATGTATTATGCTTACGACAAGTTCAGGAAGTCATTCAAACTCATTAGTAAGGAAAATTCACGAGCGCGTTTGCGTTTTAATTTATTTTCGTTCGCTGTTATATTATGTCCGCATTTATTTTTTTAGAGGTTATCCAAAAACAATTTTTTAGTTTTTGTCGTAGTGTAGGACCATTTGCCTAGTGTTTTCTGTTTTTAATTTTGTTAAAACTGTTTTCTTATTATATGGTGGTGGACGATAGATTAATATTTCAGTTCTTTTAAAGTACGTGGCAGCTCTGAGAATGTCTTCTCATTTTCAGATCAGATTTTTGTAGGATGAGCTTTTGGCAAAACAGCCATCTTTACTCATTCCAGAATTTAAAACTAAAGAAAAGAGTGTTAATTTTAATAAAAGTTATTCTGTTTTTTACTTTGCATACATACATTGTACATGAAAAACATCCAGACAACAATTAAAACAATTATTAAAGGTAGTTTAAAACTATTATTGCAGTCGGTAAGTAGTTTCTGTGTCCCATAGACCTTCATACATCTATCCTCGGTAAAGAATCAGAATGCAAATGATTTCACAAGGGAGAGCTAAGAAGAAATACCTCATCGCCTGTAAGAAGTGTCTCCGGTTCACGTCGGTCATCATACGAAACAAATATTCTTACATAACACATAATACTTCTATTTCATGATAATAGTAGATCGTTCCTCGGTTGAGTTGACCCATTCGTGCTATAACCACAACCGCAATATGGCCGCTGGTACAACTCTGAGTGTTGTAAAGTCCACGGGAGATGTAGAAAGACATCTCTAGATCTCCCGTTTGGTCAAAAGTATGTCGGGAGAAGACGCCCTGTGTTTGGTTGAAGAACGAAGGCTGATGCCGCATAGAGAAACCAATGTTTGTACATTTGCAACATTAGGCTCCATCTAATAGGTCAACGAATTTCAAATCCTTCGTACTTCAGGTTCCAGCAAAACATAAAGTATTACTCGCTCCTAAATTCTGGGCTTCTGGGGTAGGGTACCGACGATACCAGGTTGCGTCTAAGAAGAAAGTTCCCTAAATTGTGTTATATTTATATTTTTTAAATAATTTTGGGTTAAGGTTTATATTGCTATGGGCTAACTTTCTTCATTTTCAAGTGCTTGATGCCTGAAATAAAGATATAGTAAGTTAAGTGAGAGTTACCTTAAGCTTTGCCGCCCCGTAAAACCAAGAGGAGGTCTAAGACAAAAAAAGAAAGTTATATATTATAGCTAATATATTAAGGAAACAATATCAAACAAGCTATGACAATAATTAGGAACACTTCGAAAAATCAACTTAAAAAAACTAACTGCAATACGAAAATCGACTAAAGTATTTACTATAATTTCAACTGTCAAAATGGCGTCGATAAAGCAGCTCCCTTTTGACGCTTTAATATTTGATTGACTGATGAGCTGTCGTATCAAAGAGGCATCTATGCAAACAAGGCTTATAGGTTTTGAGTTATAAGAAAGTGACCATACTAACCGGATATTACCGAACCATATTACCCTCACGTACTATATTTGATTTTACAACACGTTGAAGCTTGGCTCTGCTACGTATCTTTATATAAAATATAATTCTTCTGTTCTTATGTACGTGACTGAACTTCTTCTAAACGGCTGGACTTATTTTTTGTGTGTGTGATTAAGTTGATTCGAGAATGTTTTAGATTCACTATTGGACCCGGTAGGTGGCGCTGTTGTCGAGATCCAGAAATTAGGCGTTGTACCTAACAGCGCAAAACCGGGGCGGATCGCTAGTAAATTGGGAAATTGGGACAACTCGCTAATATTTGTGATAAGCATGCAGATTGCAGCTACTGTCGAAATATGACATCAAAGTAAAGTAGATGTGGGCGTAGATAGTCTTTTATCAAACAACGTTTTGGAGAGAATGGAGGTTGCAGGATATCAACGTATATTGGTTTACTTCCCACGCGTCAACCTACAAAATTGATCACGAGAGCTCGTGGTACAGAGGATTAAAACCTGAACGCAATTTGTTAAAAAAATTGTTTTAATTTTGCATGTAATTTGCAAACGCAATTTGTTTAAAAATGTCTTAGTTTCATAGATATCTGTAAGTTGAAATTAAATTACACATATCATTTTTACTATTTATTCACTGGCGATAAAATTCGGAAATCGCAAACTTTACACCACAAATGTGAAGGAATGAAATTATTTTATGAACGTAATAAATAGCAATTTTTTTTTAATTTTATCGATAATTTGAAACTTCGCACATATAATTTTTTACTATTTATTCGTTGGCAATAAAATTCAGAAGTGGTAATTTTTACCTACACATGTGACGAAATGAAATTATTTTATGTAAGTACGCAATAATCACGGGCATTTCCTGTCGCATTAAGTGAATGGCCTAATTAAGTGTTCAAGGATTTTCAACTGCGTATTTGGATGAATTTCACGTACTCGCTACGCTGAAGGCTATAAAGAGCGACAGATACAATCTTACCATAGACTATGAAGTATTTCATTTTAGTACTTAGGGGTGTCTAAGTACAAAGCTTTTCTATTACCTACAATACCATTATTCGTGGGTCACTGTAGGCCAAATATAAAAAATAAAAAAAATTATAAAAATAATAGTTTGATTTCCGATCAGGTTTAGACACATTTTTGTTTATCAAATGAGATTTTCTTGTATTAACTCGAATAGTACACATTAAATAAAACAATTTATACTGATATTATCACGTTTATTTTTCGTTCCGGAAATAATCCGGAAAGCCTTCAGTCAGTGATCATATTCAAGGTGGTCTTATCCATTATTAGGATAGAGGGTTGCTAGGTAGTTACATCTGCTTGAGATCGTGTAATAAATAACATATAGTTAGAGTACAAATATACCACTTCAAGACACAGATAGTTAAAAAGCTGAAGGTAGTTCGAGTTTGACATTAGTATTGGAGACGTCGGGAGTTAATTATGATAAAAAACGGAATCATCGAAATTGTTTTAAAATTGGTAAAGATACATATCGCGTAACAACAAACAAATAATTTTATCCAAAGAAAATAGTTATATCTAAAGTTTAAATAATATTTATTATATATTTATATGTATAAATTGTGTAAATAAATTGTATAAATAATCCTACATAGCTATAATGATTTCTTATATTTACGCGAACACTACACATTGATAACTACTTTTACGAGTTTTATCACGTTTAATTTTAATTTTAAATATTTTAATTTTTAATTCCCGACGTTTCGGGTACTTTCCAGCACCCATGGTCACGGGGGACTGAGGTGACGACGTCCCGATGTCATTGTTAAACCCCGAGTACCTTCAGCTTTTTTTTTTACATAAACAATAATTAAAAAAGCTGAAGGTACTCCGAAGGTGCTCAATTTTATTCCACATTTTACAAATAAACTGTTCAAAATTGCTGTCATTTTTCGTATCTCCACACGTTTTGCTGAGATTCATCTAAAAATATTAAATATCTTAAATATATTAATTTCATATCTTTTTTCATTTTTGAAAATTGCTATCCTTAGTTGTTACGAACTATCTAAAAATATTCAATACACTAATTGAGTAATCGCTACTAAACTCTTTCTTAAATGATTTATTTGTAAATGATTAAAAAAAGTCCCGTCATCTAAATTATCACCATCAACACAAGCCTCCCTCACAGATTGATCTCATATGGGGGATATTTACCTTAGTTGCCACACTTGTTGGTTTAACAACAGCAGTGTTTTATTATTATAAAGTTTCTGTCATGAAGATGCTGCTGCCCATCTCTGTAAGTTTCTCTCTGTAGCCTCTTAAGACCCACGCCACGTATTTACTTACGCCGCCACTACCACTCCCCACCCCCCTCAGACTACACGGTTCAGTAGATTCTAGACATTTTCCGTACTAGTACTAAATAAAAAAATGACTTTTATAAGTATTGAATTAAAAAAATATTACTATTTCATGCTACAGCGCAATAACTTGCCTTAGTCACGACATTCAAGGGAGGAAAGGCGATGAAATTTTCTTCCGTTACGTTACTTCTATAAATTACGTTATTGGTAACTGAACACAGATTGCGTTGTGTGGGCAATGGAATAAAATTTAGTTATACATGGAAATATATCAGGAATATTTATTCATATTTGTTTAACATGATTGCTAGTAATTTTTTTTTTACAAATTACTCGTGGTTAAGCCACGACGCAGCTATTTTATGGTTGTAGCAGGAATGCGTCGCCTCGACCGGGGAAGGACCACGCTCTTACGCTCACGCTCAGTTTACCACCGTAAAATAGCAGCTTAAAAGGGTAGAGTAAGTCAGCTCAAATTCTAATTTCGCCCCCACTTCCCCGCGCGTCGTATGCTATGTACCGATATGTTTGTAATCACTAATACTGTAAGTAGAAAGGTCGTTAGACACTTATTTCATTAGGTTTATCACATTTATGCCTGTTTCTTAACGCCAAGCCAGCCGCTTCTTATTTTTATCACGGTTATTTATTTTCCCATTTTAATTTTGCGTCGTACTGTTGCGTAATGTATATTCTGATCGTAAGCGACACAACTCCTCCCTTCAAAAGCCTAAGCGATGCTAACGGAACGACAGGAATCAAGCTCAAGACGCCGATAGTTTAGGTAATTTCTTTTTACAGTGAAAATAATAGTATTTTAAAAAAAGTAAATAACATAAGCACTGCTTTATAGTTAGTTCAGTTAGTATGCAAAGTTTCATGATCTTGTTTAAAGTATTTTATGAATAACAGCGGTTTATTGTTTATTTTGGAGGTAACTTTGGATTTTTTTTTTCTATCGAGAAAATTTTACGAAATCGTGTTTTCGTCTAACATAATCACTGACATTAATCCTCAACTTTACCATATATTTATTTCAAAATTAATGCTGCAATATTTTCGGCATAACGAAGGATCTTGTTAAGGCATCTGCTGTGTTTCGTATGGTGAGTTTAGAGAACCAGACTCTTTTTACTGGAAACCAGGCATTACATTTTAGTCCTCAGGGGTGACAACTCATCTGCATTTTGATCATTAATCAGGGTTAGATGTAAATATATATAGTTCACAGCCTGGAGGTTAGAAAACGGGAGAACGATCGCTACGTACGTAGCATAGCCCGTCTGTCCTTGAAAATTTGTAGAATTTATAGCGGCGCTACCGTCGTCGGTAAGTAGTGGCTGCGAAGTTAGCTGTTTATGAGTACAAGCAGATGAAGTTAGTTGAATAATGTACAAATTTTCTTCACGGCATTGGTGAGAAAATAATCGTGCTCTGTAATTTTTTAATTTTTGGCAAAAAGAAATATTAAAAAATGGAGAAATATTTTATTGTGCGTGGATGTGCAAGTGGTTTAGTATCTGATCGGAAAAATAGACTGAAAATGACTTTTATTGAGAGAACTTAGCGATCGCAGCGCCTCACTTATTTTATCCATATTTCTGGGACACTATTTTCTACTGCGATCGTTCTCCTGTTCTCTAACCTTCATGGTTCACAGAATCCACTTGCCATATTTTTTTTTTATAGAAAAGGGGGCAAATAAACATGCGGCTCACTTGATGTTAAGTGACTGCCGCCGCCCATGATCAACCGCAACACTCACACACTATAATAAAAAAACTCTTAATTACAGTGAATAAAACTACATTTACGGATTTTATCGTGTTTAATTGACTTTTTTAGTACATATAGCTGACGTGAAGCAGCGACGCTCCGCGAAGTCTGCAGTCTGTGAACATTTTCAAGATCGTCCTTACTATTACATCACATTTGATAAACCAAAAATCCTCGCAAAAAACACCGATTCGAGGATGATACGCGAGGCTATTGAAATTTAAAAAAATCATAATTTCAATAGAGAAGATGGATGGGTGCTGCCATCTGCTTGGGATCCTATAATTAACAAAATTAAACCCAAACTCAAGCACACCACTGCAAGACTTCCATATACTGTAAGCTCGTTCTGCGTAGATCTGACCAAAATTAATATTCAAAAACTGAATGCCCCCCCCCCCCCCCCCTCCCGTGACCATGGGTGCTGTAAAGCATCAGAAACGTCGGGAATTAAAATTACGTTAAAAGAGTTAATTAAGCGCTTATAAAATCCGTAAATATAGTTTAATTCAATGTGTAGTTCGCATAAATTTGAAAAATTATTAATTCTCAATTATCTTAGTCATTTCAAAAATTTAATAACACAGATCGTTCGCCATTCAATTTAAATTCCCAAATTTGGTTCCCGCGCGCTTAGCTACTTTGTTGCAGTAATTTATATCCTTATTCAGCCGCCAACTAATTCACGTATCTCATGCCTGCAATTTTCTGCATATGGCCTATGGCCATATCTGAATATAATAATTATCTGATTATGGTTCACCTTGCTTTCCTTCGATCGTTTCCTCGCTTGATTTAGTTTAATCGGTTAATTACGTTAAATGAAACAATTTTTTTTTACGCGGTGTGTTTCGCGTTTACTTTATTTTAATTAAATAACTTTATATTATTTTTTAATTCCCGACGTTTCGGATGCTTTCTTTTTAGGCTTACTTGCTGTAGTAAGCGTCTCCTACAGCTACTTCTATCCTCATTCTTAACAATTAGGCATCTATATACTTTTAATTGTGCCCATAAACATTGGTCGAACTGGACGACGGACGAGAGATCATGAAATAAGTATAAAAGACTAGGAATGCATAGTAGTAGACCGTCGGATTCCCCTTTTTCGTATATAAAAATTAAGTAACTAAAATGCTTTGCCCCCATTTTGAAAAACATGCGTGTGTAAGACCACACGCATATAACATTTCATAATCTATAAAAATATGAACTTGACATAGTAATTCCATGGCCAACGATTATCTTTTCGTGTATGCCTGATAATCATTTCTTTCTCGTGATAATTATCTTAATTCTATTACTGTTTATTTCTTGCATCACGCATTTCGTTTTATGTAACACCGTATCGACACTATCTTATCTGTCGGTCCTCGACTTGTTAGGCGGTTAGTATGCCGCGCTAAGATCCAGTTTACGATATAACGACGTTCATGTAACCGTGAGTGGGAGCAGGCTGTTCACCCGACAACCTGCAGTGAACGCAAGTGGCACGAAGGGTTGTCGACACAGGCACGGCCGAGTTAGATAAATAAGTGCGCCAATCAGCTGTCTGCTTTACTTTCACTGCGCGCACGCTGACGCAACGCCTGGGACTGCGACTGTGGTTTTGTTTAACTCTGCGAGCTTTTGGAAATACTTCTGCTTGTTTATTTTTTTATTTCATCTATTGTGTCATCGGCCTCTGTTAGTGAAAAAAAAATCAAGCTTTGTAATACATTACACGAAATATAAAATCGTATGAGTTGATGCGTTAAATTGCGATCCTTTTTTGAGAATTCGACGGCAATTTAAGTCAATAAGATAGTTGATGACAATAGTATCTTTAGATATCCAAGTGGCCAAAAGAATTTAAAGTTTATGTCACCATCGTAGCCTTGTTGCATTGTTTATGCCATTATTATTTATTCGTAGACATTTGATACACAAAATAGCACTACTTTTACGTATTGAAATCCACGTCAAAAAATAAAGACAGCGATATGCCGGCGGTCTAGTTCCCGCCGAAACTACCTCTACTAACTATTTTTTTAACTATTTTTATAAATTTCCATTCGAAAAAATTACATTTTTCCTAATTTGTTTTAAATTTACAACTCGTTCCGGTTATTCATGATTGTATTTCACCAATAATATGTATTCGTTGTAAACGAAAATTTTCTCCAACGAAATTCTTTAAGTTAAACAAGTGCAAAGTAGAAAACTTTCAACTTCTCTTTTCTGTTTTATGTTATTATTCCTTAAAACTGTTAGCTTAGGACGTCGAAGGTGAAATGATGTATATTTATTTCTTCCACGGAAAAATTAAAAGAGCGTCTGAGATGTCACTTTTTTCTCCATATCTACAACAGTTTCAATATGAGGTTCCTTTGACAAAGGTTAGGGATATTCAGCAATGCAGTGGGATAGAGAACCACAGGCGGAAAATAAGCTTATTTCATAATTTGAATTTAAAATGATATACAATTATTATATGATAATGATATGAGGCTGAGACTTTATGAAAACAAATGGTCTCGCTGTTTGCGTAACACGTAGAAAGGAAGCCTTATACTTTCAAACGATGGTGGAAGAGTTATTTACAGATAATTGTACCATCATTCACTTAATATTATATTGTGGTTATGAAGAATTGGAAAAAGTTTGTTAAACGTGGATTTAAAAAAATATCTAGGTACCCTTTAACACTGTAGGAGACATTTCTAGCTTAAAACGTTTATGTTTTATCAAAATAAAATTGAAAAATAAAGAACACAAAATTACAAGTATTCTCGTCGACCACTTAAACTGAGCTGAAAATGCTTAGGCAATTTACGATAGTAGTCGGGCGAATGGCGGATTCCAACCGAAGACTTTTTAATTCACGTTCCATTAGACATTGCGCTTAGGGTTGCCAAAATTAACGGGAGAAATGTAGCACATATGTCACGAGAGTGTTTTTCATGAAAATATAGTATTCAATAAAATAAAATAGAACGTTGTGTGATTCACACTTTTTGCATGTGCAAAAAATTATAACTAATCTTTAAAACATTACTTTAAGCTTTAAATACAGTATTTTTGTGTATTACCGTAACAGTAAGTGTACTTAGAAGGTATATCCAGTGAAAATATAGTATAATACTGTATTATATCCTACGTTTGTAACCGTATTTGTGATCCTGTCGATGTGAAACAAGTACATTGTTAAAAATATACACCTCGTATACAATACGTTAAAATACGCTTTAAAAAAATTTGTTACGTTTTGCGAGTGTCGTGTTGGTGTTGGTATTATTATCACAAAGTATAAATGTCCTTAGCCGTAATGCCATGTGGTGGCGCCACTGGCGCACTAAAAAAATCCAAATCCCATTTCCTTACGTGGGTGTCATAATTAAGAGACGACCGTTGGATCAGTCACAAAGATCTTATACAAAGGCTTCCGATACATTTCATAAAATAAGGGTGAAAAACGAGTACACAGTCCACCTGATGGTTAGGGGATGATATGGCTCGTGAACATCTATCCACAAATAAGAATGAAAATGCAGATGCGTTGTCAAAGGTGAGTACTAAGATGGAATGCTTCGTTTCCAGTAAAAAGGGTTTCGGGTTCTCTTACACACACAATACGGAGCAAAGCAGCATTGAGCTGCTATTGCGCTGGTTGTTCTGTGAGAGCGTGGTACTACCACCGTTTGTGCTATAGCCCTAAAATAGCTACAGTTTGGCTATATCACGTATATGGCGGTATAACCATCTCTTTAACACCTGTCGTAATCCCATCACGTTTATACCAGGCGTGAAATACCCAAACAGGTGACGGGAAACAATAATAAAAGTACAGGCAGTCTGGTACTGAGATTGTAAATCCGGACAGGTGTGATGATTAGGCAAATTCTCCCTACGATGGGAGAGATCCGTGACGAGGCGGATAGTAGTACCAGAATTACAGCTTAGTCGTGTGGTTGCGGCGTACGAAAACCCACTATCCCGTTAATCCATGTGGGTGTCATTAGGGACAGCTATGAGAAACTTTAGAAAGATCGTGAGGCTCCCGTTAGATGATGGGATAAATATCATGCTTATGTCAGACGTACAGTTTTCGTTGGGATGTTTTCCTTCACCGCGAAGCATGTGAATAATATGTAATAAAAATTGTGATTAACTATATCAGTGGTACCATAAGTACTATCCGTCAAAGTTAAATAATTTATTGAGCTTTCTGTCAATAAATTTTCAGTGCTCGAAGTCAGAAGGTTGACAGTGCTTCACCCCGTGCGTCGAAAAGCATGTAAAGCCATTGATCCTGCGCCTGATCTCTCTCCAGTCGTGTCGGAATACTGCTCCATTGGACTATGAGGGTGAGGGAAAAAGAGTTCTCCAATGCTTGCGCATACACTTGGGAACTACAATCCCGTCCTGCGCAGATGGCGTTTATTCTGCATAGAGACTGGCCGCCGTGACCGAAATTCGGTCTGCATAACATTATCACTATATAAGTAAAATTGAAGATATTTTAGTCAAAGTTCATGTTATGAGTAATAAAAAAAACTAAGATAGTTTTGAAATATTCCCTAATTACATATACAATATGTAGTGGTAGTGGTGGGGCTAAGCTGTAAATTTAACATTATGCGAGCAGACCGGATTCGGCACCAATTAAAGTTTTAAATGTAATTTTAAGTGTTAATTTACCACGTGCTCGGGGATGAAGGAAAACCGCGTGGGGAAGCCTGCATGTCTTAAAATATTAAAATAAAATATTTAAAAGTCGTGTGAAGTCTGAAAATACGCATTTGGGTACCGTGATGGATAGCTCATTGCACAAAAATACTCTCAGAAACGAGACTGTAATTCTTGTACGAAATGCATACACGAATTTCGGATAGTGTGCGCAGGCATTACATGCTTTAATTCCACGTTAATTTTTCCCTTAATCTTCTCCTTCTTTATGGCACGTTAATTCTAAGGGCGTCGTTAGATATGACTATGGGAAAATCCATAAAAATCTCATGAAATACATGGCGGCATCAACCATTCTGTTTATGCCTAACGTAAAATATCGAGACCGACAACGAGTCAAAGATGCGCGATGCCTGTTACATCCTGTTCCCCTGTCAATTTTATATACAAATTATTTTAAATTGTTAATCTATCACAAATTATTTTACGTGGTAGACTCATGTCGCAGCTATATTAGTAGTATAGTTGTAGCACGAATGGGTCGGAAGGACTACGTTCTCACAGTATCCTTCATCTCCTTTTCACCATCGGACAACTAGGTAGTTGACGGGTCTTCCCCCTTTTGTTCTTAATATTCCACGCATTAAAAGCATTTACCATCGAGGGCTTCATCAACACTTCATCCTACTAGGTGGTTAACATAATGATTTCTTATATTTACGCGAACACTACACATGATTAAAACTACTTTTACGGATTTTATCGCGTTTATTTTTTACTTTTTATTTTTAATTCCCGACGTTTCGGGCGCTTTCCAGCACCCATGGTCACGGGGGACTGAGATGACTGACGTCCCGATGTCATTGTTAAACCCGGAGTACCTTCAGCTTTTTTTTTAACAATACCAACCATAAACAATAATTAAAAAAGCTGAAGGTACTCCGGGTTTAACAATGACATCGGGACGTCAGTCATCTCAGTCCCCGTGACCATGGGTGCTGGAAAGCGCCCGAAACGTCGGGAATTAAAAATAAAAAGTAAAAAATAAACGCGATAAAATCCGTAAAAGTAGTTTTAATCTACTAGGTGGTGTTATGGTCGAGCCCTGGATTATAATAAGTAGAAAAATGATGTACAGAAATAGATTATTGCTTTGTTTAAAGGAACACAACATGCAGTTTTGTATTTCATTTCGCGTAACTGCTTACGGTTTTGCGCAACGAAGTCAAATACATTTACAAAGCAAATGTAATGGATACCTTATGCGACTTCGCGTTGAGATAGGTTAGTAATCTACGGACACGATTGTGCTACATAGCTTCACTTGCTTCTGTGTAATGTGCAACATCCATTTTACTCCAATCATACAGTATAATCATTGCAAGAGCATCATTTAATATTTTATATTCATATATTGTTACGTCTTTGTTTTATAGACTTGAAAGTAAAGGAGGTATTTCTATTTTGTTTGTTACGCGATGTATTTGCCATTTGTGAACCAAATTTAATGAATCTTTTTTATTACGTAGGTTCTAATTCAGGGGGAGAAGTTCAGTCACTAAGGATTTTTACTTTCACTAAGGATTCAGTTTTTATTAAACAGTACGGTACCTACTGTACAGAAGCACATATTTCTTTTTATTAAACAGTATGGAAGTATACATTACAATGGCCTTTTTACATAGTATATTTTGAAAGACTATTAATAAACGTACGCCTTTTAGCACAAATTTTATAACTTTCAATAACACGGCTTTAAAATCTCATTTCTTAAAAAACGTACTTTGGCCCTTGTAGCACCAGGTCACAGATATAATCTAATGTAACTATACATGTACATGATATTTTGTTTGTTACCTTGAGATTGTGATAACCCTTATCCAACTCAAAAGGGCAACAAAAAAGTAAAAGACGACTTCAAAGAGCTAAGAAATAAAATAACTTACGTATAGTAGATTTCGACGTCGGTGACAAAGTATAGAACAGGGGTGGCGAACCTTTATGTATCAACGTGCCATATTTCTAAAGAAGTATAAATAAAGAGTTTTGAATTAAGACATTTATTATTATACATTGCAAAATATTTTGATATGTATAATAATAAATGTTTCAGTTATACGCGTAATTCAAATTAAAATAACATTAGTGTGACTTCTGTAGTTGCAGATTAGATGAGAAATAACTTATAAAGAGGTTATAAAATCATAAATATAACTTTTAAATACAGTTGTGTCAACGAATTTGACTATTATGCCATGCGTAAACCCAAAATGCATTTCTTGGGCGAGGCGCGGACTTTGAAGGGCTTTGATGATGATGATGATGATGAAACGAACTATATGTCTTTAGCAATAGTAGTCCACGACGTAACCAGAATAACTCGCGTTCAATCGTAAAATATTGCTTCATAGTGAACTTTGTGATTGGTGGCGTGCCAAAAATATTGAGTCGCGTGCCATCGATGGCACGCGTGCCATTGGTTCGCCATCCCTGGTATAGAATAATTTAAGCTCCGTATTAATGTTTCGTGTTTGATTTTAGACACTTTCTTGTATCCCAAGCAGTATACGAACTGTCTTAAATTTCGTTTTTATACTAGAGGCTGTAATTTCTAGCTGTGTAAGGGCTGTATAAGTGCTTATACAGTTCTTATAGTTAAAAAAATCGCACACATTATACAGCTTTATGCGTTAGTAGCGCTGTACAGTATCCGCACAATCATAAAATATCCTATATAACAGCAGTATCACATCTTTTACATGGTGTGCAAGGAAATTATTACACTACATATATTAATGTCTTATAAGTAACGTTTAAAAATAAGCATTTTCAATTGAGCTTTAAATGATATTACTAATGAATATCAAACAAAAAGTACATTATTTTTGATGACGGTGATAATTGGTGAATCAAAAGTGCAAAATTAGATTTACGGTAATTTTTTATGTTTTCTGTCAAAAAATTTCCGCACCAGCAAAATAACCAAATAGTATAAGGATAAAATACTAAATACGGTAACTAAATATCGGTTGCATAGGTCACAATAAAAAAAACATTAATGGATATGAAGGCACATTGGGGCACAGTGGCCACTAGTCAAACTGCAAATAATGGTATAGGTTAAAACTAATGTCTAATATTCTTAAAATTATATTTTAAATTTTGATTTTATGGGTCCGAAAATAGCGATTATTTACTAAGTAGCCTAACCGGTATTTCAAGGTTGCTGCATTTATGTTATAGATCCTATCATACAGCCGTTGGTTTTTAATCAATTGTATAATAGAATACTTTTACTACTTACGCTGTATAGTAGTTTTTTTCAACATAACATATAATTATCTTTAGGGATACGTATAAAACAAACAGTGTTGGACACGTTTTATTTAGATTTAACATAATCTTATAACTGCGCCAAATCTTTTTCTTTTCTTCCAGATATTGATAAAAAAGCAATTTTGTTGCAAAAAAATGGCGATATTCTATCACTTATACAAAGGGGACAATCATTTTTGGGCCCACTAGAAATATTAACGACGTTTAATGGTATTTACACCAAAAAAAGACACCAAATTATAATAGTAAATGGTCTATAGATTTTTCGAAAATGTAAACGGAAACAAGAAATCTGAAAAAAAATTAGTTGTTTTGACATTCGTGTTCTGATCATTGGCTAAGGTAATGTAATATTTAAAAAATTATTGTCTTAGAGATGTCCCGTGATAACTCGGAAAAAATCGACTCGAGTTGAAATTCATCGAGCTCGATTTTGAGCTCGAGTTAAACAATTCAAATTAGATGAACGAAGCTGTGTCAATATTTCACAAATTATTTTTATAATTGTTCTTCCATACAACACAATTATTATTACTACACTTAATAGGTTTAATTATTTTTGGTATGCGTATCGACATGTTCATAAAATAATATCACTCTAATGTTATGACGTAAGTTTTAATGTTATTAATAATTTGACTATATAATAAGTATATATAATCAATTTATATCATATATAACATAAATTGATACAACATTATATACATATTACCTAATATCAATTTATTTATTACATAATATATCAATAAATTGCTCGAATTTGTAAGTCGATTTCATCACTAAATTGTAGACAAACACTGCATTGGCCGTAAGATAAAGATGCGATTCGAGTAGAGTTTTGTAACTCGAGCCACTCGGGTTAATTTACGAGTATGTACGAGTATGTATGTATGTCATTCTAGTTGTACACTAGTTTTTGAGTAAATCAACTATTTACAGAAAAGTTTATCACTAGAGTTGAGATCAGCGATTACTTTAGTTAAACCATTTTTAAATATGTACCTTTATAAATAAGTAATATGTGGCAACATGAAATTAAAACTATAAATCAATATCATAAATAAAACTAAGTTCAGGTTTGTTTACAGCATGCCAGATGCAAGTTTGAATTTGGATGCAACTTGTGATGTCACCCGCAGCGGTTTATAATATATACAAGTAAATTAATATCTATATAGCACCCTCTGAATCTATACATTGCGCCGAGTTAACTCGGTAACTCGGTAAAATTTATTTTCTATCGATTATCGAGTTGGACAAATTCACTCGATTCACTCGAGTGATATAAAACATAGTTGGAGTCGCATCATTATGGTAAGAACAAAATGGAGATGGAGTTTTTTATTTACAAGCATTATTAAACTAATGTTTAAGAAAATATGGATATTATCAATTATCAGAAAGGTTAGCCAAATATTAATTGACACAAGTACGTATGTTTTTCTCTTTTTTGTTTTTGTGGTAAAATTCGCAAATAGAATATAAGAGTTTATTAATTTACAATATAATAGAATAGCTAGGTTGTGAAAATCTATTATTAAGTTTGTATATTTTACCTCAAACAAATACAAATAAACAGGTCTTAGAACCTTATTAGTTTGTTATAAGTGACCAAGTATTAAAGTATATAAAGTAAAATTAAAGTTAAAAGTAAAATTTAAATTAAATAATAAATAGAATAAATGCACAAAAGAAGTTATTATAATGTTAAAAGAAAATTAGAATCTTTGGGCCGAGGGACTTAAAGAGGGTTTTGAAGAGCAATTCATATAACTGAATTTGTGTACAAATAGGTACCTTATGTATTCAGCAAGTTGCTTAATACTAAATGGCTTTTTTGTTAAGCCAGACACAGATCCTGGATTTATATCAGCCACAGTAGATAGGCAATATAAATGTTACATATATTTATGTGTAAAAAATGTAGTAATTATTTGTACTAGAAGCAAATATAAAGTTTAATAATAATAGTTTGCATAAAAAAAGTGTAATGGTTGTTTCTATTATGCTTAGACAGCTGCGTTGTTCACTGTGCAGAAAGGAATATTATTTTGTCATCTAGAATCAGATATACTTAATATAACAATAATATCTTTGTCTACTATGTAAGTACATGAAACCGGTAAAAATAAAATGTGAGACAACTTTTACATGGTTGAATATCATTGATGTTAATCAATAATTACTGCTTCTGTATTTGATCAGCTGGAGCTGATTAATGCTGTATAATTTATAATAATTTCTTTATTATTTAACATATGAAAAGGCAGATATAAGAAAATGCTCACAGAAATATGTAAATACTGTTTATTGACATTGAAGGCATAGTCTTATCTCATATCTCTTATTATTAAAAATGTCCTTTTAATTCCTATATAATATAGAAAAAAATAATATATTGATAAGAATTATTATTTAGTTAAGACACCTTTACAATTGTCATTAACTTCTTTTCAGGTGGATCACTTAGAACAAATCTGTATGCCGTGCAGGCTTGCAGAAAAAAAAGTGTATGGATATTGAAGACAACAGTCTTACATCATATATCTTATAATTGAAAATTCCTTCTGATTGCTTACAATATCATAAATGTACATGTTACCATCAAGTTATTTTCAAAAAACCTTCAGAAATATATCTAACACTAAAATGTTTCTACCTATGTCCGTTATAGACAAAACATAAGAAACCTTAAAACCAATTTAAATGAAAATGTTTGTGTGTGTTTGGATGGATCCCTAGATGGTTTATATTTACATTTGGACTCGGTAGACGGCACTGTTGTCGAGATCCATTAATCACCAGTGCACAGCTGAGGCGCATCGCTATTAATAAATACATTTAAATTAAGCCTGTGTTTTTGTAATCCTTACACAAACAGTTTAAAACATCTTACTTCCTCACTATTTATCATTGTGTAATAACATAGATAAGGCATGTTAATTCCTAGTCATTGTATTATGATGTATACTACTTACTAATCAACCAAAACATTTTAAAATAATGTCTTGACCCCGCTGCTGTCTATATTTGTCAGTCAATCATCAAAGTTCAAAAAATGTATTAAATTAAGTTTGTATAAAAGGGGTTATTATAGTATAAAGGAATTTATGGCTGACAATAACCCGTGGGTAAGGTGATCGCTACCAAGCTATTTCTAATTTGTTCTGTGTTGTTAATTATGACATACATGATTGTAAGCTGGCTTTTTTTTAAAAGACCCACTGGGTATTTTGCTGGTTCTCTTCAAGTCAGAGGTTTTTTTCCGAACCAGTGGTAAATTAAAAAAGTGACTTTCAATAAGTATTATTTATAATCTAAATTGAATAAAAGGTTTCTGTTTCTGTACCTACTACTGTTAATAGAATACTTAAATAAATTATGATTTACAATAATAAATAGAATTACCTACATTATATTTTCTTTTTTGTAATACAGTCAGTTTAAAACGTATCTTACTGTGTGTTGGTAATATCATAAATATAAATAGACATTATCCCTTAGCCATCTTGGTATTTAGAATTACACTCACAACCAATCAATACATGTCAAAGATACGACATTTGTGCATAGACAGGCACTATGTTTTGCCCGAACTAGTGAAAGGTTTTACATCGATTATAAAATATTTATAAATGCTGAATATACCTACAGCTTAGTTTTATATGTACTATTATTCAAGACATTATCCCTTAGCCATCTTGGTATTTAGAATTACACTCACAACCAATCAATACATGTCAAAGTTAGAATCGATACGACATTTGTGCATAGACAGGCACTATGTTTTGCCCGAACTAGTGAAAGGTTTTACATCGATTTTAAAATATTTATAAATGCTGAATATACCTACAGCTTAGTTTTATATGTACTATTATTCAAGTGTGCACTATTTTAACTTATAATACCGATGAATACTACTAGAAAATCGCTTTCAGTTTGTTTTTAGGTTATTGTTAGATTCATATTTTATTTGTTAATTTCTTAGAACTCCGTTTAGATGCAGTAAAACTAATAATTTTATCGTAATCTATGGATTTTAAGGAATAAATCGACTTGCATTTCATTGATAATCTTAAAAATTTGTCGTGGGCCCATTCTCCATAGAAAAATTGATTGTCTCCTTTAAAATGCACTATGACTATTTTTAGTGTAGACGGAAGTCATAAAACTACTGTATTTATAAAAATATATAAGTAATTAACACCTTAAAAATAAGTTTTAGAAGGCAGTTTTCATACAGCATTGTTTAGAAATAAGATCTGAGTGATACTATAATAACACTTGAGCTGTAATAAGCAAGTGACAGCATGCAAAAGACAGCTTCAAATTAGTCCAATCAGATTCAAGTGTTACAAAATACTTAAAGTTGTATACTAGAGTATTTCATATTTTGATTAAGAACCCTTAGCTTACTTAGATCCCATAATACAGACTTTATACAGCTTGAGCTGTAAAATAACTCATGAACCACTCTTATGAGAATACAACCTTTTTCGACACTCATTGATGTTCATAACGCTTGTGTGTTACGGTAGTATGTATAAACATTACTACACGCAAACAGTACTGGTTCTTTGCATAATAAACTATTGGAAATAACAATTTATCATTTCTTTGTCTTGCCGATCACGCTGCGATTAAGTATCATCATTGCAAGGACGCAATACCTTCGCCTAGTCGATCACCAGTTGACATTTGATAATGCGTGGAAGCCGAGCGTTGAGACAGCACTAGTCGTGAGCAAAACCATTTCAATTTCAAACAAATGGTCCTTTATATTTTAGTAGACAGTATTTATTTTAATTTCATATACAACAGTTAAAAAGTTAGAAGCAACGTCATTCCAATTGCGAAGAGAATGTCTTTTATATTTTAGTAAGTAAAGGATTTTTTTTAAATTTCAGATAGGTAGCACAATTGTTCAAAGTCCAATCAATCTAAACCGTCAACTATAGCATTTCTTTTAAATAAATGATTACTTGATTGACGAATGAACGTATGTTTTAAAACTTTAACATAATATATTAAATAATAAATCCGTAATTATTTAAATTGCAGGGTTGAAAAGTCGTCATATTTCAGTAAGATAAATAAATATCTTATCTTACGTCTTTCAAATTAACAATACATCAATTACTTACGTGGAAACCATTTCTATTATAATGTATTTAATAACGGTATCCATTTTAAGGCAAAGTTCTTTTTCTTAAGAGGGAAAGTTTAAAAGAATACTTAGTAATAAAGCCTATTATAATAATCCCGGTCAACACTCCAGTTAAACTTAAATTGCTTGTGTTAGGAGTTGTGCACGACAGTATTCTAATAGCAGACTAGAAAACAAGGCTTTTAAGTTACGAGCCAAGGCTATTGACAGTAAAACAGTGATACGTGTTAAAACATTAAATACAGAAAACAAGTGATAGAATTAGAGAACAATAGTATACTTATGTAATTACTAATTAATCAAACGGTTTTGAAAAGAAAGTGTGCATTATGAAAAGAATCAATAAATGTATTTATTTATTTTCATTTAGAATGGTATGTACACTTGAGGACTAGAATGAAAGTTAAAAAAGACAAAATAGGAATAAAACAAATAGTTCACTTTGGTCTCCACCATGACCATGGGGAGCACTCGCAGTCTCGAGTTAAAAATAAGTTAAAACTAAACGCGATAAAATCAACAAAATTCGTTTTTTTCGCCTAAATATAAGAAACCATTATGTGATACAGGAATAGACTCTGTAGGAAACAGAAAAAATATTGTAAATATAAGAAACCATTATGTGATACAGGCATAGACCCTGTGGGAACGAGAAAAAATATTGTAAATATAAGAAACAATTATGTGATACAGGCATAGACCCTATGGGAAAGAGAAAAAATATTGTAAATATAAGAAACCATTATGTGATACAGGCATAGACCCTGTGGGAACGAGAAAAAATATTGTAAATATAAGAAACAATTATGTGATACAGGCATAGACCCTGTGGGGAAGAGAAAAAATATTGTAAATTTACAAAAATTTGTTTCGCATGTTAGTTTGAGACTAAAGGCCAAATGTTTGTATGGGATTTAAGTATAACAAAAAGGAAAGTGCCAACTATGTGTACTTGCCTAGCATGTCGTTAAAGGTGACTCACGGGATGTTGGGTTTGTGATTGATATGAGCGATAGGCTAGCAATTTATATTACTTCTTTCGCAATTTTCTCTTTTTTTGTCTAACCGTGGTCTGAGTAGTCCGCTGATCTTTCACTGGACTGCCCACCTCCTCGAGGATAACAAGTGTGACTCTATCTACATGTATATGTATGAAAATTTGTTCTTGTCTCATTATGTGATTACTCTTGTTAGTATAATAACAGGCTCTAGGTCATTCCATCTTAATTAAGTACGAGGTCAACGCATGCATTGGCATTCTTACCCCAGCGCTCACGACCAGTGTCATGGTATCGACGACGACCAATCGAGACGGGTCGAGACGGGATCCAATTTGACACCGCGTAAATATTGACAAATTTTTTGTATATTCCATTTTTCTATATTTATTTAGGCATATCATTAGTGCGAGCAGCGACTAACAAATACCAGTATTACCATAACAAGGCCCAAATCCACTGCTAGTCAGTTGTTGGGAAAAAAATAATTTGCACAAGGACAAACATCTTTATTCATTCATTATTTGTAGACCATACAAATACTTGTTCCGTGCGAGATTCGAACCCTCAGCCATTAGCCCTCAATGGTAAGCCATAGCGCCACGGAGCCGAATTTGTATACCTGCGTTATACCTTATTTACTGCCGTAATTACGTTCTTCTTCTTTTAATTTATGGCTTCTTTTTATAGAAATTCGGTCCTTACTACTTACTTTAAACCTTATGTCATATAATGAATTCTAACGTTTATTAGAAATTTATGTAACATCCTCATAATTATCACTTGTAAACTAGTTAGAAGAGTGAAACTTTTGAGTTAATGACCAGTAGCGAATTATCCAGGCATGTCCCTGAGGGCGGGAGGTAACAAAGCAGCCGAAAACAAAATTAAGTAGGTAACTAACTACTTTCTTACGTTACTTGAAAAATCATACTTTCTATAGAGATGTAGAGTTTCTGAAGAGCGCACCATCTATTTGATTACTCCTAAGTCGCTTTTCTAATTATTTGATTGTTTACAACTTTTTTTAATAATCGACCGTGCAGTGTAGGTAAAGGGATTTCATACAGCTATGAATGAACGTGATCAAAATGCTTTCATTTATTTGGTTCAAGTGTGTTGTACGGAAAGCCATTGTGCATTACACTAGTATTTTCTCTTGTATCGTGGGGGAAGTTCACATACATAAATTTCACAAGGGCAAGCGCACTTGTTCCGTGCGGGATTCGAACCCGCGGCCCTTAGCGCTGCACCTATTGCCACTGCGCCACGGGGACGTATTTAAGTGCCATAAGGTCAACATACATGTTTTTCTTTTGATACACATTTATGATAGTATCTTCGAATGCAATAAGTGTTGTTCCCCTTCTGCTGTTATAAATTATACTAAATTAGGTACCTGCATTTTAAATGTTCACGTATTAATATAATGATTCCTTGGATGAATTAATGATTCCTTTGATGGATTGTGTTTACTGAAAACTTCATATTCTAAACGTAAATTTTCATGACTCGCTGACATTCTAAATTTGTTAATTAATTTTGTTGCACCGTGAAATGGCGGCATAAGAGATTCCACTTGATCCCATCATCCTGTGAGTGCCGTAATAACTCAAAATAATTAATAAACCTGCGGTTCCCATTCCGCCTGCCTGAGTAGTAGGCAACTATGACCAATATCCCCCGATAAGAAAAAAAAAACCTATGTTCAGCAGTTGATTTTAGGAAGTATGTGGATAATGAATGAATATAGAGTTTTATTTTAACAACTTCCAATAGTTACACATGGTAAAGTTCATATCAATGGACAGTTAAATAATTAAGGAAAATATAACAAAATACATTTGATAATACATATAAAATTTCGTGCCATTTAAATAAATTTAAATATTTTTAGTTTGGCTTTTTGGACATTCTACTCATCGCACTTGAGATTAGTGCTCAATTCGAAGCGAAATGTCAGTTCGACAAGTCCTATTATTGGGCTATTATTATTACGCCCTTAGGAATTTTGATTAATTTTGGTGTATGTTGCATTAAGTCTACTAAATAACACTATCCCTAGGTGATTATTTTTCTAATAGTTTCCGAAATTCGTCGTCAGAAGTAAGAACAGACTTTCGACACCACTTTTAACCATATCGAACACAATATTTTTTGACATTTTGTTTAATGACAAACGAGCATACAGTCCACCTGATGGAGAATGGATACTGTGGCTTATAAACATCTACATCTATCCTCGACTAAGAATTAAAATGCAGATGCGGTCATCCCTGAGGACTACGATGAAATGCACCGTTTCCAGTAAAAAAGGTGTCCGGTTCTCTACCCTCACTCCTATTTTACGCTGTTATTCTGTGAGAGCGTGGTCCATCGCTTGCCGAGCCGACCTATTCGTGCTACAGCCATAATACTGCTGTAGCGTTTAAACATGTTAGATTTAATGTTTAATTTGTGTCATTAGTCACGTAGTCACAAATTTGTTAGGTGTACTAACTAGAAACTTTATGACACACATACCGCCAAAACCACTATCTCTTAACTACTAATGCATAATTCATAGATAACCTTATCGCGCACTGTTGCTAGTTTCTAGGCAGTGGCAAAAAACGAAAGAATCCAGCTGCGCTCAATATGTGTACAATGCTTTTAAAATGTCAACAATCAATATGTTCCAGATAGTTCGCGTTCGTGCTCACTAAACAATCAATTTTCTAACCTCAACGTAATAGATTTAAGAGCCATGACGAATGCAAATTTTATTTAGTGTTACCACAAATCGCGTTCACAACAAATAAATGGTTATATACAAAAGTGAGTGTTCCAAGGCTGACTGGTTTGCGCACTTGCCTGCTCGACTTATATATGTATAGTAAAATATACTTTATGTTTTGCACTTTAAGGTTTTAAATATATTTGTTTAAAAATTTCTATACGAGTACCCGCCAATTATGGGACATGCTTTCCTTATGTTTGATTTATTGTGAGTTTAGTGTTTGAAATGTTAGTCGTGAATATTTTATTTTGACATGGTTACGTAATTTTTATATTTAAGAAATGAGGGGAGGCCTGAGCCCAGCAGTGGGACGAATATAGGCTGTAACTTTACTTTTACTTTACGTAATTTTTATGTAACAATAATAACAAACTATTTTATCTATTAACGAATACAAAATTTTATCTATTTTGATCTTGTAATGCACGTATGTTTAGGGTTTTCGAGAGCACGTAGTGTACTTATCACATTGGCTACTGTAAATTTTAATTACTGAAAAAAATCACTGGAAAATTTGTGGTATAATTCGACGATAACACTACTCAATACTGTTACTGCCTATAAAAAGTCCACGGTTGGACCTAGGCCTCCCCCAAAGACTGTTTTTTCGGAGGGATATTTGCCATAGTCGTTATTAGGAAGACCCTTCTACCTATATCCAGGTTTGTTTTCCTTTATCGCCTCTTACGACACCCACGCGTCCCGTGGAAAGGGGTAGCTGATGTTCTTACACCACCAGAATACGGACAACTTCTCAAAAACCAACTTAAAAATTATGATTACATATCAATCCATGTCAGTCATATCCTGAGCATAACATGTTTAATTCACTTTCAATTATATAATTCGTTGTTTGATCCAGTAAGGTCAACTTCAGCTAATTGTATCTGAAAGCTAGGCGACCAGAGTGATCGACATGGTATTTTAATAAATTTGATAATTTGGAATTTTGACATCAATACTTAAAACTAACATAAATTCCACAACAGCTCAGATACCTTTTCCCTGTTAGCAAGCTGTCCTGCAATGAGAAAAAAATGTTGGTGATATAGTATGATTTATACATGGTAAAGACATGCTGCAGCTATATTATAGTTATAGCGCGAAAAGTGTCCGGGGAAGGAACACGCCATCACAGAATACCAGCGTGAAATAGCAGTTCAATGCTGCTGTGTTTCGTGTAGGGAGTGTAGAGCACTGGAAACCCTTTCTATTGTAAATGCAGCATTCCATCTTAGTCGTTAACTAAGATGGAATGCCCCAGTCATCATCAGACTGTATCATTTATCATCTTTGTTCTATAAAAAAGCTGTCCTAAAATCTGATAGAATGATTGATGGCATAGCATGGAGGTCCGTCATGGAGGATGATGCATCACGTATCATCTAGGGTCTGTTTTAGCTGACCCGTCCAATGTTTTACACTGAGGCTTTAGCCCTTATAGTTGAGTTAAAGTTAATTAAAGCCCATATAAGACCCACTGTTGGACATAGGCGTCATGTCTGAATGGGTGGAGCAATTTATTCCATAATCTCTCTTAAATGTATATGTATACTCGTCTGTCATACAATTCTATAGAATTGGGGCGACTAAATCTAGTCCAGTTTAACCCCCAGAAGACACAAGTTTGCGCGTTAACCGCTAAAAAGAATCCCTTTGTCGTATCTCCCCAGTTTCAAGGCACTCCCCTTGTTGCCTCAGCCAGTATCGGTTTCCTCGGCGTCGACATATCGAGTGACGTGCAGTTTCGTGGTCACTTGGATGAGAAGGCCAAAGTGGCCTCCAAAAAGCTTGGCGTGCTCAGCTGAGCGGGACATTATTTCGTGCCGTCACACCGCCTGCAACTTTACAAGGTGCAGTTTCCGCCGCACGTGGAATACCGTCCCCATCTCTGGGCTGGGGCTCCCCAGTACCAGCCCCTTCCACTCGACCGCATCCAGCGCAGAGCGGCTCGAATCGTCGACGACCAAGTGCCGATCGGCCCAATTCACTGGCGCTGCGAAGAGATGTTGCATCTCTTTGCATTTTCTTTCGCATATACCATGGGGAGTGCTCTGAGGAATTGTTCGGATTAATCCCAGTTGCCAAATTTCGTGAACGCACTACGCGGCAAACGTCCCGATACCATCCACACCATCTGGATGCTTGGCGGTCCACCACTGTACGTTTCACAAGGAGTTTTCTTCCGCGTACGAACTCTCTGTGGAATAGTTTACCACCGGCGATTTTTCCGGACCGATACGACCTGGAGACCTTCAAGAAAAGAGCTTTCTCCTTTCTAAAGGGCCGGCAACGCACCTGTAATTATCCTGGTGTTGCGGTTGATAATGGGCGGCGGTAGTCACTTAACATCAGGTGAGCCGCATGCTCGTTTGCCCCCTCTTCTATAAAAAAAAAATTATCATATCTGTTACACTCAACGCGTTACAAGTGCGTCGAACCTTACCAGTAAAGAACAGGTATTTTACTTACTTGAACATAGCCCGTAGTTTCTCTCGAACGTTTTGTAAGATGAGTTGGAATATTTGTTATATATATATATATATATATATATATATATATATATATATATATATATATATATATATATATATATATATATGTATGTATATATATATATATACATATATATATTTATATTTATTATTTTTTATTTATTAGTTTATTTTTTATATATATTTGGTTACATATATACATCACAATATTAATACTACGTCCTTTCATTTCGCATTATTGTAGCGTCCACCACTTGTAGGCAATTTTATACATTATGACAGCGAATATTGGTCCATTAAATAATTTCAAGGATAGTGTTTAACTCATTTCTTTGAAAATTTACCATATGTCGATATACAAATATTCGTATATTGTCAGACGGAGGGAAACCAATCAGGACTCTCTTCCATATTACAAATTATCCAGAATCCCCGTAATATACATATTTTTTAATTCATTCTCCTGCTTAACGCAATTCCTTTGTATGGTGCGACGTTGCCACTCTTATTAGTTATTCCGCTTTGTAATATTTTATTTATAGGTGATGTTTTGTTTATGTACCTAGGTATTCGATAGATTCCTATAGTTTGTTTTTTTCGCAGGAGATAAAAATAACAGATCTTTATTAGGTAGATTCGTTTAGCACGAATAATAGTTTTTATGATTCTGGTTCAGATTAGATTTAATTTTAGTCACTTAAGTTTCGTATATTGTTCAAAATAATGAAATAAATCCACAGAATGTACAGTTACGAAAAATACGCAATATCATTTTTGTCTCCGGCGAGAAAAAAAAACAGATAGATATCATGTTTAATTTACCAACTAGTTATTCGTTTACTAAATACGAAAAAATATCTAGGATTGCCCAGCCGTGATACATTATAGATTGACTATATTATTATTTATTTTATTATTGTAAATAAGTACTAATTGTAGACATTGACAGGTTGTTAATTTCTGTGGCGTATTGTTGCTGACATGAATAACTCCGAAAATATAATTTATTTACATACATACTTGCTCGTATTGAGTTTTTGTGCTCTCACTGCGAGTTTACGTTTTATGATCACTATGTTAAGGATGAGTGCGAACTATTTACCTAATCTGTACAAAATTACTCTCTACTTAACTAGATTCATTTTTGTGAAAGGCTATTTTTGTTAAATTATGATATTATGTTTGGTTTTGCAGTTAATTGAAATATAATTTGTTTGTGTTTGTTGTTGTAAATATTGGATGCTATATTACTAATAACATGCATATTGTTCTCTAATTGGCGTCCGTATTGTGACCTGCGCGCATTGAGAACTTTCCACGCTTATGCGTGCTTGCATTTAAGTTTCTTTGGTTATATTTAGTAACTTAGGTAAATAAACTTGTGTAAGTTGATTAATGTACTTGACATGGACATTGAACGGAGTATTTACCTATATACGGACGTAAGAATATCCTAAAATATTCACACTAAGTTTTATTTGATGTCCACTTCTTCTATATCCAATGTCCAAAGTTGTTGTTGATTATTGCATTTTACTATTTATTTATTTTGATTATTTATTTAGTGCTCAAGGCATATTTTGGTATTTTTTGTCCGTGTACACTGTACTCAGTGCTAGTAGATAATTTTACTTCTCTATTGTAGAAATTAACAACCTATTGGCAGTTAATGCAGTAAAACCTTATATTAAAATGAGTTTCTTCGTCAGACCATATAAGGTTATTAGTCAGAGGTTATTAGTTACAATATAATAAAACAAACTCCTATGAAACCTGTCAAACTCTACAATTGAGTCTATCTTCCTGTACTCAATCAGAAAGTAACTTATACTCAAACAGAATTATGGGTTGCTTACGAAGAGTTCTTTTAGGCAGATTAGTACCAAATGTAAAACGTTAAAATATATTGCAGCATGAAATAAACCGATAAGCTGACATCCGCATCTACATTTATAAAAATATAACTAATTTCAAAAATACGGGTGTCAAATATCATTCAGTATGAAAGTTTTAGGATATTCGGACGTCCATATTATATGTAGATAAATGTAAGGTTAAGAAAACAAGTTTAAAAGTAAAATTACTAGTACCAAGCGCAGTATAAACCATATAAAAATTTCCTACAGACCGAATTACGGTCACAGGGGCCTGCCTCAATGGAGACTAGCCATCGGCGCAGGACAGGATTATAGTGCCCAAGTGTATCCGCAACCGCAGGCGCACTCTCTATTCCCTCATTCTCATAATCCGATGGGACGGTAAACCGACACGACCGGAGAGAGATCAGGCGCAGGACCAACGGCTTTACGTGCTTTCCGAGGCACGGGGTAATACACCGCCAACTTCCTGACTCCGGGCAGCTTTTGAGAATTTCTTGACAGAAAAACTCAATAATTGATTTTTTGGCCCGACCCGGGATTCGAACCCAGGACCTCACGATCAGCAGTCGCACTACTACAACCACCGACGAGTCATAACCATATATTACTAAATACAAGTAACACGTTGGCAACGGTGACGGAACGGAAACGTCGCATCTCCTAATTTTGTGCGGAAGTCAAATACGGCCATAAATGAAAGTATTCACAAATCGGCAGCAGCGCTATTATTTTTGCAACGAAAATTAGCGGAACTACATAAATATTCAGTACAGCAAGATTGGAAGAAAAATGACGTCCAATTTTTTTTTTAGATTTTGACATTTCTGTGATCAGCTTGACAATTTGCGAACATTGCGCTAGGTCTCCTATTTGACGTCCGTATATTAGACGTCGTAAGCAAGTTGACGCCACATTATATGCAAAATTGGCCGTAATGGCCGTACAATAAGTTATGGGATGTATATATATATATATATATATATATATATATATATATATATATATAAGCAACCCACGGGCTACGATACTATATTTTCTCCTGTACAGAGTACAGATGAAACTTCTGATGTATAAACGGACGAAAACAAAACATTTGCAATGCTCCAATGTACATTATTATTCCTTATATGAATAAACACTGCTTAGTTAAAGTATGACGAATAGGTGATATGAGTCTCACACGTAAACAAATTGCATCGAAGTTGCTCGTCTCGTTAATAAACGATAATTAGATGTACTTGTATTTGATTAATGGCCGCCACCAACACGTTACTGCTTAGTTCTCATGTGAATACGGTAATCGGTTAATGTGATCAACGTAGGGTTGCCAGGTGAATAAATTTTACGTACTGATTATTTAAACGACATAAAACTGTATTAAGTCATTTAAATATAGAATGCATTATATTTTTAAACTATTTTATATAAGACCATAAATAATATTAATAGTAAAGCTTTATTTAATTATTTTAGTTAGTTATGTATAGTAATTAGTATAATTTTTTTAAAATTGTTATTTGATTTAATTATCAACTACCTAATTATTTAATGCATGGACCCCGTTCTGATAAAAGCCTCCCCTAAAGTATGCCACCCTTCTTTGTCAATTGCTCTGTCTTGCAAACTACCACCTGCGCACGCTACAATCTCATCTGCCCATCCGGCTTTTGGTCGACCTCTTGATCTGGTGCCTTTTGGCCCAGATTTCTTTACTGACCGTAGAGTCCATCTATCGTCCTTGTAACGGGCTACGTGACCCGCCCATTTCCATTTAGATTTCATTGCAAAAGTTAAGGCATCGCATACTTTTGTCTTCTTTCGAATGTCAACGTGCTTTACTTTATCCTTCAATTTTATACCTTGCCTAGGTTACTCCTTTCCATTCTTCTCTGGGTAGTCTGAATTTTGTTCCTGGTTTTGAGATCGAAAGTCCAAGTTTGGCATCCATAGGTGAGGCACGGTAGAAGACGAGTATCCATGACTATTTTATTGGTCGGCAGCGGAAGTTGCGATTTCAGTATTTCTTTATGGTGCCAGAACTTGTTCCAGGTAATCGCCACTCTTCGGATAAGCTCCTAAGTATTTTTATGCTTACTAAAGGAGATTTTTTTTCCTAAGTATATGTATTGGTTACCAAACTCGAGAGGTGTGTTATTTGTTAAAATGGGCATTGCACTGCGGTTAGACATAATTTTATTTTTTTCCAGATTCATTTCTAAACCATTTTATACCAGCCTGCTTTAATTCATTTACCATTTTGTTTATTTGGTGAGAGGTTTCCGAAAATAAAATTATGTCATCGGCAAATTTTTTTAAAAAAAAGAATGCGATATTTATGGTCTTCGGCAGATTTGCCGACACAACATTACTATTTAAAAATGTATTTATTGCTTTTGGAAGTATTCTCCGCGAAATTTGATACATTTTTCCATACGATGGAACCAATCATTGAAGCAACCATTCCATTTGGAAGAATGGCCGTTTTGTAGGCGTCCATAGCTTCTTCAGGTGATCAAAATCTCTGTCCACGCAATTTATTCTTTATTTTAGGGAAAGTATAGAAATCATTAGGGCTTAGGTTGGGGCTGTACGGCGGATGGTCTAATAATTCTATGTTTTCTTGTTCTAAAAACTCTTTTGTTCTGTGTGCGGTGTGAGAACTCGCATTGTCGTGATGGAGGATGATGCGGCGGTTGCAGTTCTCTTTACGGAGTTCAGAAACGACCTGTGGCAAACAAATGCTAGCATACCATTCTGCATAACCGTTCTTTGTCCCTCAAGAGGAATAGTCGTAACATGGCCGGTTTTGGAGACAAACGTGGCCACCATTTTTTCGCAACACTCCGTGAACGAACAATTTTTGTTGGCTTTAACTCATTTTCGAACACCCAAACTCGTGGGTGGTTTTTTGTTTCGGGTTCGTACGCGTATATCCAGGACTCGTCACCTGATACGATGTTGTATACAGCATTTGAGGATCCTGCTGCTGCTGGATTCGAAAGTTCTGACGCACCAAGTAACGCGAGTCGCTTTTTGCTCTTCACAGAGCGAATGCGGTATCCATCGGGAAAACAACTTTTTTACACCCAATTGTTCATGCAAGATTATTTGTATTTGACTCATGCCAATGTCTAAAGTTGGCTGAATTTCGCGGTATGTAAGATGTCGATCTTCCTCAATCAGCTTACGCACAGCATCAACGTTTTCTTGGGTGACTGCAGTTTTTGGACGACCTTGACGGGGATCATCACTGAGCTTGACACGTCCAAGTCGAAATTCAGCAAACCAGCAATAAATTGTGGTTTTGGATGGGGCTTCATCACCAAATGCAGTAATCATCCGGTCAAAACACTGTTTGTTTTGTTTTAAACCACTTCCAAAGTCATAATAAATCATCGCTCTTGAACTTTCTCGAGTCAATTGCATTTTCTCAACGACTAAACAAGTTTGACAAAACCTTGTGACAAGACCGAGAATCTTTTTTTTAAATAAATAAATGGCATTCGATTTTTAAAACCAAGGAGTTTTCTATTAAAAATATTTTAATATGACAGGAACAGTGGAAATAATCCATTCCCGATACTTTTAGTGCAGCCTAGTATAGAAAATATTTCTTTTTTGAATCATTGTCAATTCTACTTACGTTTACTAGTACCGTGTTATCACTTATTCACAGATAATTTTGCGTCTATTTCTATAATAAAATGAGAGCAATGAATGTTTTTGAATTCATTACCTATTGAGACCGGCCTTTAGCAATTTCTACTTAAAAGAAGAGGACACATTGAATGAAACTATTTTTCGGATTTCTTCGCTTTAAATATCTGAATTAAATATAGACTTAATTATTTATTACAGCCTATCAAATGTTAGGACGGATTCAACTCGGCTGGGCAGCGTTTGGGAAATTACGACATATCTTCTCGTCAGATATACCTCAATGTCCAAGAACTAGACAACCAGTGCGTGTTGCCAGTGATGACTTACGGATCTGAGACGTTGTCCTTTACTGCTGGCCGTATGAGGACGATCAAGGTCGCTCAGCGACTATGGAGAGGGCTATGCTCGGAGTTTCCCTGCGTGATAGACTCAGAAATGAGGATATCCGCAGTAAAACCAGAGTGACCGACATAGCCCAATGGATTAGTAAGCTGAAGTGGCAATGGGCCGGCAATATAGCAAGAACCGATAACCGATGGGGAAGAAAGGTTCTCGAGTGGCAGCCTCGCACCGGTAGGCGTAGTGTGGGGCGACCCCCCACTAGATGGGGTGACGACCTGGTAAGACATGCAGGAAGTCGATGGAAGCAGGTGGATCAGGACCGTGCTTTGCGGCATTACTTGGGGGAAGCCTATGTTCAGCAGTGGACTTGTGAAGAGCTGCAATGATGATGATGATGAAATGTTAGTAGTGTATCTGCCACAGATTGTCTCATACCACCCTTGGTAATTACAGGTTTTCATTATTTATAGCTGTTCGTTTCGAGTGCTTTGTAGCACTCGTGGTCACTAAACACACTAGGGTGTTATACTAATCCTTGGTTACCTTTAGCTTTTAGTTAATATTTAATATTAGGTTTTAATAAAAAAAAATGAATTTTTAATTGCATTTGTATCCTTGTTTTTTTATGTTGTAAATAGATACTTACAAATGTTTTTGATGTTATTGTGACCAGGATTACGAAAGGAATGCGTCGGTGGTCTGGTCATGTAGAAAGAATGAATGTGAGTATTAGACACCCTAGACGGAAGCTTGTCTGATATAAGTTTGTTTGATAATATATTGAAGATGGGCTAAACTGACGACGGCTAAACTGTCGTAGAAGGCGAGAAAGGTGTGTTAGGATAGTGCCAAATGGAAGACTGTATTTTCTGCGTACCCCTCTGGGTGACAGACGTGCGTTTATGTATGTATATACCTGTATAATTTTTGTGTAAATTTTTAGTAAAAACTGTTTTGACTTCATGTTCGATGCTCAGTGTTCAATAAGGTACATTTATCTATACAAATACATACAACACAAATTACAAATACAAATATACAAGTATAAAAATTAGAATTACAAATTACAATTTTTTATTATTAGGTAAATAAAATTAAAGTGCCTGTTTGTAACGTCAAAATAACAGATTTTTACTAACATAAACACTCACGCCTGTCACCCAGAGGGGTAGGCAGAGACTACAGACTTCCATTTGGCACGATCCTGACACACCTCTCTCGCCTCCTTCGTATCCATACACCTACGCATGCATGCTCGTCGGTTAAGGGTACTCCTAATTTGGCCCGTTTTCAATAAATCGCCAATTTGGTCGATAAATTTTCGCCTAGGACGTCCCTTTCCGACTCTGCCATTCACTTCTGCAACATAAATTTTCTTTGTCACTCTTTCCTCATCCATTCTTCCACATGACCAAACCACCGAAGCATTCCTTTCTTAATCCTGGTCACAACATCATCTTGCAAACCACACTCTTCTCTTATCACACAATTTTTCACCCTGTCATTCAGATTCAGCCCTAACATACTCCTTAACGACCGCATTTCTACTGCATTTATTCTACTCTCGTGTTTCTTCTGCCATACCCAACTTTCACTACCATACGTTAAAGTAGGGACCAACACAGCATTGTGAATTGCCATACGTGCCTTTTTTGACACATTTTGACTCTTCACAATAGAGTGCAGGGCCCCATTTACTCTGTTTCCTGCGTTCCTGCGTTTTTACTAAATGAAAATGAAAGTATAAAAGGTACATGAAACAAAAACACGATTTTTAACATTTTTGTCTGTCTGTCCGTCCGTTTGTTCCGGCTAATCTTAGAAATGGCTGGATCGATTTAAACGGGATTTTTACTGTTAGATAGCTGATGTTATAAGGAATAACTTAGGTTACTTTTATTAAAAAGAATTAGGGTTCCGCACAAACAAAAACTAAAACCCTGTGTGTCATACATGGGCAAAGTTGTGGGGAAGAGTAGAAGAGAGAGTAGTACTAGTGTCCTAGTGGTATTAATAACGTCACTTAAATATTTTTAAAGTAAATAAAAAAATGATATTCTAGTAAAATATGATTTACTAACCTTATTACTACTGGGTGCTCTTTTGGTACTCTTCATTTTTTTACAGGATAGGATGACAAACGAGCACACAGTCCACCTGATGGTAAGTGGTTGGTGTGGACCATAGACATCTACATCTACACTCGACTACGAATCAAAATGCAGACGCGTTGTCACCCGTGAGGACTTAGGCGGAATGCCTCGTTTCCAGTAAAAAGGGTTTCCGGTTCTCTACACTCACCATACGAAACACAGCAGCATTAAGCTATTATTTGACGCTGGTATTCTGTGAGAGCGTGGACCTTCCCCGGTCGAGCCGACCCATTCGTGCTACAACTATACTACAAATATAACTGCAGCATGGCTCTACCACGTGAAAACATCATCATCATGATTACCGTTACTGTGTATCACAAATTCACTGCAGAATGTAGGCCTCCTTCTAGAAATTCCACAACAACTACCGCGACAAACTTTCCGGTACGAGGCTGCCACTTGAGAACCTTCCTTATCGGTTGTTGATTCTTCTTGCTATATGACACCCTTATTTAAAAAAAATTAACCGTTATACAATATTGCAGTGTTCTTGGCTCTTCTAAAACATTATTTAATTATCGCGGGAAAGAATCCAATTATGTTAACACACGTGGTGTTATCGTTTTTGATCCGAGCAGTAACACTTTTGGCCGTGACAGCGATTTCCGTGTTTACTATTAGGCAGCTAACTTAAAATGTTGGATGGACTCTTCGTTGCGTGACGAATTGTTAATACAATAATAATAATAATTTATTATTATTATTATTATTATAATTAATTTCACCCCCTTTCCCTTTCATTCCGCGAAATTTTTGACCTCCCCTCGTACTGTACGAGTATGTAAAACATATCATACATCATAATGATGGTAATGTTATAGCAATACATGTACAGCGTAAATTAAGCTGTATTAAAATCTTATTAGGTTGTTAAATAAATAATAAACATATCGATTAGAAAAGGTGTGTTATGAAAGCTTAAATTGCATGTGGACGTAATTATCGAACGATAGCGGGCTTTGATCGATAATTTTCTGATTTTGCAATAATTTGCCCTGTGGGCGAAATATAAACGCAAAGTTAGCAATGCCATCACTGTTACACTTTTAGTGTTCCATTTTTAAAATAGTTTTTTTTTAAAGTTTTCATATTAAATTGTCACTGCAGTACAAATTGTCATTTTTGATATCTTTTCTCTTTCCCTTTCAATTCTTTTATGTTCATCGATTACTGTAACAAGAAATATTCTTTAAGCGCTTATTACATTATACAATTTTTAGAAAATCTAATTAGGAACCTAAATTGGAAGATAGTGATCACATTACACTAAATTGACTTCTAAATCGTGACGAAGCGCATTCGCATAGAGTAGAGTAATATGCGCATTCGTAAAGAAGTATCGACGGGGTTGCACGTTTGATCGAGGGCGCCGTATTTATCAAAACAGCACAAAATAGGACTTGCCTCAGCCGTGGTGGGAACAATGGATATTAAAAAAATCCAATATGAATATAATTATATATTTTTAAATTCTAACCGGTTTTTTTTATAGGATAGGGTGATAAACTAGCACACAATCCACCTGATGGTAAGTGGTTGCTGCGGCCCATGGACGTCTACATCCATCTCCGATTACAAATCAAAATGCAGAAGCGTTGTCACCTGTGACGACTAACATGGAGTGCCTCGTTTCCAGTACAAGGGGTCTCCGGTTCTCTACACTCGCCATACGAAACACAGCAACATTAAGCTACTATTTTACGCTGGTATTCTGTGAAAGCATGGTCCTTCCTCGGTCGAGCCGACCCATTCGTGCTACAACTATACTACTAATATAACTGCAGCGTGATTCTACCACCTATAAAACTTTTTGATTATTTCTTAATTTTGGTATCCAAACATATTGAAAAATAAGTCACAATATTTCGATAAAGTGTGAGTGCCAAAAAATGTTTGATGGTGACATTACGTTTTATAGCCACCGGAAATTAATATTAAGATTTAAAGTACTGCTCTCTGATATCAGAACCGCTTCTATCAAAACTTCAAGACAGCTTGTATCAAAACGCGGGCGCCGACTGGTTGTTCTAAACTAAATCGTAATGTTGCTATTACACTGTTACACAAGTAGAGCGGTCGGGACCTCCAATTTGACTTAATCGGATCCTAACTGTTCTAACTACGATTACACCTTCCTACTTCCTAATTAGATTTTCTAAAAATTGTATAATGTAATAAGCGCTTTCATAAAATCAAACTGTATTTCAACAAATAAACCAATTATATAAAAAGTTGTGATTACACAAGGGATTTAAATATTAGGTACTTACCTAAAAATTCTCAAGTCAAAAATATATACCGAAATATTTTCAAGGCCATTGCTCCCTTATAAAAATTATCAAGAGTACAACCCTCTGTATCGTAATCTCATAATAAAAAGTTAACGATGTTAAGTAAGAAAATTTGTTACTTTTGGTTTAGTTAATACTTGGGTGTTATTATAATGAGAAATAAGTATTTAAAACGGTTCCCATTTTTTTAGTTTCATTATGTCTGTTGAACTTGCCATTAAATGATTAGACTGTAGGTTGTCTTGTCTAATAAATTAACTAGCACGCATCTGGTCCTGACCTTAAATTTGAACTGAAGCTAATAATATCCGCGCAGCATTCAAACTGCTGATTATGGAGGTAGGGGTTAGGAGTGCAGGCTCTGTATAAAAAAGTGTCCGTAGGAAAGCACTAAATAAGGGTGGCGCCACTGTAGCTACAGTCTAAATTTTAAAGAACTTTTCATAATTTTTTTTTATTGCACAGACTTTCACCATAATTATTTTTACAATAATTATTTTATTTCTTTCAAAATTTTTATTTTCAAAATCACTCTCAACGTATTTTATGTCGATTTATCATACCCTTTAGCTACTCGAGGGCTGTTGTGGTGACTTTTTCAACTGTTATTCACTGCTTACGGATGAACACATTTTCAACTATTCTCCTATGGGAGATTGTCCTCCTTACCTCTATACTCCATGCTGCTGATATTTAGTCCGCGTTTATTGGCTATGGTCTATCTATCAGACGTATCTGTAAGCGTAATATCTAAAGATTATAGGTTGATATCGCTAAGAGTAAGGTTAGAACAGAGACTGCCTTTTGTTTGCATATACACCATATATTATCTAGCTTATATTTTTCTATAGTATTTAAGTAGATTATTCTTCCAGAGTAACAGATATTGAGTTCTCATATGTAGGATAACGCGTTACTCTTTGCACATCATACAAAACGGATAGGTCCAGTAACCGGATAAGATGCTCGTTTTGATGATTTCTCAACTGCTAGGCCTCCGATAATGTGCTCGTAAAATACATTTGCAGTTTTATATGCGGCCTGAACATCCGCCATTAGTGCTGCGGAGCGAAAAATGAGATTATCCGCGACACTCAAGGGTCAGATGTCACTGTTTTGTTTCGATTATATAATGGATAAAATTGAAATCCAGATTATAAATTAATCAATGAGGCTTCCCGTGTACGTTATTTAAATTCAAGAAACTTGAATAAGAAATTTAACAGAAAACTTCAATCATACATATTATGTAAAAGTACCTTAAGACGTAGGGGACTTAAGGCTCGGAGGCTAATCGGTCGCTGTAAATAACACAGTATATATATGATATATAATGAAGGTTCAATTTCCCGTAGCACTAATGAAAGTTTTAAAATGTGATTTTAAGTTCTTATTTAAGATGTGCTCTGAAGATTATAACGTTTTGAAGACATGTGAAGTCTGCTAAGACGCACTAGGACAGAGCGTCTAATTACTTTTAGAAATAGGAGGCCTGTGCCATATTTGGAAAAAATATAATTATTAAGTCTACTGTGCATGTAGAATGTAGATACTTGAAGTATTTAAGTTTGTATGATGATACATCTTATATACGAGTATGAGATGAAACCCGATCCTAAAAATCGCGCTGAAAACATAACCTATTTCATTTTAATTTAAAATTGTATAGTCCCGTTTAGTAGTCAATATCTGTAAAAGTAGGTTTGTAATATTTACTATTAAACAATAAAAATGAGGAAAATTACTAGACATTATTAAAAAATAGAGCATTATATAATATTTAGGGATATTATCACAATTGGATTAATACTATTTAAGGATATTATCACAATTTGCGTAGGTATATGGATTTGGAAGAGGCGAGAGAGGTATGTCAGGATCGTGCTAAATGGAAGTCTGTAGTCTCTGCCTACCCCTCTGGGTGACAGGCGTGAGTGTTATATATATATATATATATATATATATATATATATATATATATATATATATATATCAAAATTGGACATTTTGATAGCTATGATTGGATGTTTGCATCTCGTATTTGTTGCTACGCCTGACATTGTTATATTATATGTAATTTATATGTTGTTATATTATAGGTATGTTTCAAAATGTTTCCAGTATATACTGCCGAATGCAAATGACGTCATTAATTGACGCCGTATTCCATCATATTCGATACAACGAATCACCAATATCGCGTTGATTTATGACGTCATTTGCATTGGCCAGTGTACTGGGTTGTATTTCGGAATATACCCTATAGATAATATTCACATTGTAAAGCAATGTAAATAAACAGACGAGAAAGTGACAACCCTACCAACGTTATTAAAAGTACACCATCTAAAATGCAGTAGGTATTTTAAAAAGTGTAAACAGTCTACAAAACATCAAATGAATTATGTTCGTACAAAAAAAAAAGAAATACGAATACGCATACTAGAGATCTAGGAACACGTCAAAACTATAATATGTACGTTTAAACGAGCATTGCATCGTGGGAAAACGGGGTGAATGAATGGTATGAAAACGTAGGGTTACCATATCTGCTTGAAGCTATATTAGATATTATGGTAATATTTGCTAGATGGTAGTTTTGGTAGTAGTCTTGTGACAGGCTCTTATGGCATTAATGTGTAAATTTTCTCAATTTGTTTCGGACAAAAATCGTTTTTAATACGAAGACAAATTGTCCGCGAAAATGTTGTGAACTGGCAATCCTACACGGACCAGAATGGCTCGCTGGCGCACAGCCAGGTGCAACAAGTGGCTTCGACCTTCAGGGTTCATCGTAATTTCGCCGCCACAAGTTCAGGGCTACGTTATGTCATTACGGAGTATGACAAAAATATTGCTCTATAAAATGTTTACGAGATGAGAGGCCATTATTTTTACGCGGCTTTTGTGTAGGTGCGGCACAATAAGACTTAATGAAATTAAGTTTGTATTGTGGTGTTACTGTGCGTATATTATATATTGTGATGATGCAAGTGACCGTCACACTCAGAGCGAATATTATTTATTTGTGTGTTCTGTGCAATTTTTTATTGAAGTAAGGACTGTACAGTCCTACTGAGGGTAAGTTGATGATCAGGCCCATTGACCCTACATTTATCTTAGATTGATAATCAAAATGCCGCTGCGTTGTCACGCCTGAGGACTAAGATACAATGCTTCGTTACCAGTGAAAAGGTTTTCCGGTTATCGATTAGACAAAACGTAAAACGAAGCGACAATAATAAAATAAAAAATCCACTTCAATAATTTGGTTTAATAAGTGAAGACTTACAAAAATGAGTACAGTGTAGTCGGCTAAAATCAAAGAGAGAAATGAATCAAAGGAAATAAAAGGTTGCCAAATTAAGTCACTGATCGTAGACAAATCGTGGATACCTATTATGAACCTTGTTACGAACAATGTTTGCTTAAGGCTCGTACCACTAAGTATATAATATTGACCATTGAGGACCATTAATATCGACCCACGTACGACACAGCGTTATACTGACATTTCACGTTGATAGTCTGTAGAACGTGGTCCTTACTTGATCAAGTCGGCCAATTCATCCTGCAGCCATTTTATTACGCTAAACATTTTCATAGAATCAGGTGTTACATTCTGAAATCCACTGTATTATTTATGTATGAACTTTTTCGTCTTTTATATATATGCATGACAGATGGAACGTTAAGGAATTTGTGACTTATACCCGTTTGGCGAGGTCCAACTTCAGTAAGGAGACTACAGATCCATTGTCACCTCTGGGAGTAAGACGGAATGCTTCACAACTTGTAATTATACAAGCTGTATGTACACTTCGGAGCGGAACACAGCTATGCACGTCACAATGGTGCACGTCACAGTGGTGCACATACTGCTGTTTAATGTCAAACATAGGTTACAACGCATTTACTTACCATCACTTGGATTTTGTACTTTTTGTCACCCTTATTCTATAAAAAAATCTATAGGCATATCTATTCGTTTATTTGTTACGTCTTCTAAAAGGACAAAAAATGGTCTTAATAACTAGCAACCTAAATTAGATATACAATTGGGTTTCTAGAAATCTGCTAGACCACCACCACAACCAGTGCGTGTTGCCAGTGATGATTTACGGAGCTGAGACGTGGTCCTTCACTGCTGGCCGTATGAGGAAGCTAAAGGTCGCTCAGCCAGCCATGGAGAGGGCAATTTTCGGGGTTTCTCAGTGTGATACACTTATAAGCTTGAGGATATCCGCAGTAGAAGTAGAGTGACCGACGTAGCTCGAAGGATTAGTAAGCTGAAGTGGCAATGGGCCGGCCTCGTAGCTCGAAGAACCGATAACAGATGGGGATATGGTACGAGACCCCCCCCCCCCCACTAGATGGAGTGACGACTTGATTAGACATGCAGGAAGTCGATGGATGCCGGTGGCTCAGGATCGTGCGTTGTTACATACCTTGGGGGAGGCCTATGTTCAGCAGTGAATTTCATAAATCATTTTAGTGTAAGAAAGCAAAATCAGTGCTACTGTTCGGAAGTTTCATTAAAATGTAGATCTATTAAAGAGCATTTGAGCATAATGAGGGGTTGT
The DNA here is from genome assembly GCA_036936625.1 of Parnassius smintheus behrii. Taxonomy (NCBI): domain Eukaryota; kingdom Metazoa; phylum Arthropoda; class Insecta; order Lepidoptera; family Papilionidae; genus Parnassius; species Parnassius smintheus. Next base: position 6,935,612 of record JAUPFT010000006.1, read on the forward strand.
ATGTTTTCAATCAAATAATAGCAACTATAATAGTGAATATGCTCACCAGTAGGTCAACGATATTGGCGCTTGTAAGGCTTCTGGATTGCTTTTCCGTAAGGTCTAGGTCGGACCTATGTGCGCCATGCGGAAGGTTTCAGATTTAAATATTAAATGTAATTATTTTAGAATATCAACTTGTTACGTCAAAGAAAATTACTAGTTTTAAATATTAAAAATAAAACGGATTTGCCATCCTTTTTAACTATAGATATTTACCAGTTTTACTTTATAGCATTAAAAAAAATACATCCTTTTGAAACAAACAAGGCAAGGGCGTAATTGGCTACGCTGTTCTAATGCGGGTAGGCGGACATTGTTAAAATGTATATTTTTAGAACACGCTGGTTGCTTTACATTGATCTGACGTTACTTAGTTTTTGTAACTTCTAATTTGTAGACGCTCATGAGCCACAGCCCACAGCTATTTTGCGTCCATTATCCATTACATATAAAAGGTCCAATGCTGAACACTGGCCTCTTCCATAGATTCCGTGCATCGTAGGGGGAATTTCGCCATAGTTACCCCGCTTGGCAGGCAAATTGGCAATCACAGTTTTTATTATTTCCAGTTATCAGGAAGATGATGCTGCCCGTCTCCTGTTTCAGTTTCTATGTGTCTCTTCTTACGACATCCGGGACGATATGGGCTAGTGGATATCTTACGCTTTTGTTTACTTTAATCTAACCTCTCACATGTCGGGGTCATTTTGGCCAATATGGCGCATCTGTCGAGCACTTCCCGAAGTACTTCCAGACTATACTTCCTGCTGTTCATTAAAATTACTATTTCCAAGACATTTTGTATAAAAGATATAATAAAATCATATATCAATGGAAACTTTATTAAATAAGCTATCAGTTTATGTATAACTTGAATACAGGTTTACTTCGAAAGTGATACTAATCTGAAAATTAAAGTAAGAAAAGTGTTTTTAGCCCCCATTTTTCTGCAAAGGTCAAATCAAATTTAGACAAAATCAATCATATGTTATATACATCATATATATGTTATATATATATATATATATATATATATATATATATATATCATATATATATATATATATATATATATATATATATATATATATCATATATATGTTACAAATAGTTTGCTATCACTCGACGCCATATTATGGCGTTTGACAGATAAGCATATTATTTGAGACGCCAGAATATGGCGTTTGGACAGCCGAGGGGCTAATAACAACAGGATAAAATAGTTGGTTCATCCGCATTCTACCATCGGTCAACAAGACGCACAGGGAAATTCCATTTTTGATGTCGTTTTATGGACGTTCGATAAACGATTGACTGAGACATTTTTGGCACATGACTAAAAATGTATCTCACTAACGAGTAATGTAAAGTAATAAGATACTTCATTTTTATTTTAGTCCATCTGATGGTAAGTGGATGCTGTGGCCCTTAGACATCTACATTTATCCTCTATTAAGATTCAATATGCATATGCGTTATCAACCCTGAGGACTAAGATGGAACACCCCGTTCCCAGTAAAAAGGATGTCCGGCTCTCTACACTCACCATACGAAACACAACAGCATTAGGTTACGTTACGCTGGTATTCTGTGAGAGCGTGGTCCTACCCCGGTCGAGCCGACCCATTCGTACTACTACAATAAGATAGTTGCAGCGTGGTTCTACCACGTTAAAAAATACTTTCGTGAAAATTTTTGGCCAAATTTAAAAATAGCGTCGTAAATATTAGCTCAACAGAATATAAAAAAGGGCTTATAAATATTGTCTATTATTATCTTTATAATTGCCGCTAATTTTAAAAGCTTATTATTAAACATAGGCATTTATCAGAGCAAGACTATCATTTGAGAACTTTTTTTCCCTTAAGTTATTCTTTGAGCTGTGTAAATCCGAACCATTGTAATTTCAGATGACTGATCCGTTTACTGCGTATAGTCGCCCCGAATGCCTGAATGCGGCATCACGTCTCTGTTCCATCATAGGCCATTTACATTATATGATACTAGCTGTGCCCCTCGGTTTCACCCGCGTATATCACGCGTCTGAGTCGCGAAATGAGACCTCGCTCGCTCGGTTCTCATCGGGCGGATAGGGCTATGCGGCATTCGCTCGCCTCGCCGTGCGGTTCGTGTATTGCATTTTTTTACGAATAATAATTTCAAAATTAAAAGTCCGACAACAAAGTAAAAGTCGAATGAATTAAAAAGTGTGTACTGTTACATAAATACCCTAGATGATAAAAATATTTGAAAAATAATTAATAATACGATACGAATGTAACCAACTTTTGTTTCTACCGGCGATCTAATTAAATTTAAGAATACAAAAGCTACTATTGTGACAACTATGAGAGTTAGACATATTTCGATGCGGACTTTTTTGTAGGTGATATTGAGGACTCTTATCATTTATTACATAATTTTTATGTATCATCAATAATTTTCTCAGTGCAAGCCAGATAATGCATTTATTAGGTAAAATTTTGCTACTTTGGGTTACACTATTGCATTTTTGGGTTTTGGTTACACTGGGAGAGGCCACTGATCCCTAAGATACAGACTTGTCTAGTTTGGGGATCAGAGTCTTCACTTATTATTGTACTTTTATTTGAATAAATGATTATTATTATTATTATTATTATTATTATTATTATTATTTTAAGGATATATTTTTATTGAAAATTATAAAAAAAATAAAAATATAATTTTCTATGCAACCTTCCGCTAAATAAATACAATGATGTGTCTTGCCTGGATTGAAGAGCACCTCCAACAACGGTGTTGGGAGTAGTGATGCTGGGAGTAGTGGTGCTGGGACTAGTGGTGACGGAGTTACTGCATGCAAATGAGGGAGGGCGGGAGGTGCTCTTCAATCCAGATAAGACACATCATTGTATTTATTTAGCGGAAGGTTGCAAAGAAATTTATATTTTTATTTTTTATTATAATGGATTTCCGCAAAGTAACGCCTGATTCTATCAATTATCCTAAATAAATTATAGCCTATGTTACTTCCTGATAAATAAGTTTTCTAATGGTGAAAAACGGTTAAAATCGGTCAAGTAGTTTCGGAGCTTATTCGGTACAATCAAACAAACAAACAAACAAAAAAATCATTCTTCTTCATAATATTAGTATAGAAGTATAGATTTATCTTACCGTTTAATGTAAGTGTTTACCAAGTAGTTGCGTAGTAAGAGTATATCCACTAATAATCATCATCCAGTGGGTGTCGTAAGAGGCCACAGAGAGAAACAAATCAGAAGATAGGCATCAGCGACTTTCTAATAATAACTAGTTTGATTTGAATCTATCCATCACAGCCTTTAGAAGTCCACTACTGTACATGGACATTTCCATGTACAGTAGTGTAGTAGTGCTTGGCAAGCGGGTTGGCAGAAGCAATGTATGAATTTTTTTTGAGTTGCTATTAGGAGAAAGCTACTGCCCATCTCCTGTGTCAGTTTGCGGTGATATAAATAAATAAATGATATTTAAGAAATACAATGTAGTAAAAATTTCGTAATCTCTTTTAGAGAAAGACATAGCTGCTTAATATTGCCTGCATGCGTTTGATGAATCGCATAGTAACGCTTATCTGTTACCAGTCAAGTCATCTCACGTCAACGCAATGCAACTGAATGGCATAACGCCAAATGAATAGTTTTGCGGCAATAAATATAGTGTCTTTTGACCTTCACTTAAAGTTCACGTTGCTACAGCCTTGAGCGAGTACTGAGCTGAATGTGGAAATTATACAAAATTGCTCTTACGTGATATAGAGCCTGAAGCTCCGATCTTTTAATTTTTTTTTGCAATAATACGTTCAATGCCCACATATTTGCGTCTTCATTTCTTTAATTTTTATTCTAAAGGTGATGTAAACTACTTCCGGGACAACATTATCATCATTGTAACTAACCATAAGTCTACCATCAGACGTTGGTCCTATAGACTGCTTCTAAATATGTCACAAAGCTCAGTGGAAGCCACCAGATGGGCTCTTTCTACAACGGGTCACATTGGGGTTTACCGAAACGATTTTTCTACTCTGTTTTTAATGGCGTATGCAAACGTTGTGGAAATATTCTCACCATACTTTCAAAGGTTCAAACAAAACGTTATAAGCTGTAGAGCCATGCTGCATTTATAGTTCTACATAGTGAAGGACAACGCTCTCACAGAATACCATCGTAAAGTAGCGGCTTAATGCTGCTGTGTTTCGTATGGTAAGCGTAGATAATTGAAGACAAAGCTGTTTTTCGAATATTCTGTGACATTTATTTACTAGATAATATGTATTTCTGCGACCACAACCACAATAATAGATATAGCAGCAGCATGGCTCTACCACGTACGGAACAAATATATATTATCTGTACTGTCATATGACTGTATCTTTATTCGTTATATATTATATGCGCGGTATATTTATCACAAGTCAGTAATGAGTACATTCGAAATATATATGAGAAGGATATCAGATTCTTATATATTTTTTAAAAATTTACTTATTGTTGTTATATTTATGTCTCCTTCACTTCACATCGTTTATTGCCATGGAATCGCCCTGTCCGGGGGAGACATCGACTTGTTGCTATCACAGGCTTGCCCTTGACACGATAACTGGGTTACCGGGATATGGACACCTGTTGCTACAAGTGTGAAAGAGAGCTACGATTGCGTAAGCGAGGGCGATCAGGAAGAATCCTATGAACGTGATATGTATGTGATTTCGGTCGACTTTTGTTTGATTGCAAATATTATTAACTTGGAGGAAAATTTAGTACGAATATTGCTACCGACAAATCGTATTACGAATTATCGGTAGCAACGAACGAATGAACATTAAGAATAATAGGTTAGGTTAATATCACAATTATTATCAACTTTAGAACGAAGTAGAACAGAACAGAATAGTATAGTATAGGATAGAATACAATGAAATCATTTTTATTCAATATCTTAATATATATATATATATATATAGGTATATAAATTACGTGTCACGTTGTTTGTCTGCGATGGACTCCTAAACTACTTAACCGATTTTAATCAAATTTGCACGCCGTGTGCAGTTTGGTCCAACTTGAGAGATAGGATAGTTTTTTTGCCCATAAGTGACACACAGTTTTTTTTTTGCGAAGTTAAGTATTTTTAATAGGACATGGGCAAAGGGTCGTCGAAAAGGGCAGAACAACTTCTGCCTGATAAGCTAGTAGATTATAAATTATTCTCACGATAAACGCGAGGAACTTAAAGTCCGACCACCGATGGCTATACAAAGTAAGTACTATGACGATGTTCTTACTTGTCCCTAGTGAGCTTGTAGGTACTTTTCTCATTAAGATAGCTTGTGCTAGTCACTTCTGAGCACATGCTCGCTGTACTAGCGTCAGTACCTATGATCAGATAATGACACTTTGGTATGTTATGCGCGCGACCGCGAAATTTTCTTACGAAAAATGAATATATTTTTTTGTTCTATGCGCTCCTTTATCATGAAACGTTGGAGATTTCTTGTGCACAAATTTAAGTTTCTAACAAAAAATAAGCATTTAAACTAATGCCGGACACAGTCAGTATGATTTAAAAATTAAGCGTCCCTTACGAAACAGAAAACATAAGTTGATTTTCCGAAAGTATTCCAAATGTTAAGGAAGTTATAAGATGTTTTGCTTTCGGAAGGAAGTCCAGTCAACATTTTTCATCTAAACTACACTGACTCCCGGCGGTGTACCACCGAGAGTCAGTGTAGGTAGTATTGTAAGATGACGAAGGTGCCTTTTTTAACTAACCGCCATCTTTCAAGTAACCGTAAATTGCTTCATGAATGTATTCCTCCCAAATTGAATGATGTTTGTTAATGTAGGCTTTTATCAAAATTTTGAATTGTTTGCAGAGAATCAAATAGAATTGTGTTAAAGAGAAAACTGCATTTTTGTTCCACCGCAGAAATATGCTATCATAATTTTGATGTCTATTACATAAATTAATTTTTTCGACTTTATTACACTGGCAACAATTTGTATCTTCTTCCTCTATAAAATAATTAGCGATCCGACCCGGCTTCGCACTGGTGATTTCTGGATCGTGACAACAGCGCCATCTACCGAGTACAATTGTGAATCTAAATTATTCAAGGACTCAAGCACATACAATGTTTTTAGTCAAAATCGGTCCAGCGATTTAAGTGGAGTTCAGTGACACACACACGTACAAAAGAATTGTATATAGGGTAGTTGTAGTGATTGCCTTCATTAATAATTCTGACGGTCGCCACACACGGTCAATTCAACTGATCATTCCAGCTGATCAGTTCAAACTAAAACTGTTGATATTCTTTAAAATATTGGATTTTCGATATATCGATAAATAAACTTAGGTACATATAAAACTCCGATGTCGATATATCGAAAATTCAATATTTTAAAAAATATCAACAGTTTTAGTTTGAACTGATCGGTTGGAATGATCAGTTGAACTGACCGTGTGTGGCCTCCATTATAGAAATATCAAATAGTATTGTTAAAATATTTATTATTATTGTGACACAACCAAGAAATTAATGTTGTAACAATAATTGACTTAGAATCCTGTGCGCCTACAGCCGTGTCTAATACCGCAAACTTAAGACATTAAGATTTGGCTATTGCAAAACTCTGATAAATTTGTCGATTACGCTTGAGTTTTAGTTGAAGACTGAGCAGGTCAGTCGTGAGAGGTCGAAGTAATTGCCTGGTTTCACTATTATTTTCAGACCTGCAGTTAAGATAAATAATAAATAAGCGTAATACCTTTCAGCGATGCCGGCAAACTCGATTCGGCATCACTGAAATTGTTAAATGCAATTTTAGGTGCCGTGAATAAAAAAATTCGCTATAAGAGGAAATCTGCTTGTCTGGAAGAAAAAACACGAGGATGTGTCAGTTTGACAACAGACGAAGGGGCAGCGCAGTGGAATTTTAACTTCCACTGCGCTGCCCCTTCCTTGGGCCTTAAAACCCTCTCAAGAACGACAGGAGATATACCGAAGTATCGTATATACAGTATCTAATTATTAAATATTTAGATTCAAAATTGCATTAAGCATTTATCATTGTGAAAATAATAATTTAATAAAACTAATTTTACGTATTTAATTTAGCATTTTTTGTCGTATTAATAGCATAGTAATAATTATTGTGCCATATATATAATGTTTATTTCAGATATACATACCCATACACATTTTTTTCATTGTAATTTACATAAACTATGTTCGTAAAAAATACTATAATAAAATAAGAATAAAATAATAAGGCGACGAATAATACATTGTTACTTTTCAATGAGCAACCAAATTTTAAACTTAAGTTCAAATATATAAATACTGATATATCATTATTGCAGTTTTTGAAAATACGAGTAAATAAGGCTTCTACTTTTATTTGAAGTTATCCCAAATTGATTTATGGGCAACAACTACGGTCCTCGATTGTGCGAATGTGCGATTCAATTCACAACATTTTTGCCGACCGATCGACCCTTGTGAATGTAGTACAATAGTAGACGTTAGATATTTATGAGTGACAATTAGTTAAAATAATACATTACCACGAATTTGATTTTAAGAGGTAAAAACGACAGAATGTTTGAGATTTTTTTAAATTAATTTTTCTTCACCATTTGGCTGTATTACTTCCTCTAAACAATTTCTGCAAATTTGGTCGGTTATTGCCAAATAACCTTGTATATACATTTTAATATATTACGTTTTAATAAATTATAATCAAATAAGTGAATCTATTACGCTCATTGAGAAAAACAGTCACCGCAAATAAAACCTATGCGGCAGTGCGGGTGTGCTGAAGGAATTGTGAATATGTGCTTAATTTTTCATTAACCATTTATAATAACTGCTTATTTGCTTATAATTTTTTTCGTTGTAAAAATTACGTAGTTATTTTCTGTTAACTTAATGACTTGTGCTTACTGCATATACGAACCTTTTCTATTCTTAGTTTGTCAGTTTACTTCACTATATTATAAATTCATCGAACTTTCCTTCGTAGGTACTTAATACAGGCTTAAGACTGTCTGAATATAATTTGAATTATTATATTCGGGCTCAGTTGTCTAATAGCTTTATATATTTATTATTAATAAAAGTCCTAGATGGTGCTGTTTCGAAAATTCATCGAAATTCAGACGAGCCTGTTTAATTTAGGAGTACCTAAGCAATTGACGCTAATTGCTATTTAATTTAATTTGTTCAATTTCTTACATTGAAAAGTGTTGGTACATTATATGCTTGCCGATAAAATGCCTATCTTTACTGACGAACCGAGTATCAGCGTCTTTTCTAGAACGTAGTATATTACCTCAATAATTCTAAAGCGGAGGTCACAGCGTCGCGACGCTAGATTGAGTGCGATTGAGAGTGAAAGTCACAAGATGCGGTCACAGGCCATTAAAATTAAAAGTGGTCGCACTATACTAGTTCTTTTACTGCGATGTTATTTATAATATTTTTATCTTATATAACCTTGTATAATATACATATTTGAATCAAATATTTTATTATTGATTATAATATGTACATTTTCTGTTAATTAGTTAATTTATACCTAGTTAAGGTCAGGTTGGACAAAATATCGTATTTTTTGACGTTCGAGAATTGATTATTTTTGTAATAATATATGTTGGGAAATAATATGCGCCTATACACAAACTACTCAAATAATTTTTAATCGAATACATTTTTAAAATACTTTATATTAATCGAGATAAAAAAAATATAATTAATATTCCCGGAAAAAAGCTTGACTTTCGAGTTCTTGTTTTTTAAAAGATAACTACATAATATATTTCGCTAATATTTTTAATAGAATAAGTGTGAAAACGAGCACGTAGTCCACCTGATGGTAAGTGGATGCTGTGGCCCATAGTCGTCTACATTACATCTACATTTATCCTCGATTAAGAATCAGTTTTCGCATCTCCATTTTGATTCGTAATCGAGGATAGATGTAGATGTCCGTGGACTGTGTACTCGTTTGTTACTCCATCCAAAAAAAAAAACGCAGATGCATTGTCACCCCTGAGGATTAAGTGGAATGCCTCGATTCCAGTAAAACGGGTCTCCGGTTCTCTGCACTCACCATACGAATCACAGTAGCATTAAGCTGCTATTTTACGCTGGTGTTCTGTGAGCGCGTGGTACTTCCCCGGTCGAGCCAACCCATTCGTGCTACAACCATAATATAGCTGTAGCGTGGCTCTACCACGTATAAAATATGAAAGGCATGTTATTGAATTAGTTTCTTAATCGGATACGTTTTTTTTTAAATTCTTTATTTTCTGATATAGGCAAAAATGTTTCAAATCAATTAACTTTTTGTCCATCGAATGTCGCTCGTTTACTTCGTGCTGGACAATGTATGGACGCAGCAGAGAAGGCTAAGTAGGAGCGCTAGCAAAGCTAAGCATTTTAACGTAGGACATCTTCGCCTTATTGTGTTTTTTTGCATGCCTGTACAAGCTTACTGAGTGATAAGACCTATTTGTAATACAATTTAATACTTTATAAAACTTAAATAATATAATGCACACGTGGTCTAGTTGTTCGAATACTCGGTTAATATATCGCATGTAGTGGTAGTCGTCGGTTGTAGCTAAATTATGGCTTCCACATTAATGTGTGAATCGCACAGTGGTGGACCACCAATCATCCAAATGGTACGGATGGTATTTTCAGTATTTTCGCGATGTGCTATAATGATAAATATGACGAAATTTACGGATTTTATGGGGGCACGGCAGTGGCTACGCCAAGTCGAGCAAAAAAGCGGTTGTGCCCTACTATCCTTTTATCGAAGCAGTTGAACAATCTAATATAATAAATTAGGCATTCCTTGTGAAATACATTGTGTCTTCATGCGATGGCCCAAGTCAATCTATTTATTTAAAACATAAAAGATTTTGAATATTGATATGGTCACAATAAGATATTGTTAGGTTAGCTAATGACATAATAACTTAAGACAGAAGGATCCTTAAGTAGGGACTGAATAAATTAACTGACTAGGTATTACATGGATCTCACAACTTTTTACGGTAAAAGAACTGAGTAGCGAGATTTGGGTTTCTTTACAAGTTATGTTTTTGATGGCACCCAGTTTAAGTTTAAGGTTTTATTCCGACGTTTCGAGTGTTTAAGAGCTCCCACAATCGTGAGTGACGAAAACACGGTAATCAAGAAGTTGTTATTAAATGAACCGTCCAAAAATTACTAAAAAGTTTTAAAGCTTAATATTTTAGATACCTAATACTACCTTTACTTAAGTCCGTAGATGACCGGAGCATCTATGTACATATATCAGAAAAATCTATTGTGTATTCCAATAAAATTACACATATGCAAATATACAAACGTTTGAGGTAAACAGAGAATGGGTGTAAAAGAGATCAAATGGACTCGGTAAGTTTATTGATATATTATGCAAGAGAATAAGATATGATGCAGTAATTATAATATAATTTTAATGACAACTCGGAATGTCTGTGGAGAACCCCCCATGAAAGAGATAACAAAAAAAGCAAAATACTTACCGAATCACCAAATTCCTGGGCATGGCGAATATTTGAGATACTCCACTAATGCGGTTTCAAAAACTCCTTAATCATTCGGACAGAACAATAATATATGCGGTGGGAAGACACCCCCTGAATGGTGTCTTCATAGATATACGTGGCAGAGCCACGCTACAGCTATATTATGGGTGTAGCACGAATGGGTCGGCTCGACCGGGGAAGGACCACAGAATACCAACGTAAAATAACAGCTTAATACTGCTGTGTTTCGTATGGTGAGATTCGGAGACCCTTTTTAGTGGAAACGAGGCATTCCATCTTAGTCCTCAGGAGTGAGGATAAATGTACATGGGCCACAGCATCCATTTACCATTAAGTGGACTGTGTGCTCGGTTGGTACTTATTATATAAAAAAAGATTATCATATTATTTTATTGCGGGTCGCGTTAGTAATCCGAATCACCAGTTAACCCAAGAAACCAATACTTCAAGTGTCACACGTTCACAAAGCGATTCCACGGACGTTATTATTTTATAATTATTTTTTTATTATAAACCCGAACATAACCTACCTTTATTGAAGTCGGTTATAAATTAAAACTAGTTTTATTAAATGTGTAAAATTCGCCCAAATATAACGAACCATTGTGTCAATTGAGAGGCTTACGTACAGCAGTGGACTAGGGGAGGGTGCAATGAAGATGGAGACAGCCTCGGTCGTCTAGTAAACGCGGTCGCTGCTCCTGAGGTCCCGGGCTTGAATCAGAGTTGTTGAGTTTTTCTCTTAGGAACTTGTCAGTAACAAGCACAAAAGAAGCACGTAAAGCCGTTGGTACTGCACCTGATCTCTCTTTGGTCGTGTCCCTTTGCCGTTCCACTAGACTATGAAAGTCAGAGAATAGAGAGTGCACTTGTGTTTGGGTACTGTAATCTTGCTCTGCGCAGATGGCCAGCCTTCGTTGAAATTAAAAATAATTCGGTCTGGGGAAAGACAATGATGTAAGAATGCGGACGTATATTATGGACGTTATTTTGTCGTACTTTTTGACTCCTAAATCATAGAGGTCACAGCGTATTTAACGTCTAAGTTTACTTAATTAAATTGATTTATCAAACGTCTAAATTTACTAAATTAAATTGATTCACAAAACCTAAAACAAATAACAATTGAACTAATTGGTATGTCAGCGTAATTAATTTATAAGTCCGTAAGGGATTTTGAGCTTTAACGGCCATTCGCTAGCCAATCTAGTTGTTTCACAATTAGAACGGAATAACTTTTTGCTTGATAAACTTCAAATGGTTGTTTTTTTTTGTGAATACTTATAATTTAAAGCTCATATTTAAAATGCCATATTGATTTAAACAAAAACTTTATAATAATTTCTTATATTCTACCGAAATACTACATAATAAAACTATTTTAACGCATTCCACGCGTTTAATCCGACCATGCTTATTAGTGCTGCAAAATACCCGAAACGTCGGGAATTAAAAATAAGTAAATTTAAGCCTGATAAATCCGTAAAAATAGTTTTATACAAAGACCTAAACAATTTATTATTAACCAAATTGCCCACAGGGAAAGAGCTGTGATAGAGACAAGTCTCTTAAAAAATTAAAGGCCTAAAAATTTCGAGATGTTTGCCATCGCTAATGAAAATTAAAAATATCCGAGTATGTCCTCAAAATATGTCCACATATAAATTCCGCATAAACAGGGCCGACGCGACGCGCCAAACTTTTATAAGAGTTATAAGAGTAGGCCAACATTGAAGATGAGAAGAACAATGCTGCAGCTATGTTATGGTTGTAGCACGAATGGGTCGGCTTGACTGAGAAAAAATCACGGTCTCACAGAATACCAGCGTAAAATAGCAGCTCAATGCTTCTGTGTTTCAAATGGTGAGTGTAGAGACCCGGACATCCTTTTTACTGGAAACGAGGCATTCCATCTTAATTTTGATAGATAGTGACGTCTGTAGACTCTAACTTAACTTTACTTTCGTCTTCAGGACGCCGCAGTGTCACCAAGTGCCACGGACCAGTATGTAGTGGACACCACACACGAAAAGCAAGAAATTTATAAAATGGCCGACCTGATCGGACCCGAGACCATCGTCGACGAGGAAGTCGGCTACGAATACGATACGATGAAGATACCGGAGATCGTTACCCCGGATGAGATGAACGAGTCGGGTTATCAGGAGGGATCGGAGACTAGTTACGGGGATCGGCGAGATTCTAAAGAGGGATTCGGGGGTGAGGGGGATTCGGACAGCGGGGTGGACGGGGTGAGCAGTGGGTGCAGCACCGTGGACGACTGCCCCGTCGTGTCTATCAATGACGTGGTCGCGTATTACGACGACATCCGGCCGCGGAGGCGCCATGTGCCGCAGCTTAACTTCTATCACGTGGACATCGAGAGGATGGCCTTGGACGCTGTTGCTCAGGTGAGTCTTTTAACTTGGGTTCATACGCAACTAAAATTTTCTAAGTGTGTTAGCAAAGTCAATCTTCATACTAAAAACAGAAAATTTCTAGACTTGTCTTTCAAAGCTAGTGCAATGAAGATATTTTCTGTGAACGCATATAAAACAGATGTTGTAAAAGAAAACGGAATAGACATAACTTATGTCAATTGTAAATACTTTTATTAGCTCCAGTTAAAAATATGTAAAACTAAATTTTCTAAATTGTGTGCATGTTATCCTATGGAACCGGAGGGGGTAGTCATAGTGTTTTATCCCGATACAGAACTGTCTGTCATGTTTTACGGGGAGGACCCCCCTCCCTCATCCGCGCACACGAAAATAATCATCTGTCACTACGAAGGTCACACATAACAATTAAAACGATAAACTACTTTTATTGTACACACAGGCCCGTGTGGACTTATACTTTGACACAGGAGAATTGGCAGGAGAGTAGAGAGATAGGAGATATATATATATATATATATATATATATATATATATATATATATATATATATATATATATATATATATGTATATATTTATATATATAATGTAACCGACCACGTTTTAAGACACTACAAAGAATAAGCTAATTCAAACTTCATGATATAAAAATTAATAATAACCTGTGTTTATGAAATAATATATTTTTTTTAAGTATTTAATACAATTTAAATATAATGTTTTGCAAATGTTTTTGATAAAAAATATTTTACTTATATTTAGAACTAATATCAACTTAAAGGAAAACAGGATGTTCCTTACCGCATTAATAAATAATAAATACCTACAATTTAAAAACCGTGTAATCCTTATTGATTATACTTGATATAAAATAATAATTTATGGAAATTCAATAAACATACATTTTTATGTAAATAATATTTGTGTGTTGTTGGAAGTCATTGTAAATTTATATATTTATATTTGCATACTTGTTTTTCATTCATAACTAATTCACAGTCAAACAAAAAAAAAACTATTGACAATCATTTATTAATGTATAGATATTTAGAACTATGTTTTACTCCATACCGTATAGACCTTTACATATATGTTCATGACTCCATAACTGCCTACACCTTTTTATTCTTTTTACCCCATTATCATTTCAAAAATTAAAGAAGCGCTGAGATACTACTTGATGTTTGTAGGCACTAAGTAACTACTACATAAGGAAATTGTTTGTTAATCGATTTATACTTAACATCGATGCACAGTGAGATATCGATTGAATCACTCCAGCTCCACAAGCAACAGGTTATATTAGATAATTACGTCTAGAACAAAGCCGCTAGTCGAGGCTTCGCGCCGATACATGACGATAGAATCCATGATAGCGAAGAGAAAGGCGGGCTGCGTCGGATAAAAGCATTTTGTAACAAAGTTCTCGTTTACGTAACGTTTGCTCTAGTAATAACTTTCGGACTACGTCGCCTGTACATAAATCCTATCCTGTATCTCTTCAATCTATTTCAACAATCGATTGCGTAATTCGGCTATATAGCAATTACCTAGTGCTAATGAACTACGTCGATTTGGAAAGCTTGTAATTTGTTATTTGTAAGTAATAAGAGTTAAATTAGTGTGAATCAGTGTGTGTAGTTATAATTTAAGGTATAATAAGTACCCTTAACTGATGCGTTAAAAACCGACTTCAAAAATTAATAACTAATTAATCGAAATTTTAATCAAATATGGATGACTATGGGCTGCCTATATGTTATGTGGACTGTGAGATCGGTTGCCATACCAATTCAAAAAAAAGAAGAAAGATCATTTTTTTTAAGAATAAACATATTTATTTAAATATAGAACTCAATTTAATTGACTCGAAACGAAATAAAAAAATACGTAACAGCATTCGAAGTATATGACATCTCTCGATCAACATAAATATCCCTTAACTTGTTAAACGTGAACGAAATATCGAAGTTCAAAGACGCCGCGTTTTCTTCTGTTTCAGACATCTGTATTTGCCGAGGCGCAGCGAATTCTTCATGTTTATTGCCTTTTCTGCTATTGTTATATTTGTGTACGGATCTGGGAAGATTGACTCTGAACAAAACTTTTAATTATTTATATATTATAATAGAATCATTTTTATTCAATCTAGATTACTTACTGAACGCCATTTAAGTTTTACCACCGGTTAGGAAAGCGAAAACCTCTCCCTAAACCTTTACGAAATGAGACAATTTTAGTTTTATTGGATTCAGTACACCTTTGATCTAGGTCTGTACGTTTAATTATATAGTTGATTTAAAAAAAATGAAAACGTTAAAAGAAGATTTAAGTCTAAATCTAGGCTTTTTAGATGGTATTAAGAAAATTAGACTATCTTTACGGGGGGAAAACGCTATCGCATTTTGTTTGAAAATTTACAGTTTCACAATCCTCGTAAGTATAAAAACATTTATAAAGAGTATGGTAGCGATTCCCTCATTACCAAGCGTTTTTATCTACCATGTACTCGTTAGTAGGTTATCATGCTTATTATACAATGTTTGCTTCATAAAAATTTAAGCTTTTTGGTAAATAGGAAATAGGAAGGAATTACTGACTCTTTGGAGTAAAGGAACTGGTACAACTAGCTATGTTTTATTTTATCTGATATGTCATAGTTGCCGCTTGACAAGCGTGGTCTTTCACTAGTGGATGTGTGAGGAAGCTCGAGATCACTTAGCGAGTGATGGAGAGGTGAAGGCTCGGAGTTTCCCTGCGTGATAAAATCCGTAATAAGGATATCCGCAGGTGAAGTAAGTTACTCCTGCTAAGACCTGTGGATCTGGGAGCTGAAGTGGCAATGAGCTGGCCATATAGCTTGTAGCACCGCCAATAGATTAGGAAGAAAGGTTGTTGACAGCCTCGTACTCTTTTCGAAACACACAGGTATACCGTTAGCCCCAGTGTTGGACGACTCATACCGTACACTATGGAAAACTATGAAAGTGGTATAGGTTACGTGTTAGGTCAGAAGAGTCATGGTGGTTCAGCGGCTTAGAATCTCCCCGGCACTAATTAAAAATATTATATGTAACTAGCGTTCAGCACGACTTAGCGCGGGCTCCTGTGGATTCTGCAACAGTACCAACTACCGCGTTCTAATGTGTCTATAACCTCCGCGAACATGCAAGAAATATGTAGACCAAGTTTTACCGCTATCTGATGAACGGTATAGCAGCGCATAAAATACGAGTAAACAAAAATTAATTTTTATATATTACATTTTAAGCACTCTCTTACCCAGTGCTCAGCTGCGAAGAAAATCATGAGAAAACCTGAATGTCTGAGGAATTAAATGTTTTTAATTGTTCCATATCATATCCCTTTGATTGAAATAAAAATATTTAGACAAAACCCTATGGGAGTTTGCCTCAGTGATTGAAAGTGTTCACTACTCAGCAGGACTTAATCGAATAATAACATTTATTCGAAGCCTAGGGAATTCCTAGACTGTATCGATGCGGTATACCTAATTCAATTTTTCTTTCAACTTAGCGTTGCTTGTGGGGTATCTGGTGAACAACCCTTACTGTAATGTAATATAATATTTTTTATACTAATTATATTGATTGTGTAAAATGTTATATTGTATATTTAAAAAAGTCTCGCTGTGTTATTGCTGGTTCTTCCCAGGAGAGAGGTTTTTCCGAACCAGTTGTAAAGCTTAAATTACTTTCAATAAGTATTCTCATAATTTGTATCGAACAAAATTGATTCCATTCTATTATTTTTTAACCGATGGAAATAATGATTAATTTTATAATTTTTCCAAGCGTTAATAAATATTGGTGTTAATAATTAATCTATTTATTAATCGATCGAATAACATTGCACGTAGGGCATCTTATGTTTTTTATGTTTTCCTCAAACAATTTTGTGGTTGCTTAAAATTAAAAACTCTGGTTTTAAGTTCGGATTTGTTCTTAGACATCTGAAATCGCAGAAAAATAAGTTCGTAGAATTATGTTTCTTTTTAACCATAGCTCTTACGTTCGTTGTTAGTGTTTTGAAATAATATTGTATGCAGTAGAACTACGTCTGTAGTTTTAATGATTTCATATATATATATATATATATATATATATATATATATATATATATATATATATATATATATATATATATAGAGAGAGAGAGAGAGAGATCTTTACGGTAAATGTCGATCAGACGCGACTTCACGCGAGCACTTTGTTGATCCGAAAACGCATGTTGATCCAGCGCCTTTTGTTGATCCAATATGCATCTCTGGTAACTAATGTGGCTCCGACCGGATCAACATCTGCACTCACGAGACTGTTTGCTAGCGTTGGCCGAAGTTGATCCGATATACAAATCCACCTTGCGATGGTTACGGAAAATGTTGATCCGATTTAAATGAGCCAATCAGAGCACAGCAAACGATAAGATAAACGATCGGATTGGCTGTATGCAGCCGCGACGTTGCCGTTTCGTATCTTTGGCGGTACAAGCTACAGATTAAATGCGTGTTATGTAATGCATTCAGGGTGCTGTTTGGTCTACCTCGTTATTGTAATGCGCCGGGTATGTTCGCGGATGCACGTGTGGATTGTTTCACCACCATGCGTAAACGATGCACATCCCTGGTGCGCAGGGTGCGGGCCAGTTCCAATGGTATTCTGAGGGCATTTTCTGACAGGTTTGAGGTCAGTACCTGAACCATTGTCATATGGTGCACGTGCTGACTAATCGGGCCTGTCTTATACATAGTTTTAAAATTAGGTAAATAGTATTAAGTTTTTACGAAAATTAGTTTTAAGATTTGTATTATTACTAACATCTATAACGAATTACTCGATAACGCCCCTTCTTGTAGCGGAAGTGGTGGCAACGGCGACATAAGGTATTCGTCTGAGTGCGTGTGTGTGTATGTGTATGTGTGAATGGGTGTGCATGTGTGCACTGTTGTGTTTATGTGTGTGTGCGGCAGTGTGTGTGTGTGTGTGTGAGTGTGTGTATGCGTTTGTGCGTGTGCGCATGTGTGCATGTTTGCGCGCGCGCTTGCGTGTTTCACACACACACACACACACACCAGTAATTCAATCTTGAATTGAAGACTTCAACGCAAAAAAAGACACAAGAAGAACGTTGAGCTAAAAGTAGAGAAATTTGAGTAGGGCAACAGAACTTAAGACTTAGAAGAAAGAGGGACTCTTTATGATGAACTCTATTTTCCAGAAGCAGACCTACATAAAGTGAACTTATTCGAGCCCCGACAGTTCGACAAAAATGAGATTGAATTCATTACGAAGACTAGGCGGCAACTGTTCAGTGATCTCTCTGTGATCGTAAGGGTGAAAACTGGCGGCAATCACCAAATGGTTAGAGACACACTGAACCTAAACGTTAAGGTGGAGATGTCTGGTCTAATAAAGTGAACTCTCCGTCCTCCTCGTGTTCTAATCCAAAGTCCCGAAACTTTTCAACACAACAGTGTGCAACATAACAGTAAAACACAACACAAGCTGATGATTTTTATATAATATAATTGTCTAAAATATATATTTTAAACGACTTAAAACTGAAGCCAAGCCAAACAATTGCATCAAAAATCTTTTGCAACCAAAAACTTGACATATATGGTGCACAAGTATGCGTGTTGTGATTTTTACGGGATTAATAAAAACAAAGAAGAAAGAGCCATAAACCAGTTAACATGTTTTCTACTTCTTCATAATCAAGATTTTTAAGGACGCGTTTACAAAATTGATAGGTATAGAACCGAACTATTACATGAGATATTATCATGAGCCCTTACCTCCGGTCTTGATGGAGTGACCTCAAAATGTAATTCGAGATTACTAGTGGAACTCTTGGACTAGTAGAACTGGGTGTGCTGAGTTTGGGCTCGTTTTGTTAGTTATGATGAGTCCTTATCTCCGGACTTGCTGAAGTGACCTGAAGGTGTACTTCGGTAACTAACACTGTAACACCTGGACTAGTAGAACTAGGTATGCCGAGTTTGGGTTTGTTTTGTTAGTTATGATGAAACCGTCACAAAAGAAAAGTTCTTTTCACTTTGTCTCTAGTACCAATAGGTATCCAAGCTGATATTCGGAAAAATGAATAACCTCGTAGTAACATCTTTAGGGGCAGTATCGATATCCACTTACCAGCCACACTGTTTTCCGCTGTAACCAACTGTCCTTTATATGAGCCTCACTTGTCCTCACGCGGTAACCACTTTACTGCACTCCAGTGCACCCACCAACACCTCTGCCACCTACACCTCCACATCTACCACCTCACCCCTCTCTAAGCTTTCGTTCTTCACCTCCGCTACCTCCGCCTCCACCATAAACGCTGCTTCATCCGCCTCAAAAATAAACTCCACTCCCTCCGCCTCCACCACCACGCGCCGTCACTATTCTTTCCGCCTCCAACACAATTCCCCGTTTCCACTATCTCCGACTTCACCACAAATTCCTCTCCTCCGCTTTCACCACATAGTACGTTGCATTCACCTCCGCCTCCACGTCTCCATTCTCCGCCTCCGTTTTCTGGGCGCGCGCGCACACACACACACACACACACACACACACACACTCAAACACGCACTCAGACGAACACACACGCACGCACACCCACCCACACGCAAACACATGCACGCGTATACACACACAAACACGCACTCAGACGAACACACACGCACGCACACCCACCCACACGCAAACACACGCACGCGCATTCACACACAAACACGCACTCAGACGAACACACACGCACGCACACACACCGCACGCATGCACGCACACTCACGCGCATACACACACGCGCGCTCTTGCGCACTCACATAAATACAGACACACACACGCACACCTACATACACACACACACACACACACACACACACACACACACACACACACGCACATACACAAACACACAACAACAGTGGACACACGCACGCACACACGCACACACAAAAGCAAACACACGCGCACGCACATTCGTTCACACGAACACACATGAACGCACATACACCCACACGCACGCACACACACACACACACACACACACACACACACACACACAACAAACACACGCACGCAAACACACGCTTGCAAACTAAATGGCACCCCCCACCCTTACACACACACACACACACACACACACACACACACACACACACACTCGAGTGACAAATTAATTTGTAATAAGTACTATCCATCATCTTCTACTTGATCTATGAACTCGAACAAACGTCTTTCCACAATAAAACCAACCAAAGTTTGATCCACAAAATCAGCAGATAACGTATTTTCTTACCTTATTACTATAACGAAGTAGCCTACTGGGTTCTCTGTCACACACAGAACGCGACGTTGCCGCTTCGTGTTCGGGTACCTAATCGTCAATTATGGCTCCGGATCCACTTAGTCTAAGTAAATGTCGCATATAAATTAAATATACTCTGGATCTAAATAATCATATTCAGTATGATTTTTTAGACCGTTGATAGATCAACAAATGTTGGTCAAATCGCTGACGATTATATTGAAATCCTGTTAGTGCGGATCCACCGACGTCACACGCGCATCAAGAATGGATCAAAGTATATCAGTTTGTGCGACTAGGAGCTGAGCAAACACGTCAAATAGGTGGATCAACAATTGTTCTAACTTTTATATATATATATATATATATATATATATATATATATATATATATATATATATATATATATATATATATATATATATATATATATATATATATATATATATATATATATATATATATATATATATATATATATATATATATATATATATGTTATACGAATCTAGGACATTAAATAAAACTATTTAACTGATTAATTTTAACTAAATTTTTATTTAAATTAATTTACCCTTAAACTTAACTAAATTTAATTAGTAACATTTTTTATCTTCCCCCTAAATCAATGATTTTCAAAAAACGACGAAGTTATTGTATTCACCACGGTTTTTTAAAATCGAGTTTACATCAGATCTCGACGTTTCGCCTTTATAATGATCAGATCTGATCAGCTCCTCTACTCAAAAAACGACGTCGATTGCTATAAACCGCATCAAAATCGGTTGACTCGTTCGAAAGATATCGTTGACGAAAAAAAACTCGAAAAAGTGTTTTTATAAAATAACTCGAAAACTTTCCGTTAAATAATTTTTTTGTAATAGGCTTTTTTGTTAAGCTGAAAAAATTGCGTCGATTATCAAAATCACATCAAAATCGGTTAATTTGTTCGTGAAATATTCAATTTTGAAAAAATAAAAATAAGTGGGATTTGAAGCGCTAATTAGCAGGAAATTCCAGGGATGTCCTGCAGGGTCAACCAAGTTTTGGTATACCAATTGAACATTTCAAACGAACATTTTATATACTTATATTATAACTTTATATTTTTTTAACTAGTTAATTAAATGCGACATAATCCGTAAAATAGATTTCACTCTTCGCCTGCAGTTGCATTTTTGTTGCAACTATGTAATTTGTTTTGTTTTAAATTGTAATATTTTGGCTATGGCCGTTCTCAGCTTCGAGTCATGAAATTTTTTGCCTATTTTTTGTTTATGTCATGATCTGTTTTGGCAGAGACTTTAATACTTTATAGAAGTGTGGTTTTATGTATTAAATGGTTTGTGCTTTGATGGTAATATAAGACTCAAGTTTCTTATCCGATAAAGAGAATTTTATGCTGAAATCGTAATCCATTGTCTCTTCAAAGTTTCTCAAAAACTTTGCAAAGTGACGCGACATCATAATGTCAAGAATTTTGTGAACGAAATACACACCGGACAGATGATATAGCAATTTGTTTTATAAATTCAAGTGACTAGCGAACAAACAGTCCACCAGATGGTGAGGGGCTGTTGCGGCTAGGACTTCAGCAACTAAGTCAAGCAAAGAAGGCAATGATGCGTTGCCACCACTGAGAACTAAAGATATAATGTTTCTCAGCCTGTTATTGTACTAGGTGTAATTACTATTCGGTTCGGAACATAGCAAAGCAAGCACTCCTATTTGGCGGTTGAAATTACTTAGTAACAACTTAATCGAACTTCTTGGTGTTTTACCGTCTAGAAAACAATTGTGCTTAAAAATGCTTAATTTAATGCTACTTATATTACAACTAGCCATGTGCACCGGCTTCGCACGGGTGATATTTGGATTCTACAATAGCGCTACCCACCGGGTCCAACAATGTCTATAACCTTTGCAGAAGTGCAAGCAATTTGTTGACAAAGTTTTACCACAATCGGATGAACGGTATGGCCGGGGATAAAATACGAACAATCAAATATTTTTTTTTATATTTACACTATCTTTTTCGTAATTGGATTTCAGTTATGACTATATGATGTCATTGTAGAGTTTTTCACATATGTTTTAATTGTAAAAATGTTCTAAAGTAGTAATCATTTTTATTCAATATAGATTATAAGTAATTCAGTAAACAATACAAATAATATAAATATAATAAAACAATACATTACAATTAAGGAAATTGTACAAACATTATAACAATCGTTTAAAAAAAACAAAAAAACACGCACAACGTTTAACACGCGCAGTGATCGCATCATTCACTATCACTATCACAACAGCTACTGCACGCAAAAGTCTTGTTTCTTTATCAGGGATTAATATCAACCAGGTATGTGTTAATAAATTTATAAACCCTTTTTATCAGTCTAGTATATTCTTACGGGACTTTTATAAAATTGGACGTACATATTGGGAAAGTATTTCGACATAAAACTTACAATTGTATATAAATATTTTTTTTTATAAAATAAGGATATCAAACGAGCACACAGTCCACCTGACGGTGAGTGGATGCTATGGCTTAAAGACATCTATTCTCGATAAAGAATCAAAATGCGGATGCGTTGCCACCCCAGAAGACCAAGATAGAAGACCTCATTTCCAGTAAAAAGGGTCTCCGGTTCTCTACACTCACCATACGAAATACAACAGCATTACGCTTCTATTTTACGCTGGTATTCTATGAGAGCGTGATTCTTCCCCCATCGATCCGATACATTCTTGTTATAACCGTAATATAGGTGCAGCGTGGTTCTACCACGTATAAAAATCCGTATATAAGGAGCCGACATATTACAAAAAGTAGTTTAGAAAAAAGTAAAAAGTAGACGAAGTCTCAGGTTTATACTAGTCAGTTCCAATAAAGTGCAGAAATAAGCAAACTAAAGTGAAAAGTATGGAGTTCCACAGTAATATCAATATTTTGCGATGACTGCGGTGCTGGTAAAACTTGGTTTCGCAATAAGACAGTAAGTATTGTAGTGCGAACTTTTCGCGAGCTTTCGACTATAATGATGTATAATCTTGTTTATAACTCGGCGATAGCACAAATAAGATGTAACAAATTGTGTGCTACGCCGCGTACGTGCGCGTACAGATTTTAGCGTTTTCTTTGTAAGCATCAACTCGTTATGCAACTCATTATGATTTGCCATTTTTTGTCCGACAGTGTTGTCGAGTAAGATAAGTTTTATTATGTTATATTTTATATTATATAGAGATATTGTTATTATTTTATAACTATTTGTTCATAAGCTTTATTACCCCAATAGATGGAGTGACAAACTGCAATAAACGCAGCAAGTCTATGGATGGAGGCCGCTCAGGACCGTATTTTGTGGCATTCCTTGAGGAAGGCCTGTGTGAAGTGCCATTATCACAGAACACCTATTATTCTCTACCGAGAGGCTGTTATGTAAATGGAGCATATTAAGACTGTTTTAACTAACGTTAAAAGTAATAAAAGAGAACATTTATTAGAAATGTAGCGAACTGGAAAGAAACTCAATGTTATATTCACTCCCTGATATTTTTGTATCTCGAAATGATAAAAAAGTTTTATATAATTAAGGATCTCCCTGTTTGCCCCGATGCCATAGCATTATAGTTTCTCTTTCTCTTGTTATAACTGCTTCTTATAACGGATTGTTTGTTTGTTTAGTTTTAAGTATGTCTCCGTTTTAAGATAACAAATAATAATGAGGTTTCTTAAAATATTTTATTTCTCGAAATCAGTCATCAAAGTAGTCTTTATTTCCTGACTGCTTCCTATCTTTTTAACTAAAGATCTAAAGACAAGATAATGGATTGTTTATGAATATGGTCGATCCTGTTTTCTTTTTTTCCAAACACAACGGTGAACCTGAGCGGTGAACGAAGAAAACGAATCTTAACCAAGGCCAAACATCCATCTGTACGGTTATACCTGTACTTAATTACCGGCGCTCGGTCAGCGCTCGCTGACTAGACGGAACGACGTTTTTGATTAGTGTTCTGCAATCGATTCTGTAATTTATCACCTATGTATCACAGCTCATAATCGCTCGAGAGTGAAAGTCATTTACGTTTCCTTTTATCGGTCATGGAAGCCTTATTCAGTCGTTGATTCTATGTGCGTGTAAAATCGATACTGCGTTGGCGGACATCGGGAACTCAAGGGCAGCCATGTTTGTCAGAGTCTATTTGGTTTTAACAACACATTTGCATATTTTTCTAACAGAATAAGTCCGCATCTTTTGATTTGGGTCGGAAGACTGGAGATGTTATTTATATCGACTTAATGTGAAATGTGACCTTCCTTCATCTCAGACTGTTGTGTATTGTGAAAACTCATTTGAGGGAATAAGGAAATATTTACTTCTATCGTGGATACAGTGTGTTGTTCAGTCGGTTTAATTATACGATAAAGGTAGAGCTCTTTTGTCTTACTAACTTAATATTACATTATTATATTAACTTACATCTATTATATTTTAACGTAATTGTTAACTAGAAGAGTTCAAAGTAAAAAAGGTAATCTACATAATAAATAATTTATTACTTTGCAACCTTCCGCTAACCAATTACAATGATGTGTCTTACCTGGATTGAAGAGCACCTCCCGCCCTCCCTCAATTGCATGCACTAACTCCGTCACCACTAGTCCCAACACCACTACTTCCAACACCACCATTCCAGGTAAGACACACCATCGACGACAATACGACACGTGTTTCGCCTCTACACGAGGCATCCTCAGGTAATGTAGACTCTACGGCGACTGACCGTTAAGTGAAGCGGTCTTACACACCCCCTTTTAATTCTGAGAAGTTTAAGGAGCAATAAGTACACAGTGCTGGTCCAGTGCGTGTTCACAGACTTCACATACGAAATATTTTTTACCCAGGAAACTGCTCAGTTAACGTTATTATTCAGTCAAATATTTGAAAAGGGCCTACATTAAAGGCCATCTGGATGCACCCCTTGCACCACTGTACGTTTTAATAGGGGTTTTCTTCCTCGTACGACCCCTCTGTGGAATCGTTTATCACCGGTGATTTTTACGGACCGATACGAATTAGGAACTTTCAAGAAAAAAGCTTACTTCTTTCTAAAAGACCGACAACGCATCTGCAAGTCCCGTGGTGCTGCAGTTGCTTATGGGCGGCGCTAGTTACTAACCATCAGGTGAGCCGCATGCTCGTTTACTCGCTCTTCTATAAAAAAATAAAGAGACATTTATACCCTCAACTTAACAAGTAAGAGTACGTACTGCTATATCCTTATCTGTAAAAATTAGCCCGTGGACATAACGTGGCAATAACGGCAAACCCATTGAAAGTGGTCCATGTCCAGGTACGGGTTGATCACGGGCGGATAAGATTACCAATGTCATTGTAATTAACGATATATATTTTATATAAACTTAAAAATTGAAACATTATCATGATACAGGCTTGTTGGTCTAGTGGTTAGTGACCCTGACTGCTATGCCGGAGGTCGTGGGTTCGATTCCCACCCAGGACAAATGTTTGTGTGATGAGCACGATCATTTGCTCTGTGTCTGGGTGTAATTTATCTATAATATTTATGTATTTAGAAATATATAAGTATGTTTATCAGTTGTCTAGTACCTATAACACAAGCTCTGCTTAGCTTGGGACTAGATGGCGTTGTGTGTTGGTTGTGGATTATTATTATTATTATTATTATACTAAATTTCATCCAAATTGTTGAAACAGTTACCGAGAAACCAATTACACACAAATATATTTCCATTTTTTTTCATAAACCTTTTTTGATCAAAATTTTGCTTCACGGTACGTCACTAATAGTATAATAAACCCAATGTACATTACTCTGCAAACAAAACATTTTATAAGTCAACTAACTGGTCCCCGCGATTTTGTCCGCGTGGACTTTATTACGATTCAATTTCATGGTTTTTAATTTTTTTTGCGCGGAACCCTAATTCTTTTTGTAAAATAAATGTAGCCTGAGTTACTACTTATAACATCAGCTACCTGCCAGTGAAAGTCCCGTCAAAATAGGTCAAGCCGTTTCGGTGATTAGCCGCAACAAACAGACAGACAGTCAAAAAATTTTGATAATTAAATTTTTGTTATAAGTACTGTATATACTTTCATATGCACTTAGTAAAAAGCTGTTAATTTGTCATTATAACAGACACTTCAATTTTATTTATTTGTATAGATCGCTTAACTTCTTTTATCGCTTTACCCGTGACTCTATCCGCATAAGACTTAAATAAATCCTGCGGATCTTATTAGAGGTGTTTTGCCGAATATTTCAATTTGCGACAAAAGCATTTTTAAATTAGTTTTTGTTGCTACTATCTCGAAAACTATGTCTGAGGAAAAATACTTAAAATAAAAACTAACGATCAATTGATTATCCTATTTTTATGCTATAAAGTACCTTTCGATTTCGAAACTAATTATAATTTTAATAAGCTGATTTTGGTTGTTCATGTTTGTTGTTACTTGAATTAGTTTTATTTGATTCGTTTTCGGTCATTTAAATTAAATAAGTAATATATTTATTTTAATATAATTTGTCTTCGATTTAATTTAATTCAACACCATTTTAATGTGATTGAATGTGGTAAAACCGTCGGCGGTCCGTGTAGCTTTATGGTTAAAACTGATTGTATTTACTTTAATTCAATTTGACATAATTCGTAACAAATCATGATTTGATTTATTGTGCATTATTATAGAGAACTTATAAAATTAAGAGGGACTACGCTCTCACAGGGTACCACCCTAAAATAGCTGCTTAATGCTGCTGTGTTTCGCATGTGAGTGTAGATGTAGAGTACTGGAAACCCTTTTAATGAAAACAGGGCATTTCATTTTAGTCCTCACAGGTGACAACGTATCTGCATTTTGATTCGTAGTCAAGGATAGATGTAGGAGTTTATTAACCGCGGCAACTACTTACTATTAGGCGGACTGTGTGTTAGTTTGTTACCCTTAAAATACATTAAAAATAAATTCTTAGAAATTAGAACGTAGCCAGATCGATTTTTGACCCCGTGATATCCATTATGTTAATTCCATTGGAATCGTTAAAACCTTTTTCGACGACGCGATTGCAGACAAAACAAGTATATCAATATTGCTCAAACAACAGGATAACAATGATTTTACTTTTTAAAAGAAGACAGTGTGACATAGGCAGACAGTCTACGTGGGAAATATTTGCTTGGGACCATAGACTTGATTTAGACTTGGCAGATGCGTTGTTACCTCCGCTTACCAAGATGAAATTACCTGTAAAAAGAGGTAGTTCTTTAAGCTCATCATACGAATTTAAATAGCAATAAGCTGCTATTTTACGCTAGTATTTTGTGAGCTTGTGGTCCAATTATTATGTAAATTGCTTCTACTCAGGGGTTCAAGACTTTAAATTCAATTAACAGTTGCAGCATTGCCGGCGGGGATCTAACTTTGTTTGCTTGCGTATTGTGAAACTGCGAGTGCTTATTATTTCCTGATCTATCACGATTTGCAATTAAAATTTTAAGTAATAACAAATATTAGATGACCTTTATTTTTTATTTATTTTTTTCATGTAAAACAATTGCGTCGTTTAAACTGCGCAGTATGCCAAGGTTTTGTGGCCGTACAAAAAATGAGCTAGTATGTAAAATATGCTAAAAGACGTTATATTTCTGCCGCAAGTAGTGCGTGCACACATTTGTTTGAGTCTGACAGGTTGGTATAGAGCATCGGTCAGCAACATGCGGACCGCGAAAGATCGAACCTCGGACCGCCAAATATTGTAATTTATTGCATACTAAGTACAAATCGATACGTAGATAAGATATAATATACCTTTATTATTAAAAGTAATATTTTTAAGCCACATGGAATTTAAAAATTTAAAGGACGACCTAGGCGAAAGTTTATCGACCAAATTGGCGATATATTGAAAATGGGTTAAATTCGGAGTACCCTGAACCGACGAGCATGTATGCGTGGGTATATGGATGTGGAGGAGGCGATAGAGGTGTGTCAGGACTCAGGATCGTGCCGAATGGAAGTCTATAGCTACTGCCAACCCCTCTGGGCGACAGGCGTGAGTGTTTATGTTTTATGTTTATGTACAGAATTTAACTTACTACTTGTTCTATTTTAAGTTACATAGTTAACCTACGATCTATGTTTATAATTCAGAATTTAATTTGAAACCAAAATAATACATAGGTGGCATTAACTATTATCAGTTGTTTTTTTCTGAACTGCGTTAAAAAAATTCCACAGCATCCGGACCCTACCAAAAACTACTTGCCGTCCCCTGGTTATAGAGAATCTAAATAGTTAAAGGCAGAGTTTGACAAACACATTTACTTTTATAGCAAATGATATAAGGTATAATAATATAGCAAATTCTTCTCTGCCTATGAGTCCGTCTGGTAGCTAATGTCAGTATGAATACAGGTTGTGAGGCATTCCATCTTAGTCTTCTAAGGTGAGAACGCATATAGCTTGCCAAGCGTGGCAACTATGGCAAATATCCCCCTAGGAGGCAATGTATGGGGGAGCCTATGTTCGGCGGTGGACTTTAATATGCTGAAAGGGAAACGGTAATTTGAATCACAAATTTATCACCGATGTCTTCTAAACTATACATCAGCATAACGAACTAATCGCGTATATTTTGGATATGTACGCAAATAGGTGGCTCCGTAATAAACTGCGACAGTACGCAACGCGAACTAATTGCGTATAAATTAACTGCTTATAAACTAATTGCGTACAGACTATTGCGTATAAACTAAGTGCATATAAACAAATTGAGTAAATGGATAAGCTATTGTTACGCGCCAAAGTCGACGGCACTAGCGCCATCTAGTGTCGAACCGAAGAAGTAAACTTTCTAGAAGCTCTACACTCGATCTTTCTGCGCTTGGTCGGTTGGCGCGCGTATTTACTCGAATATTCTGGATGTTTTCGTGGAAGAGCCCTATATAAAGGCGCTGCAATACGCGATCGGGAGGTATTGAAGTTGGCGAGACAAGCGAAGCTTCGGAGCGGAATAAAGTGAATCAGTGTGATTAATTATTAGTGTTTTTAACTTTAATTAGTGTAAAGTGAATTATAGTGTTAATTTAGGTAATTCTATCGGCAATTTTTATTGTCACGAACCTCAAGCTCGTAACAATTGGTGTCAGAAGTGGGATAAAATTATGCCGATTTTACCTAAGGAGGAAACGGAGGGTGTCCGTACCAGAAGTCAACACCAGCAGGAGACGGACCAAAGAAGATTTGGTGGTGCAACGCCGCAGACGGCGGAGGGCCAGCCACCGGCTGCAGGCCCGTCAGTAGCTCCTACATCTGCAACACCTGATTTAGGTGCTCTGATGGCGATGCTACAGGAGCAGCTGCAGCGCGGACGAGAGGAACAGGCCCGTCTGTTGAAAGAGCAGCAGGAGGAACAGGCTCGTCGTTTGGAAGAGCAGCTGCGGGGCGGACAAGAGGAACAGGTCCGTCGTTTGGAAGAGCAGACACTCCTCATGTAGGACCTTCACGCTACCCTCGGGAAGGAGATAAAGGAGGTGAAAGATAGGGTTGCTCAGCATGACAACCGCCTGTCAGAAGCTGGAACCCAAATCGCGAAAGCTGAAACCCGAATCGAGAAAGCTGAAACCCGAATCGACCTAGTGAATAATCGGGTTGACAACGTGGTTGCTTACGTGACGAAAACGCTGGATGACCTCAAACTGGGGGATGGAACTACAGCTCCCGTAGTAGCTACAACACCTTCGCTACGTGGGTTCAAGGTGCCACCGTTCGACGGGACTTCTTCCTGGTCAGCCTACAAAATCCAGTTCGAGGCTGTTATGAAAGCGAACGGCTGGAATAAAAGTCAGGCCATGACTGCTCTCACACTAGGCCTGCGCGACCAGGCCTTAACAGTTCTGGAAGCTCTCGGTGAGGAAGTGACTTATGAGCAACTCCTTGAGGCGTTGGAGGCGAGATATGGCGACGCTCACCTGGAACACGTCTTTCGTGCGCAGCTTAAAGATCGCGTGCAGCGCATCAACGAAAACCCGCAGCAGTGGGCTCTAGAGGTGGAGAAGCTGGTGCGGAAAGCATACCGGTCTGTACCTGCGCTCATTGAAGGGAACCTGATGCAGACATTCATCGACGGCATCCGCGACCTGGAAGTGAGAGCTGCTGTAAGGCTCGGGCACCACGAGATACTTAAGGACGCCTTGGCCCATGCACTGGAGGTGGAAGCCGTGCGGCAGGATCATCGTTCCCATCGCGTCAGGGAAATCGCAGCAGCTACAGTTCGCGACCGCGACAAAGGATTCAGCCCTAGGTGCTATTGCTGTGGGGAAAGGGGCCATCTTCGATCCAGCTGCCCTAAGCGAACCCTAGAAAGGGAAGGTGAACGATCTCAAAAGGGAAGTGCGGCTAACATCACCGCCCAGCAGCAGCCGGGATACGACTTTACTATCAGTCATAGCAGCGGGAAATCTCACGGCAACGCAGATGCATTGTCAAGAAGACCTTGTCCTGAAGATTGCAACCATTGTAGTAGGCAAGAGAGTAAGGAAGTGGTATCCGTGAGGATGCTTAGGACAGACTACCTCAGCAACGGGTGGAAGGACAGCCTACGACATGCACAGCAGGAAGATCCGGACATCAAGCCGATTCTGGGATGGATGAAGGCCCGTGCTACCAAGCCTAAGTGGAGGGACGTCTCAGCGATGAGTTCAACCACGAAAAGCTATTGGGCCCAATGGGACAGCTTGCTGCTTCAGGATGGAGTCCTGTGCCGTAAATGGGACAATGGTCGAGGAGACAGCTGTCGTTTGCAAATGGTTGTCCTTAAAGCTAAAGTGGCGAATGTTCTACAGCTGTGCCATAATGGTCGTTCAAGAGTCCACCTGGGAGTTAAACGAACTCTACCGAAGGTCCGAGAACAGTTTTACTGGGTCCATTATCGTGACGATGTCGAGGATTGGTGTCGTACATGTACAAGTTGTGCGGCTGTGAGGGGACCTCAGACACGGAGTATGGGAGCATCGAAATTGTACAAAGTTGGTGCACCACGGGATAGGACATCCCTTGACATTGCGGAGCCGTTACAGAAAGGCGCAAAGGGGACGCTTAAGATCGTCCATGTGGATCACTTGGCGCGTTATTATGGGTCCGATAATGCTCGGGACGAGCATGTCTTAGGAGGGGGCAGTGTTACGCTCCAAAGTCGACGGCACTACCGCCATCTAGTGTCGAACCGAAGAACTAAACTTTCTAGAAGCTCTACACTCGATCTTTCTGCGCTTGGTCGGTTGGCGCGCGTATTTAC
This sequence comes from Parnassius smintheus behrii, assembly GCA_036936625.1. NCBI lineage: Eukaryota > Metazoa > Arthropoda > Insecta > Lepidoptera > Papilionidae > Parnassius > Parnassius smintheus. The sequence continues at coordinate 6,967,368 of JAUPFT010000006.1, forward strand.
TCGAATATTCTGGATGTTTTCGTAGAAGAGCCCTATATAAAGTCGCTGCAATACGCGATCGGGAGGTATTGAAGTTGGCGAGACAAGCGAAGCTTCGGAGCGGAATAAAGTGAATCAGTGTGATTAATTATTAGTGTTTTTAACTTTAATTAGTGTAAAGTGAATTATAGTGTTAATTTAGGTAATTCTATCGGCAATTTTTATTGTCACGAACCTCAAGCTCGTAACACTATTTCAATACGTCCTTGTAAGCCGAGGAGAAATGAATTAGTATTTTTGAACGAATAATATGCGTAAATTCAATACCTACTTTCTTATTAAAGCAGGTCTAGATTTAATAAACTTTATTTTTGTAATTCAAAAAGGCACGTATGGCAGTTCACAATGCTATGTCAGTCCGTACCTTAATGTATGGTTGTGAAAGTTTGGTGTGTCAAAGTAAGCATGAAAATAAAATGAATGTTTAGTATGTTAAAGTTGATTCTAAATGATATGTTGAAAATTCGTGTATTAAAAGAAAGTCGTAGTTTCCAAGAAAAAGGTGTGGCAGAGATGGATATAATGAATGAGAAAAGATTTAGAAAGCAATTTTATACTGTAGAGGTGAGTGCCAGAGTCGGCAGACATGACCTAATCGTCAAGCTCGACTAATGTACACTATTATTATCAAATAATCCTACTATCTTTCTAATATTTTAATAATGAAAGCTTGTAAAATAGCAGAATTTAATAAAACTCGGCAATAACATAGGTTATAATCTAGAGTAGATAGGCACAGAATGTATAGGTAATAGTACATTTTCAATTTTTTTTTAAAGTAAATACCAAGTTTAATCTTATCTTTTTTTTACATTTTACAGTTTGTCAAACCACATAAATCACCAATAATTTTTCTTCTCCTGAAATACCGGTTTGGTTACATTTCCTCAACAGACACCTCGTATATTTTTAAACGAAGTTCTAACTTATGTTAATGTTATACATGAAATAAAAACTAAATGCGCAAAATTAAATAAAACACACACAAAAATTGACCATGACCGCAAACCGTGTAGCTAAAATAAATATAAAAACAACGCATCATTATCATAATGATGCGTTGTTTTTATATTTATTATACATGCGAATTAAATTCATATATTTCGCCTAGTTTAAATACAATAGGCAAATATGTGTTTTTTTTTTCGATTAATTTAAATTTGGATATCTATTTTGTCGTAAATATTTTCAAATGTTTTAATTAATTGGTAACATAAATTTTTTTACTATCAGTTTTGAAAATTATAGTCACACAGTTTCTACTTTACTACTACTTCTTCCACTTCGTATACAATATACAAAATATAATTCATAATTTATATCAAAGTCCATAGTCTAACGTAGGCCTCCCTTTACACCAGCACAAGGCTACGACTTTTACATTTATAATATTAATTCAAATAGTTTCCATTATTTCATCACAGAGAATGTTTCAGTCGATATTTGTCTTTACTTTTTTTTGTAAACGTCATTACCAGGGATCAAATGTTATCAAACACTGCGCGGACGTCCCATCGTGATTTCTTCTTGTGCTGAAGCAAGCCATTATATTGCGGGAGCTGATCGTAAAAACTGACGTTTGATAAGGGACCGCTTCCTGTGTAAAAAATATTTTTATTTTTTATACGCGAGAGAACTTGAGTGTTGATAAATTATACAGGGTTATTTTTCAGAGTAGCCAAATTTAAACGTAAGTACAAATATATAAAAATTGATATACCGTTATTGCAGTTTTTGAAAATAAGAGTAAATAGGGCCTCTACTTTTATTTGAAATTATCCCAAATTGAATGTCATTTATAGGCAATAACGTTTTTGCCTTCAGATCGACCATTATACCGCGGGCCTGCACATTTACGCGATGTATGTAGCCACATATTCGTGCACACTTAGTCTTTTCGTAAGAAAGCACAAGCATCGCTTTGCTGTCGGTAAACTTGCTGTCACGAAACACGAAGAACACTTTGATGTGCCGCACAAGCGAAGTCCATCGCGAATCGCGGTGAACTTCGCGTGTGTTCTTCGGACGTGTTAAAGTAAATGGGTGTTCGCGACACTTTTACAATAACAATCTCTTAAACTAATTAAAAACATGAATTATTTTATAAAATATTTTGAATAAATAATGCAAGCGTCTAAAGCTGTCACCTGTTGCCAAAAACCTAGTAAAATAATTAATTATTCGCTGCCATATAATATAGAGCGACCGCGGCATCCATTTTGTGTTTAGTTTATCGCGATAAATTTTACAACGCGCAGTGTGGCCAGTGGCCAGGTATCTTCGCCGAAGGCCAAAGGCGAAGTTTCTAAATGTTTTATCGCGATAATTTTGCAATGTGTGTAGCCCAGGCATTACGAATGTGTGCGTGCGTACTAAAATCAGTTAAAACAATGCATTACCACGCATTTTGAATTTAAAAGATAAAAAGAACATATCGTTTGAGTTTTTATTTAAATTAATTTTCTTCACCATTTGCCTATATTACTTATTTTGAACCTTGTCTGAAATTTGGCCGGTTATTGCAAAATAACCCTGTACAGGACGGGTATGCAAGTCACTAGAGCCACCGCCTTTTCTGCCTTGTAGCGTGTTTTTTACTTAATGTTGCCACTGCCAATAAATAAATTATGTGCCAGTGGTTGACAAGCACCCTACCTGGTGATTTTTTTTATAGAAGAGGGGGCAAACGAGCATGCGGCTCACCTGATGTTAAGTGACTACCGCCGCCCATGATCACCGCAACACCAGGGGAATTGCAGGTGCGTTGCCGGCCTTTTAGAAAGGAGTAAGCTCTTTTCTTGAAAGTCCCCAGGTCGTATCGGTCCGCAAAAATCGCCGGTGGTAAACTATTCCACAGAGAGGTCGTACGTAGAAGAAAACTCCTTGTGAAACGTACAGTGGTAGACCGCCAAGCATCCAGATGGTGTGGATGGTATCGGGACGTTTGCCGCGTAGTGCGTTCACGAAATTTGCCGGCTGGGATTAATCCGAAGAATTCCTCAGAGCACTTCCCACGGTATATGCGAAAGAAAATGCAAAGAGATGCAACATCTCTTCGCAGCGCCAGTGAAGCGAGCCGATCGGAAAGCACTCGGTGGTCGACGATTCGAGCCGCTCTGCACTGGATGTGGTCAAGTGGAAGGAGCTGGTACTGGGGAGCCCCAGCCCAGAGATTGGAACGGTATTCCATGTGCGGCCGAACCTGCGCCTTGTAAAGTTGCAGGCGGTGTGCCGGCATGAAATACTGTCCCGCTCTGCTGAGCACGCCAAGCTTTTTAGAGGCCAATTTGGCCTTCTCTTCCAAGTGACCACAAAACTGCACATTACTCGATATGTCGACGCCGAGGATACCGATACTGGCTGAGGCAACAAGGGGAGTGCCTTGAAACTGGGGAGATACGATAAATGGGTTCGTTTTAGTGGTTAACGCGCAAACTTGTGTCTTCTGGGGGTTAAACTGGACTAGATTTAGCCGCCCCCAATCCGAGACTTTGTTCAGCAAAGACTCGAATTCAAATACAAGTTTGTCCCGGTACTCGGAGACGTTTTCCCGAGAAATATATGCACGGCCGGTGTACAGAGCACCACCAGTGCTGTTATCTGCATAGCAATGAATGTTACGTGTTTGCAACACATCATTGATATTGTAACGCTCCCCCCCTCCCATAAAATAAAAATATATATTAAATATTAAATATATTATATTCCCCTTTATATTAAAAATTATATATATGTGACCAGGATAAATAAAATACGTTTTGATCTTTCTAAATGATCTTTCTAAAAGTTTACGCTTTACGTTTTTTGCTTTACGTCGTTTGTTGCTCTTACGTTTACGTTTAATAGGCCGTTTGTAATATTTTGGCGTGATCGTCTTAGTTAGGACCCTTATTTACGTTGTATTTGTTTAGTAACTTAGTTCTTTTAGGTGTCTTTTGGAAGAATGAATATTCACCAGAGCAATTGAAAACTGTTGGTAGTGCCTTATATGCTAAATGAACCCCGTTTACGAAGACAGGGCTCCAAAAAGGTTAAGAACATAAAACGTCCCTATTCCACTTGTATCAGGTTTGCATTATTAATTTATTATTAATTTTCCCTTCCCGCTTGGAAAAGGCTCACAATATATTTATACAAAATATCCGATACAAGGTCTTCGCTCTCCTACATTTATTTTAAAAAAAATGTAGGGGAGGCACACACGCCGTGCGCGGTGAGCGCCAACCATTTTGATGTGTCCTCCCGAAGGGAACGCTAATTCGGGAACTGGACCGTAGTCCACAGCAAAATAACTGGCGAATCAGTAAAAGAGGCTTGGCCCCTTGTTAGTGCGTAAGCACAAACATCGACCGAGGTGGTGCATGTCAATGCGTGTAAACGCCATACAGAATACGAACGAATCCAGCCACAGTGAATGTACGTCACACGGTTTAGGCAAATAGGCACACTGGCCGTAAACCCTTCGTGAGCGCCACCACCTGCCAGACCGCCGCTCCCGCAGACGTGATGTAAGTGTATGGCATCACCACCAATTGCATGATCAGCACGGCTATTAGCCGCAGACCATGTCATGAGTCTACCGCTCACCTCAAGGGAATGGGGTCCCACGTTGTGCGTCTTTCAGCCGCAGCCTTGAGAGTCTCCTCAGATCCTCCATGAGCACCCGCATGATGTCAACAAATATGCTCCACCAACCAATACAACGGCAGATATAGCCAAAAGGCAGTTATAAGAGTAATAATTCGCCACAGAAAGGGTTTGTGTCACTGACGTTGAGTAAATGCATTTTCGATCATGTTTGTCTCACCCACCAACAAGTTGCCTTCAATCATTCAAAGGTGGAAAAGTTACAGAGATATATTATTATGTTGTTATATAAAACATCATGGAGGGCAGACAGTCTGCAGCCCCGTAATGAAGGGACCCGACTTGGGCAAAGCTACTTAGGTGTGAGTCAAACCAAGACGCAGAGAGCGCCATTGAGAGTAGCGTCCCACCAAACAACCATCGCAGAGACGCAATGCTGCAGAACGCAACAAGCATCACTACGACTATCGTCGGGCTTACACCATCCCAAGGTCCCCCATACAACCCAGCAGACATCTGCACCCGCATACCTCTATCGACCAGAACCACAAGAGAGCGTCGAATCAGGCGTAGCAATACCGCAAGTAGCAGTAAGCATCGATGCAACTATCATACGGATGGCGCCCCCTCACGACACACCCACATGATCGCTATCGACTTTGGTAACAAAGTTTGTACTGTTGTTAACTAAAAAATATCACCAACGTATCATAGTAGCACATTACTAAGACGCCAATGATCAAAACTCCACGTATTATAGCGCTAATGCACTAAGACATGAAGTTGAGTATGCCTGTTACACTTAAAAGTGCTATCAAACACACTCATCATCCCAATCCGAAAGATAGACGATGCATCGCTATGCGCTACGACGCCGCCCTCAAACGGTATGGGTGTGCGATGTCCACGGGAAAGCCGTATTGCTACAACAAACCCGCTTACCACCGGCACTGAGATGTTAATTGTATACCTCCATCGACCAGAACCACAAGAATGCGTCGAATCAGGCGCAGCAAACCCGCAGATCTATCACAAGACGCAGTACCGCAAGTAGCAGTAAGCATCAATGCAACTATGATACGGGTGGCGCCCCCTCACAACACACCCACATGATCCCTATCGACTTTTGTAACAAAATTTTTATTGTTGTTAACTAAAAAATATCACCAACGTATCATAGTAGCACGCTACTAAGACGCCAGTGGACATAACTCCACGTATCATAGCGCTAATGCACTAAGACATGAAGTTCAGTACGCTGGTTATACTTAAAAGTGCTACCAAACACACCCAACCCAATCCGAAAGATAGACGACGCATCGCTATGCGCTACAACGTCGCCCACAAACGGTATGGGTATGCGATGTCCACGGGAAAGCCGTATTGCTACAACAAACCCGCTTACCACCAGCACTAAGATGATATGTCTAGGACACATCGGTTAGCGAGTCCAAGTTTACCTCGAACCAATTGCTCGTGAAGCAGCATACACGCCACCATAATATTCCTTTTCAAGTCCCTAATAAGGACTAGTCATTTTGCTACAGTACTAGGAGCAGTCGGTCACCCGACCACCCCATACAATGCTTATGCATCAAGGAGACCTTCTATAATAATGCTTTTGTATCATAGACCTTACTTTCATAACTCATTAATATATAGGACTTCATCCCACGATTCTACAATTGTAATGCAAATTTATCATAGAGACCTTCTATAATATTGCTTTTGTATCATAGACCTTACTTTCATAAGTCATTCATATATAGGGCTCGAACCCACGACCCTACTATTGTAATGCAAATTCATCATAGAGACCTTCTATAGTATTGCTTTTGTATCATAGACCTTACTTTCATAAGTCGTTAATATATAGGACTTCAACCCATGACCCCATTATTGTAATGCAAATTCATCATGGAGACCTTCTATAGTATTGCTTTTGTATCATAAACCTTACTTTCATAAGTCCCTAATACAGGACTAGTCATTGTGCTACAGTACTTCAAGCAGTCGGGCTCCCGACCACCCCATATATATGTACAACTGCGGGTATGTATCTCCGGCAGCTCTTCCATACAAGACATCTATACATGAACAACACCTTCCATAACTTAGGAAATTTCTTTTATACATGAACTTCTTCCACAACTTCGGAAAATTTTCTTTTATACATGAACTCCTTCCAAGACTTAGACAATTTTTAACAAATTTTCTAATTATCTTATAAATGTTATTTATCTTTGTTTTTATAATATTTTCGACTTGTATTTCTATTATTTACCTTTTTTTCAAGTTTTTAAATAAATTTATTTATTACGAAAGCAATATTTTGCCTTTAATTTACTGTTATTGGTCTAATGACTAAAATATATTTATATTAACTTTATGTTTATTAATGTAATTTTATTGCTTAATATATATATTTCAAGACTATTTTTGATGCCCCTTTATATTGAATTTAATTATTAATAATAATATTGGGCCGTCACAATATGCAGAAGAAACAGCGTTGGTGGTAAGTGATGGAAATTTTTAAAATTATTTAAGAAAATTTACTAAACCCATAGAGTTACTAGCAAAAGCGTATGACCAGTGCGTGTTGCCAGTGATGACTTACGGATCTGAGACGTGGTCCTTCACTGCTGGCCGTATGAGGACGCTCAAGGTCGCTCAGCGAGCTATGGAGAGGGCTATGCTCGGAGTTTCTTTGCGTGATAGACTCAGAAATGAGGATATCCACAGAAAAACCAGAGTGACCGACATAGCCCAACGGATTAGTAAGCTGAAGTGGCAATGGGCCGGCCATATAGCTCGAAGAACTGATAACCGATGGGGAAGAAAGGTTCTCGAGTGGCAGCCTCGTACCGGTGGGCGTAGTGTAGGGCGATCCCCCACTAGATGGAGTGACGACCTGGTAAGACATGCAGGAAGTCGATGGATGCAGGTGGCTCAGGACCGTGCTTTGTGGCATTACTTGGGGGAGGCCTGTGTTCAGCAGTGGACTTGTGAAAGGGTGTAATGATGATGATGATGAGAGTTACTATGTGTAAGTACATATTACTTTAATGACTAAATCATATTATATTTCACTTTACTTATCCACCTTTCTATGATAATGATATTGTACTAAATTTTGTAAATATGAACATTTCTTTTTAAAAGGATAGAAAGGCAAAGAAAGTTTTCGGTATGCGGCATTGCCACTCATTACCAATGACGAATGTTGAAATGCTGACGAAAGAGTTTAGTTATGAAAAAGAGAACGGCGCGAGATGTAATCAGTTTGAGGCTTACATTGGCATATTGCATCTTCAATGCAACTTCGCGTTACTGGTGAAAAAAGACATTTCATTCGGATATCGTTTTGCGAAATTGAAATCGGAATGCGTGACTAAGGATTTTTTTTTCTTTTTTTTAATTTGCTGCTCCCGCAGTAATTGCCGTTTATAGGGTCATAAATAAAAGGACCATAGAGAAAAATAAATAATTTTGCGTCATGTTATCAAAACTTTTCATACGTGTAGCACGCTGCAGCTATATTAGTTGTAGCACGAATGGGTCGGCTCAACCGGGGTAGGACCACGCGCTCACAGAATACCAGCGTAAAATAGCAGCTTGAGGGTGATGTGTTACGTATGGTGAATGTAGAGAACCGGAGACTCGTTTTACTGGCAACGAAGCATTCAGGGGTGACAAAGCATCTGCGTTTTGATTCTTAACCGAGGATAAATGTATATATATATATATATATATATATATATATATATATATATATATATATATATATATATATATATATATATATATATATATATATATATATATATATATATATATATGGGCAACGCATCCTCTTACCATCAGGTAGACTATATGCTTGCTTGTCACCCTTATTCTATCAAAAATAATGTTTGTAGTGTACATATGTACATATTTTTTTAGTAAAAGTTCACATACACACAAAAAATATCACCTATGACTTTATTTTAGACCTTTAGTCCAACAAATAAAGATAGTCAGAGCGCTCGCAGAAACGAAGCCTAAAGCATGCTCAATTTATTGTAAAGGTTGGTCTACGCTAGAGGAGCCGAGCACGAGCTGAGCACATGCTGACACGCTCTACTCGCAGTGTCACGTGTGTATGTAAAACTAGCCTACTTTGTGTTCGTCAAAAAACCGACAATAGGCGAAGCACAGTCGAGCACGAACCAAACGCTCGAAGTGCGCTCGGTCGAGACTTGTAAGTCCACACCACACGAATTTGTGCTTGGCTCACGCTCCGCTCGTGTTCGGCTCGTCTAGCGTAGACCCACTTTTAGAATACACAAACATGCCTACAGATTGAGACGCGTATGTGTGCGTACACAAGTGAATTTTACGGACTGATAAACTAAGAAATAAGAAAGATGTGTGTGTGAGTGCGCTAAGAACGTGAGTGAGTAGAAAGAGTGAGTTAAGAAGTTGAGCATGGTTTTGGCGTTATTTGAAAAGTACGCAGCACTTTTCAAATAACGCCAAACAAACGGCTCCGTGGCACAGCGACTTAGCAACGAGTTGCGACGCTGAGAGCCGAAGATTCGCACTGAACAAGTATTTGTATGGTCTACAAAGAATTGTTCCGGGTCTGGAAGACGAACAGTCTTTGTGAAATTTCTGTATGTTAACCGCCTCCATGGTGCAAGACAAAATCTTAGAGGGGGTAAGCTATTAACTATTTTCGTCTATGCTATGAGTATGATGATTATAGATAATTTTTTTCATTTACTTTTCAGATTACGGTTCTTTTGAATTTATCAAATGAAACCTTTTAAAGTAACATTCTTGGATACGTTAAGACAGGAATTTTAAATGAAAAACGAGATGAGCTAGCAATCTATTTCTAGAAAGCATACAATTAAATTTGCATGAATCTGTAAAAAAGTTGCCTCCTCTTAAAGAAACAGTCGACGCCACCTTACATTAAGACTTTATTTTCTCAGTTTTATAATTTAAAATTCTTTATAAATTATACATCTTAAATTATTAAGTCAATGATCTTTACCATCGTCAAATACTCTAATGGAAAGATTGTCACGTTGATGGTATTACATCAAAGTGATAGTAAGTAAACTTCGAGCAAAGAAGGCACAGATACGTTCTCATCTCTGAGGGCTAACACAGGGTGCATCAGGCCCACAAATGTTATAATGACTCTAATACTTTTCTCAGACCGAGTTTCTTAGCTAAATTTTTTCAAAAAATTTCGGAAAATATTATACGAAACACTGTCAACATCATCAGTACAACTCTGTAGAGGTCGACTGCTGAATATACCCTCATAGATCTTATCACATTTTTTATCAATTTCCTACATCTCTATCTGCGCGACACCCCAATTAGTTGTGGACCGCCCTTGACTTCGTTTAACCTTTATCACTTCTTTGAACATTGTCGAATGACTCTAATTTTCTGGGTCTTTTCTTTATTCAGCTCCAATTACAAGGGTATACTTTATATAACTTGTAAATATAAAATTCTTCTTTCAACTGGATTTATAGGGCTTAGGTCTACGCTATAAAAGCTTTCTGTATTGGACAATGCCCGCGTGAACTCGCATCGGCGGGTGATTCCGCACTCGAGAACTGTTTGCTAAGTTTGGCGCCAATATATTACGTTAGGCGCCAAGTATGTATTTGCAAAAAGACAGCCTCAGCCAGAAATAACACAACATGAAAAGAGCTTTCTAGTAAAATGTATTCTAATTATGTGATTATAAGCGGGCATTTTCGGTACGTCAACAAAGCCATTTTCAAGTATGCATATCTATCATTTATATATCTGTTAGCGATCCGAATTGGCTTCGCACGGGTGATTTCTCATCAACAACATCACCATGTATCGGATCCAGTTATTAGTACAAACCATCCAGGGACTCACTCAAACTCAGATAAAAAATTTATCAAAATCAATCGAAAATCAAAATAGGAGACAAATACTTGTACATTTTATCTATCTTTAATATATACGTATTTATTTATACATTTCCGTGGGGATTGAAATAATCTATCACCTAATTTCGTCTCCTGTGACAAGAAAATGGGCGTATGAGATTACTAAGGAAATTACGAGAAAATCCTTATGGCTTCCTATAGAGATTGGATGCCAGACATAAAATAATTGTTTCTGCGACGAGCAGCATGTCTATCATGAGTGATAGACTTGCGTGAAGTTTTTGGCAATTCTACGCTACTACGAGAGCCCATGCCCCTTGTGCCCAGTAGTGAGTTTTTATGGACTGATAATAATATACTTTGTGTATATGTGTTGTCACCCTGAGAGAGCTAAGATAAAATGCCTCGTGTTGCGTATTAATGATCTGTCTATTCCCGGTATCTATTGGTATGCAGACGACAGTACAACTGTGAAGAGATACCAGCCGAGTGCTCACCAGTCGGTATCAAATAAGAGAAGCTATGGTTGAGCGGACGAATCTTTCACTGCAGGCAGTCTCCGAACAGAAATGACGAACAAACAAGTGTGATTCAACGCCCCCAAAACACAAGCGTGTCTTTTCACCGCTAAAAGGACTCCTCTCACTCTGGCTTCTACTTTCCGGAGTACGTACAATGACCGCCTTAGTTGTCAGGGGTTGAGATTTCTCTGAACCTCAATTATGGGCGATTCATTGAGTCCAGGGTCAAAGCAAATGTGCGGCGATACATCACGCCGGGACAGCAGAACCAATCTTGTCAGCACGAGCCAGTCGAGCACGGGCGCAGAGTAGCCAGCCTATAGGTATTCTATAAGGTAAATTTCGCAGAGTGCGCGCAGGAATTACACATTTTTATTCCTTCTCCTTTCTACCATGAGACAACCAGACGGACGGCGGGTTTTCACACCTTTGTTGTTGATATTCCACTCATTAGAATCAACCGGGTTGCTTCATTTTTTGTAATTCATTTATTAAAGAAGTGGAATTATTTTGCAGTGTCTGTTTTTCCATCCGAATACAATCTGAGCGTCTTCAAGGCAAGAGTAAATAGGCTTTTGTTACGCTAAGACAGTGCGATTTACCATCTAGAGCTCTATCACCACTTACCATCAGATGGGATTGTGCCCAAGCATTGGCATGTAAAAAGAAAAAAAAAACAGAATCAAAATGTATTTTATTACATTCGGTGTTTTGAAATAAAAAATGCCATGTCTGGAACGAAACTGCATACGAAACCGATTAGTTCGTTTATAGTGTTAGATTTGTGCAGTTAAAGCGTGTCCTAAGTCTGAGTATAGTTTAGGTTAGGCACAGTTAAGTCAAGTCGCCTTTCACGTAACTCCGGGCAAGGCCGCGCGCGGCGTGCGAGAGCGCATTCGCTCTGCTCTGCCTTTGTTGTTTCGGACTAGAGAATGCTCCGCTTTTAGAATAGAATAAGAATATAGTAGAATATTTTTTATTTCAATATGGATTAGAAGTAATTCTTATCTTTACTTTTATCGTGATTTATCCGTGGTGCAAGCGGCAGTTATACTATGGTTTTAGCACGAATGGGTCGGCTCGACCGGGGTAGGACCGTGCTCTCACAGAATACAGTACGGCGAGTGTAGAGAACCGGAAACGGTTTTTCCTGGAAAGGAGACATTTTATCTTAGTCCTCAGGGTTGACAATGTATCTGCATTTTGATTCTTAATTGAGGATAAATGAACTGTATGCTCGTTTGTCACCCTTATTCTATTAAAAAAAGCTCCCAGGCATGTTGGGCTTCTCATTTTATATTGTCATTATTATTTATTTAACATTCTCGGAACAACTAGAAATGTAGTAAGTGAAGTAGCTGTTTTTGAACGTGATGGGGTCACACTGTAACCGTATTACGGTTGCAGCAAGATTAGTTTGACGTAGGTTGAGCGGGGAAAGAAGCACACACTATGAACGTATTTATGACCAGCGTGAAATAGTAATATAACGTTCTGTGTTGCGTGTTAAATGATTACTCCATAACCCAATTTTAAAAAAGAGATGAGAGCTATGCCGATGAGACGTTAATTCATATTCTTTATCCAATACATAAAAATTAACTGTTATATACCGTTCATAAGATTGTGGTAAAACTTTATCAACTCATTGTTTGCACCTGCATGAAGTTTATACGCATAGTACAATTAACTTACAGTAGGTGGCGCTAGTATAGCACCAAGATTTTTTTTTGGAAGTTATATATCATTTAACTTCAATGAACTTATTATCATTCCTAATTAAAACAGCAGAACTCTTCCAAATTAAAAACGACATTTTCACAATTATTTCTTCTGTGGTTGCAAGGCGCCAGGTATCAATATGTATGAATATATTTATATATGATGCAGGTGTGCGAGTGTTTGTAATATTTCTCCTACTAAACAGCTTGACCGATTTTGATGAAAATTTTATGGGGTACTTATGGGGTAACCTGGATGGCTCTTAACTATAGAAATCACTCGTGCAAAGACGGGGCGGATCGCTATATTTCATAATTTAATAATAAAGTTACGAAATATTTGTAGAATCTGAAGACTCGTGGTAGCTTAGTTGTCGTCCCGTAGTAGCTGGTTTTTTTTTCTTGTTAGATAAATAATTTAGTTGGCGTGTGTTGGCGGTGTAAGAATATCCACTATCCCTTATCATCCCGTACGTGTGGTAGGACGCGAAAAAGGGAATACAAATCAGAAAATACGCACCAGCGTCTTTCTAATAACGACTAAAAATAAAAAATAAAACTACGGTTGACATCCCGCTTGCCATGGGTGGCAACTATAGCAAATATCCCCACCACGAGGCACTCTATGGAGGAGGGAGAGAATGTATTAGTAGACTTTAATAGGCTGTAACGATATTGATTCAGAATTTAAATGCAATTATGTCTACGTCCAGTTAGTCGTGGAGTCGTTTAAATTCTCAACTGAAAACTAGTGCCGTGGTACCCAACAAACGTGGGGTTTTCCTGTTCCTTATGAATCATGATTCAGTAACAATATAAAATTTTAATGAAAAGACACATCAAAAGTAAATTGTGAAAATCATGCAATTAGAGAAAAAAAACCCGTCGCAATTCAGCATCCTTGCCATTGTGCGCTGCAACGTCATGTCCGGCCGGCCGCCATTGATCGATCGACTCGATTGCTTAGGGTCGTCATCCATATGTAGCGATTAATTGATACTAAATAAAAAGTCGAAAGGGCGCTGCTTTAACAACGCCATTTTACAGTTGACAGTATGGTATATAAATATGGTCGTTAAATGGTTTTTTTAAGTTGATTTTTCGAAGTATTCCTAATTCCTGTGCTACTGCCAAAGCTTGTTTACTATTTTTTTTCTCAATGTATTAGTTATAGTATACGACTTTGTATTTTTGCCTATGTCCTCCTCCTAATTTTGGTTTTGTAGGGCGGCAAAGCTTAAGGTGACTATATTACCCTCACGTACCCTGGTGCTCAAAATTCGACTGTAATTCATAAAATTTTTAGGTTTGTATATTAAGCAGGCTGTATTTTACTTAAACTAAATACAATTTCTTAATGCACATAATATAAAATTAACGCTTATTTACCTAGGCATACACTCCACAGACTCAGACTATTGAAAAAGGAGCATTTATAATCACACAAAATTCATAGCTCATTCAGTCAATCTGTGAGTAATTACTTTGTTGGTTGACTATTTGACCCTCAGAGTAATTACTACCACATATGAATGTAATTGTTCTAAGGTTTGACCAGCGAATATAATAATTGTTTGATAATTGACACTGGCAGTATGAACATGTGGCGGAGCTGTCGTCGCGCCACAAGCAACACACACCGAAGCCTAAATCACGATATCAAAATTCCGAATCATAAACAGTATATATAGAAATAAGAACATCTCCGAACTATCACACGGAGTGTTGGCCGCTCCCCGGGCAGAACACCTTGCCCAGCGGGAGATCTCCCCTTTTCCTTCCACGGCCACAGTGGTGACCACCCGACGTCGTCTAAACACGCAACCAACAACCTTCGGAAACTTCAAGCGTCATCATCGTCATAAAATACCTCATCCATTCGCTCCCGAGCAGATATCGTAACCAGTCTTCATACCCTGCAAGCCATCTAGCTTCACAAGGTTCATCGCAGCACTGGAATAATAATGCTTCCTGTTGCTTCAAGCTACTCTCTGCGCTATGCAGTGTTCGGCACGGCTCTGAGCCTTACTGCTCGCCTCTGCATTACGGCAATCTCGCAGATTACTTGCCTTCTTCTCGACTCACCGCAGACTACAAGGCAATCTCCTGGCACTTGCACATTCATCGACAACGAGACTGCACTATCGACCTCCGGTCTCAGCAGGGGGTGATGTGGCGGCGCTGTCGTTGCGCCGCAAGCGACACACACCGAAGCCTTAATCACGCTATCAAAAGTCCGAATCATAAACAGTATATATAGAACATCTCCGAACTATCACACGGAGTGTTGGCCGCTCCCCGTGCAGAACACCTTGCCCGGCGAGAGATCTCCTCTTTTCCTTCCACGGCCACAAACGTAAACAATGAATGTTTAATTTTATTTTATTTAATGTATTTATAACATATAGGTACTTATTATATATAAACTTAACTATGCCAAATCTCATACTCCTCCGGCGTGCGATATGTTTAAATGCGGGTACAAAGTGTTCCCATTGCGTAATAATATTTTGGATTAAATTACTATATAATCAATTGATCATTTTGAACTATTGAAGTCCGCCAATTGATGAATACTCGTACCACGGCGTACCGTTCCTGTTCCACAACTCTCACGAAAAAGAAGCCAAATAAAGGGAAGTTTGTTACTTGCTACTCATTTTTGTAAATATAACTATTTACTATACTATTATCTAGTAAATAATGCACCCAAATATTAAATATCGGGTTCGGGGCGATCCTGTACATGTTCAAACACTGTAACGGTATCATAAGAGGCAAGTATGGGAAATGGCATTATGGTTACCATGGAGATAACCATCTTGTTTACCCCAGACTTTAAACATGTAGAGTTCACGTAAACATAAGAATTCACTTCTACTCTTCACGATTATGTCTCAAATTATTCTTTTAGAACGATATTTATTTTTATCTCTTTCATACTTTGAAAGAATCAGGAACGTTTTACTGAATAGAATAGTTTTCACGTCAGCTTTTCATATCTAAATAAGTTTTAAATATAAAGTTTTTAGCGTCATTATTCTTAAACGGCTTTGTAGCAGTTAGCTATTTTCGCATTTCGTGCTTGCGTGCCCTAAATGTGACTCGTTCTATTGTGGAAGACACTTTTTCAAATGCAATATTTCAAAACGATTTGTTGTTTGTTTTTTAAAATAATTCAATAAAACTTCGCATCGTATTTTAAATTTTAATATTGAATACATTAATATTTATTTTACATCGGGAGATATATTTTTAATGTCCTAAATTTAACATTATAATAAAGAACTTAACTAAAATAATAATTAAAATTATAATATCTACGATTTAAACTAATTATATATACAATATAAAAGAAGAAACTATAATATAGAAAACCTAAAACTAAAAATTTAAATCGTCAAAAAGACCTGCTCCCCGTGGTATAGTGCCAAGAACGCTGGCTGCGTTTCCTCGCTGAATAGCTATACTTAGCCTTTGAGCGAGGAAAGAACCAGCCCTCTTATAACCAGCAGCGACGACCAGTCGTGGATACAGTACCTTTAGAAAGTTCACTGCACGTGGACCCCACGGACCGATAGTCTCTACAGCAAATGGCACAAATATGTAGTCATTTCTCAAAGACTCATATTTGCGCCATTTACTAGATTCGGCTGCCTCTGATGCCGCCCCGGCTCTAAAACAGGTACCCTTGAGATGAGAGGCCGCCAAAGTGTCAACGCAAGTAGCATCCCACACTAGGGCTTTACCTCTCTCCCAAGGGACCAAAGTCATACCGTCGGGTCTCTTGCCATCGTCTCTAAATATCCCGCAAGGCCCTAAAACCGAGGGGATATTTATAGAGACAAGAGCCCTTCGGATGATTTCGTTCAAAGAACCGTGACGGGAAAACCTACCTGCACTTTTTTTGCATGAAAGTCTTTCATATTGAATTAAAAATTAAATATGAAAGACAAGTGACTTGAATAAATGTCAGATGCTATATTATGACTGCAGAGAGTTATACATAATCAGTCACCACGTTAAACATACTCATATCTGCGGAATGTCCTATTGAACGTCGTGCGATCATGCGATGCGACTGAAGAAATCGCGCGCGCGGAATCATCAGACGATGATATCGTATCGCATCATCGTGCAAGCGACGGCAATACGATAGCGGCTTATGGTTGTGCGACTCGTTGTCATTTTTAACTTCGTTTTTACGACAATGCATTTTTCCTTTATATTTATTTATTATCTGTATAAAGAAGCAAAAATAATTATTCGTAGCCGTATAATATAGAGATCCATTTTGTGCTTAACGTGTGTATATCGCGATAAACTATTGATGAACTTTACATCGTGCAGTAATAACGGGCACCTTCTCCGTAGGCCGAAGGCGAAGTCTCATCTCAATTATTTTATCACAATGTGTGAGTCCTAGACATTAATAAAGTAATCTACAATAGTTATTCATGGTTTAGACACTTAATAACGTGTATTAAACATAACTATTAGACATGAAACGTTACTCGTACAGTAGGATTTTTGCCTGTGTTGTGGAGACAATTGATAAACATAAATTGTATAAGGTCACACATTCAGACCCGGAACAATTATTTGAAGGCGAATATACTAGCTCCATTCAGGATTAGAATCCGCGGTCCCCAGCGCCGCGAACAACAGCTTAGCCACTGCGCTACTGACAATGTTTCAAGTAGAATAATTATTATGTCTATATAATTAACTTCAGTAATTTAGTATTCTGTACTTGTCTCGTAACTTTTGGACAAATATAAATTTTCTAGTGCGAGTGGTTTAAAATCTAATTATGTAATTAATTTTTTAACCAGTCAAAGCAATGTAATAGCAACACTCGACATTATTCTTCTGCATCATGGTATTTGCCTAAGTATTCTGGAACAGTGGCTGTCAAAGTGCTGCATATACTTAAATCTTTGGACACATTTATCTAATAAATATTTAATGGCGCTAAACTAGCGAACGAATCACAGCTTAATTGAATTTCTCTTCAAATGGGTTCGATTCCCGCATTTTTTACCAAAAAATAATTCCTGTCCTGCAAGTTATTTTGAAGCCGCAATATGTACCTATATTCAATTATCATAAATTTAATGTTACATATTATTTAATATTTAGACTTTCATAAAAATTTTAAACAAGGCTAAAGTGAAAAAAAAATATTAATTTATTTTGACAATAAGCAAAGTTACTCGAGCTGGAACTCGAACCTTAAATGTATTTTTATGCCACTCACCATACGTAGCACGACTATTTTCTCCGTTAGAGTTCGAGTAGATCTTCCATACTGCATTCTACCTTTTTATAAAATAACAATTTTCCAGAATTGCTCTCGCCATACTTCTTAAGATAAACAATAAGTTGTCAAAACTACTAAATTAACGGAATAATCAATGAAGCTGCTTTTGAACAATCCATAAAATGTTTTCAGTTTAACAACGATTAAGACCAAATACCATAGATTTTATTCTATGAAGACGCAGTTCGAACCGCTGCGCCGCGAATTACTTATAATGCATCATTTTCTAATTAAACTCAGTGTGTGTAATAAACTGCTAAAGTAACAACACGTGTGCTTACTTTATGCGCCACTGTTACTTAAGTACTCGTACTATCGTCTTAAACTAACTTTAAAACTACATAGCTATAAACTTAACTATCAAAGAAGCTATAACAATCGCAAACTGTGGTCTGTACAGTTATATTTTTTATAGTATAAGGGTGACAAACAAGCACACAATCCACCTGATGGTAAGTGAATGTTGTGACCCATAGATATCTAAATTTATCCTCGATTAAGAATCAAAATGCTGATGCATTGTCACCTATCAAATAAATTTCTCGACTCTATACGTGCACCACCTACTGTAATTTTTTTATAGGATAGGGTGACGAACGAGCACACAGTTCACTTGATGATAAGTGGTTGCTGTGGTTCATAGGCATCTATGTACATCTATCCCCGAGTACGAATCAAAATTCAGATGCGTTGTCACCCGTGAGGACTAGGATGGAATGCCCCATTTCCAGTAAAAGGGTCTCCAGTTCTCTACACTCACTATACGTAACACAGCAGCATCAAGCTGCTATTTTAAGCTGGTATTTTGTGAGAGCGTTGTCCTACCCCGGTCTAGACGACTAATTCGTGCTACGGCTATTATAAGAGAGCTGCAGTGTGGCTCTACCACGAGCTATATTTTATTATATTACTCAAAAACAAAACTTTATGTACTTGATAATCAAAAGAAAATATTTTAGTTCTGTTGTTATATATGATATATTCTATTTGTTGTGTATTTTAAACGTGGTAGAGCCATGCTGCAATTATATTAGTAGTATAGTTGTAGCACGAATGGGTCGGCTCGACCGGGGAAGGACCACGCTCTCACAGAATACCAGCGTGAAATAGTAGCTTAATGCTGCTGTATTTCGTATGGTGAGTGTAGAGAACCGGAGACCCTTTTTACTGGAAACGAGGCATTCCATCTTAGTCCTCACGGGTGACAACGCATCTGCATTTTGATTCGTAATCGAGGATAGATGTAGATGTCTATGGGCCACAGCAACCACTTACCATCAGGTGGACTGTGTGCTCGTTTGTCACCCTATCCTATAAAAAAAAATTGTAAAAAAATTTCATTCATTCATTCTTTGTAAGGATTTAGAAATTACGAATATTGTGAACAAATATTCTCGAGAGAAAGGCTACCTAGATTATAAATTTCCGTTTTCATTTAACTGTACCTATTATTGTATTTTTAATGAAACAAGCCATTCACTAGTTAATAAAAATATGATAAGACAGAAACATAATGACTGTGGCGTTTAATTATATACAAAATCCCTCTATCCCCTAAAACATATGATGTAGCAAAAGCATAAGGCAACTTGGCAACAAAGTAGCTTAGATAATCTGATAGACGAAAAGTTTGAGAGAAACTGACCATTTTGCAATCGGTTGGATCTCGTCCAAGCCCCATTTCTAATGAACGCTACCGGGTATTGTTAGTCGCGTGACACGTTAATGCAAACCATACATATCAATAGAATGACTAATGTCAATATTATGTAACAGACGACTTGAGGAGATGTAGGTACTTATTTTTGAATCCCATATCGTCCCAAGAGTGTCTTAAGAGGCGATAGAGGGAAGTTATTAGGAGATGGAGAGCACTACTACTCAAAATGCTACACTAAGCATAATATGTGTAACTATGCCAAATATTCCCCCTTAAATTATCAAAAGTTATCACTTGCATGGGGTATGTTGGGGTTATTCCGTTTATTATATACACTTATAAGAATCCACCCTAGGGTGGACTCGTTTCGTCGAAATCGGAATTCACTTTTATTTGTTCTTCCGACTTTTCACCTCAAGTACTGTTCAACACATACACTTTATTAATAATTAATTTTTAATAACCATAAACCTTAGCAAAACACTTACTAAGTGCGGTAACGGTGGCGTTACCGTTATCGTTACTGCCTATTAAAGTCGACGCATTACGTATTGCATTTAAATCAAATTAAACTTCCCATTTTAAGTATGACCATTGTGTAATTTACAAATTCTGCAATATGTCTAGGCAATTACCAACTCTAATTTCATTATTGAGTAGACGTAATTTGATATCTTGGATAAATTCGCCACTTTTAATGTACATTTGCAATCGCTTTTTAAATTTCTATACTCACAGATGTATTAGCGAAGAATTAGGCGTTTTTGCAAGCATTTCTAAAACGTTACGATTGCAAGTTTGTCTTTCACTTTATTTTAAATTATTTTATTCGAAGAATTGCAATGAATCTGTAATTCTGCTAGGTACTTCCATCCTCTTATTTCAGCGTTGACATTTTAAACAAGAAGTATATATATATTTTTATAGGTAATGTCTACTAAGTATCTTGAGCCAGTTTTTCAAAGTCGGAAGAAAATAACATATACGTTTCGAGTAGTTTTTGCATTATCTTTAATAATGTGTATTTAATTGACTTCGAATACATTGATTTGGTCGTACTGAAGTCGGTTGTGCAAAATTTTTAATTTTACGTCTTGTTTAATTTTTAAAAATGTTCGTTACAATCTCGGTTCTGTTATCCCGCAGATTATTAGCCTACACACAGTTAGAGAAAAATTTTAACAATGATTTTTATTGTCTTATTGCAAATAGCCACGTGAGCTTAAGCCAGTGGTTTAAAAAATTATATGTATATATTGTTAAAACCATTTATTATAAAAGGCAGTCTAAGTCACAAGGGCATTTGAACAAAAACAAATATCATAAGATAATGCAAAACACAAAATTTTTACCAACTCAAAGATTCTTAAATTAATTAAATAAACCAACAATACATTGCTATAATTTATAACCGCAGACCAACGTCCAAGCTGTTTAAGGCACTAGGTCAATCTACGATAGACTGCACTATACGAAATCAATTCTATTATATAAAAAAGACAAACTAATTTAGTATACCTGATGGAAAATGGCTACCGCAGTCCATGGACGAGCCAACTTCAAACAAAGAAGGCGATAGATGCGTTGTCACTTCTGAGGACTGCTGAGTATACTCCCGTGGTGGGAGTCCCCCGTGACCATGGGTGCTGATAAAATTAGACGCGATAATATCTGTAAAAGTACTTTTAATCAATGTGTAGTGTTCGCGTAAATATAACCAGTCATTACGTAGAATCTATAGATCGTAGAAATTATCATTACGAATATCAATGCGTAAAAATTCATATTGTTAATAGAAACAGAAACACAAACCTTTTTTTTTAAATATAATATGTTGATTATAAATAACTAATGAAATTGTTGTAGGAGTCCTGTCTTGTAAATTTGACTTTAATAACCCGAAAGGAGAAGAAGCATAACAAAATGATAAGAAATACGTTTACTAATTGAAAGTCATTTTTAAGGATTAACATTTCTTTGGTACTAAAAATACTGCATTACATACATACATACATAAACACTCACGCTTGTCACACAGAGGGGTAGGCAGAGATTACGAACTTCCATTTGGCACGATCCTTTCTCGCTCTCTTTACATCCATATATCTACGCATACACGCTCGTCGGTTAAGGGTACTCCTAATCTGGCTCATTTTCGATATATCGCCAATTTGGTCGATAAAATTTCGTCTAGGGTATCCGTTCTCGACTCTGTCGTTCACATCTGCAACATAGATTTGCTTTGTCACTCATTTCTCGTTCATTCTTTCTGCGTGACCAAACCACGGAAGCATTCATCACCTAATCCAGGTCACTACATCACCTTGCAAGTCACATTTTTCTCTCATCACACAAGTTTCAATCATATTCAAGTCAATTTTGTTACGTTTCAGAGCCACGCTGCAGCTATATTATAGTTGTAGCAGGAATGGATCGGCTTGACCGGGGCGGGACCACGCTCTCAGAGAAGTAATAATAATAATAAATAATAATAATAAGCCTTTTATTTCATGCTAAGAATGACATACATACATACATAATTTAGAGAAAAAAAGAAGTGAATAGAGAAAAAGTTTAAATCTGGATAATAATATATAAATTTGTTTGCATGAACCCCTTCTCAAGTGAAGGTGAAGGCCTCCTCTTAAGAATTCTATGTGTCTCTATCTTGAGCTATTTGCGGCCAGCAGGTACTAGCTATTTTTATCAATTCGTCTGCCCATCTCGTGTAGTGTCTGCCTTTGAGACGTTTGCCGATTGGACCCTTCCACGTTGTTACCCTAGTGGTCCATCTCTCGTCCTTTAGCCTCGCTACGTGTCCAGCCCACTTCCATTTTTGTTTTTTAGCGTAGGTTAGAGCATCAGTCGCTTTGGTGGTTTCTCTAATTTTTGTGTGACGAATTTTTTGCATCTTTTTAATGTTGAGCATACTTCGTTCTATTCCGCGTTGGCAGGTAGTGATTTTGCTTTTTAATTTGGATGTAAATTTCCAAGTTTGACATGCGTAAGTTAAACAAGGTAGGAGGCATGACATCATGACTTTTGTTTTGATATTTGTTGGCATGTTACTTTTAAATATCTCTTTTAAGGACCAATACTTGTTCCAAGTATTTTGTACTCTTCGCTCTACTTCTAGTTCATTTTGTTTTCTGTTGAAGCTAATTTGTTTTCCAAGGTATATATATTTCTCTTACTTAGATATTCTTCTGTGTATACTATTTGTCATGACCATTGTTTTCGAAAGATTCATTTCTAGTCCTACCTGCTTACTAGCTGTGTTTAGTGAATCGATCATATTTTGTAATTGTGTGCTAGATTCTGATAGCAGAACTAAGTCATATGCGAAGCGTAGGTGGGATAAATACTTGCCATTGATGTTTAAAAAACATCAATCTCAGAGAAAACCGACGTAAAATAGCAGCGTAATACTGCTGTGTTTCGTATGGTGAGTGTAGAGAATCGGAGACCCTTTTTACTGGAATCGAGGCATTCCATCATAGACCTCAGGGGTGACAACGCATTTGCATTTTCATCCTTAGTTGAGGATAAATGTCTAGATGTCTACGGGCCACAGCATCCACTTACCATCGGGTGGCCTGTGTGCTCGTTTGTCACCCAATACTATATAAAAACAAGTTTTCACCCTGTCATACAAATTCAGCCCTAACCAGCCCTAACATACTCCATAGAAATTCGGTCATTAGAATTTCTACAGCATTTATTCTACTAAAAATACTACTAACTTAATTATTTTATATGTGTAAAACAAAAAACAACAAACTTTAATTACTTTTTGTATTGCTATATTAATTGTTGTTTGATTACTTTATGAAGACGATGAAGGAACTATTGTTTTTTATACTGCATTAATTTGTTCATCGTCTGTATTTTTAGTTTTAATACTCTCTTGTGTGGCATTCCATCTTATTCCTCACGGCTGACAATGCATCTGCATTTTGATTCGCAAACGAGGATAGATGTAGATGTCTTTGGGCCACAAAAACCACTTACTATTAGGGTACTGTGTACTGGCTTGTCACCCTTATCCTACAAAAAAACCGATCTTACCCATTGGTTGTCAGTTATTCGAACTACATGGCCAGCCCATTGCCACTTCGCCTTACTGATCTGCTAGACTATGTTAGATACTCTTGTTTTATGCGGATATCCTCGTTACAGATTTGTTCCCGCAGAGAAATTGCGAGCACAAACCTTTCGATCACACACTGAGTGACTTTGAGCTTTCTCACACAGCCTGCAGTGAAATATCATTTTTCAGTTCCCTAAGCCACTGGTAACACGCACTTGCTTTGCACTTTCATATGAAAGTTCTGAGAAATATCGGACTAGAATATTTGTCGCAGTTGCTTTGTTCATTTCTTTGTCATGATCTATAGATACATTAAATTGAATTGTCTGTCTATATTGAGTACACGTTATATATTGAGTATGAATTACATGTCCGGGCTAATCTTCGAAATTGCTGAACCGATTGTAATGAAATGTTACGAACAGATAGGAATAAAGTACCATTGGTAATCTAGGCTAATTTTCATCCGAAAAATTTAAAGCTTTTTTTTAAATAGAAAAAACGATGATATAAACAGATTTCGGTGATTATCTTAAATTTAAGCAACGTCACATTATAGATCCTACTCTAGCGAGGCCGGGTTGGATCGGCAAAAACTAATTTATTTTTGCTTTTTGTCTACTCTAAGATTGTATATTTAAAGAGATTTTGTTTACGACACAATTCAACGTTCGTCACATGATTCAATATTTGACGAAACCTCCGTCGATATAATCGTGAAGTTGCTATTGATTCCAAATTATATTTAAGTATTTCATTTCTCCTGTTATTTATAACTGTAGTTATAACTGTAGCTGAGTTTGATATAGACCGACGGACAGATATATAAGTACTATAATACTTATCAACTCATAAGCACTCCCTTCGTTTCATTCGAGCGCACGAGAACACGACCTGTCCAATATAATGCAAAAGTCGTGATTCACACCGGCCCGTAACACACGCTCCTTTTATTACCCTACATATATACATATAAATAAAATTGAAGTGTCTGTCTGTTATATCGAAACAACTGCCTTTTATTTGCATGCTATTAAGTCACGAATAATCATTTTTAACATGTTTGTCTATCTGTTTGTCCGGACTAATATTTTAAAGAGCTGAACCGATTGTAATGAAATTTTACGTAAATGCAGTTAGATAGTAATGCCAATGGGCTTCTAGGCTATACCTATTTTGTCTGAAAGACATAAAATTATCAAAAATTTAAAACTTAAACGTAAATAAAATTATCTAAATAATGTCCTCCAGACCGAATTTCGGCCACGGCTGCCAGTGAACAGAGTCTAGCTATCTGTGCAGAACAGTATTACAGTGCCCGAGTATGTGCGCAAGCACAGGTGCACTCTCTGTTCCCTCACTCTCGTAGTCCGATGGGACGGTAACCGACACGATCAACACGACAACGGCTTTACCGTGACCGTGTTGGGGTGAAACGCCGCCAACTTCTTGAGCCAGGAGGGCTACTACTGAGTATTTCCTGTTTATAGCTTGACCTGGAATTTGAACCCGAGATCTCATGTTCATCAAGCGCATTAACGACGACTAGACCAACGAGGTAGTTAAATTTAAATAACGCCATATTAATGGATATCCAGAAGAAGCTCTGGCTAGGGCGGCTCCCTAGTTATTTTAATAAGTGGCAAAACCCGCGCGACATTCGTCGTTAGAAACTGGGCCGGCATTACGCGGAACTGTAAGGCGTAAAGGGGTCTGGAATTGCGAAATTTTATGGTTTCATCGGCGTAATGAAATCTCCGGTAGACCGTATATTGAAGTATATCGTTGTAATGAAATCGAACGGATCTTTGTCAATTAAAAACAATAAGCTGGAGAGTCAGATGACTTTTCTCTTATAAAAGATCTTAGAGAGGACTGTGAAGCAGAAATTTAAAACAAACATCATTTGCGATGGCACAAGACGAAAAAATGTTTTTTTTTTTGTAAATATTGCGCGATTGCAGCTGAAAATAGTTTGTATTTTGACAAGTATGTTGCGGTGTAAGAATTCCACTACCATATATCATCCCATAGGTGTCGTTCGGGACCACAGAGGAAAGCTGAACCAGGACATGGGCAGCATCTGACAAATAACAACTGAATCAAAACTATGGCAAATTTCTCCCCCTATGAGATAATTTATGGGGGAGGCCTATATTCAGCAGTAGATTTTTAATAGCCCGTAACGATATGGTAAGTATACTGAAATAATTATAAGGAAAAAGTAAGATTTAAAGTACATGGAAGGATTGCTTTTCTGCCCAGGAGTCCGTCTTTGTAGGTGTACCGCACTCTTACTTAAAATTGCCAGCCACTTACTATTAGGTTTTCAGAGCAAATTTCGGTCTAAGTGGACAGTTTTATTCGAGATTAGTCACGCAGGATGAGATTATGGTGCATGAGTGTGTGTGCATGTACCACTTGTACACTCTCTATTTCCTCACTCTTACTCTTACAGTCCGATGGACCGGTAATCCGACACGACCGGAAAAAGTTCAGGCGCGGCACCAACGGTTTAACATGCTTTTTACTTAACCCCCTATAAGGGTATGAAACAACGCCAACCTTACTCTGGGCTGATACGGAGAATTTCTTGACAGAAGACCTCAAAAAAGATTTTGGGACGACCTGGGATTCGAACCCGTAATTCGAACTCGAGAACGTAACGTAACGTACCTAACGTTACGTTCTGAAACGACCGCTAGGCGAAGCAGTCAAATCACTAGAACAGTAATAATCGTAGGAAATGTAGAAGGATCATCAGTACACGAAGCGCAGGTGTCGTGTCGTGACACTTTCGTTAGTGGGCTGGCGCGGACGCAGCCATTACGTCGTCCGCGACCGTGACCAAGGTCGCACGCCATTTTGTTTACATTGCTAATAGCTGATTGCTTTCCGCGAAACGCTTGACGCATCACGGTTTTGTAGTGAGAAGTTGAAAATTCTACATTTTTGTTTACTATTAGATTAATACCACTTGTATTAATGTTAAGACAGAAGTAATTCGCACAGTAATTATGAAATTAATCAGATTTCGTTAATAAAGTTAATGATGATAATGATTTCTTATATTTACGCGAACACTACAAATTTAAACAAAATTAATTTTTTACAGATTTTATCGCGTAATCGTAATAAGCTAATGCTCTTTAATATTCTCGACGTTTCGAGCACTTTACAGCACCCATGGCCACGGGGATGACTGAGGTGTTCGACATCCCAATAGCAACCTGCAGATAAAAAATCTAGTAAAAATAATTTAATATATGCGATAAAACTAGTTTTATTTAAATGGTCATAATGATTAAGTTTACTTCGTTTAGGGGATTCTTTTTCGATTAGGAGGCCTTTAGGTTCGTACAGTACAATACAGTCTCAAACAGGTTTTATTATTGCAGTGTAATGGTGATACCAAAACAGAAGTAAAAAAAAACAAAGTTCAGGTGACGCTCTTCAGACTTTTTATTTAGATTTTAATGAAACTAGGATATTTAGAGAATTTGTTTTGGGAACGAACGTATTTCCTTCGCAGAATTTCAGTTTCATTAAGCTATTATCTGCTATTAAGAATTTTTTAATTCTGGAAATCGGAACAGGAAACGTAGATAAAAACAGTAATCGTAAATTTTTGGTTCTAATTTTCTATGATAATAGGTATTTAGTGGCTTAAATAAAATTTATTATTATTAAGTAGTAATGAGCGATGGTACCTCCAGCGCTGTGCTCTCGCCACAATAAAAGATGGTTAGGTAACTCATCCGTGCACAAACCGACGACCCTGAGCCGTATGAAGCCTTATGCTAAAGGGACAAACATCATCGAACAATAACAGGTCCGCTTTTAAATTTCCCAGTATAAAAGCAAAGTTCAATCCCCGTAGGAAACACTGTATGTAAAACGCAATTCTAAGCCGTAGGGAAAATATCTTGAGGAAACTCGGATTACTCTCAATTTATATTAGTCACTGCGTAGCAGGGACTCCTGCTCGAACGCCCGCTCGTAAATAAGAAGCCTGAGTCTAGTAGTGATAAATATGTAGCCTAACTCTAAATAACGAGGGCCCGAGCCGGAACTTCAGTCGCACTTTTGATCATTAGGCCAAATTGACAGTCACCTATCAGACATATGCAGTCGCAAACAGAAACACAGGCATCCTAACATATCGCATTTTTTTAAAGAACTGTAAGTAAATAATAAGCACAGACTAGATAGAGAAACTGACGTTTCAGACCGCCATATCACGTATATTGTCTTTGAACCGTATGCAAGAATTGAATATGACTTTTTTATACTTATATATGTAACGTAATGCACTCTGAAACACAACACTTTCCAAACATTTTCCGAAATTTCACCCTGATATTGCTTTATTTGTGGATAAAGGTAAAGATGATCGAAGCAAGCACTTTTATCAACACGAAATAAGCAATGACGGGTGAGTGACATTGACATCACAAAATGGCGCGCTTGGAGTTTACGGGGGTGAAGAAGGCTAAAGAGAGGCGCGGAACGTCAGATTAAATTCTTGCAATGTCATTCTATATGAACCATTTTTTTTGTTAGGACATTACCTGGCGTGATAATAAGCTACAGTCCTTCACGACTCTACTGCTGAACATAGGCCTCCCCCAAGCAGTCCACAAAGCACGGTCTTAAACCACCTTCATCCATTCAATGGGGGGCCACACCCTGCACTCCGTTTAACGGTACAAATACTAAACTTCCTTTAAGTTAGGGATCAGTAAGCTGAAGTGGCAATAGGCAGGTCATTTAGCTCGAAGAAGGCAATCGATTAGAAGGAAATGGCCAATTTCCGGTAAGCGGAAAATGATTTTTTATAAGAAAATTACCGTATAGTACGACTGTCACTTAGTCCGTAGTGTAGTGATTAGTGACATCAGGTGTGGAAGTGTTGGGTTTAATTGTGACGGTTTTACAAATTATCGTAGACACTTATATATGGCATTATTTTACATGGGTACTTAGCTTAAATTTCTACGCTTTTTGTGTGGAAGTGCTCTTTAAACTAGGTGATAATGTACCCCATTTTATTTTTACAAGCTACTATTGTCAAGTTAAATTTTCATATCCTTATTTTATGAATTTCAGAAAAGTATATAGTAACGAGTATATAGTAAAAAGTATAGAAGTAGAGACGACTCGGATGCAAAAATCTAAAATTCAATAACATGTGGTTTTATAAAATACAAATTATTATTCGTAAAGAAGCCTGTCAAATAGTGCCCGCATATTTAAGAGTTAACTTTTATAACTTTTATAAATTAGTAAACTTTTATATAAGAGTTGTTTAAAGTTATAGCCTATATACGTCCCATTACTGGGCACAGGCCTCCTCTCATTTCTGAGAAGGTTTAGGACAAGGAAATGTCCGTTGCGCTGACCCAATGTGTGTTGGCGAACTTCATATGTCTTCGAAATATTTTTTTTTATTTCTCAGACATGCAGATTTTCCCACAATGTTGTCCTTCACCGCTGTGCACGTGGTAAATAAGCACACAAAATTGCAATTAACAATCATTGGTGCCTTCGGGGATCGAACCCGGGTTGCTCGTGTACTGTGAAATTTACAGCGAGCGCTTACCCCCTGAGCTACCGCGACGCAGATTGAAATCCATCGAATTCTAATTTATTTTTAACACGCGTTGATTAGCTTCGCGTATCTATCTATCTATGTATGTAACGGAATCTTTTAACGTAATTTTCACCAACTTGTGAACGGTTGATTGAACTTCAAAATTTGAACTCGTATCGAGGCCCGATTACAACATTTTTATACGTGGCAGAGCCACGCTGCTGCTATGTTATGGTTGTAGCACGAATGGGTCGGCTAGACCGGGGAAGGACCACAGTCTCACAGAATACCAGAGTGAAATAGCAGCTTAACGCTGCTGTGTTTCGTACGTAAGTGTAGAGATCCGGAGACCCTTTGTTACTGCAAAAGAGGCATTCCTTCTCAGTCCTAACGGGTTACAATGCATCTGCGTTGTGACTTTTAATCGAGGATAAATGTAAATGTCTATTAGCCACAGAATCCACTTACTATCAGGTGGACTGTGTACTCGGTTGTCAGTCTTATTATATATCAAAACAATATTTTAATAACTATGACCCCGTGTTCCCACTAAGGTCATCCCAGCTGATATCAAAAGATAATCAAAAGGTGTTGTTTAAGTTTTCTTAGACTCTAATATTCCCTATTAGTATTTTAATCTTGAAACCACACAAAAAGTTACATAATAACAACTGTAATGCACTAATGCCAACATTAGAGACAATTTGCAAATGGAACTAAAACAAGCTGTCAACAACAGAGATGCACGTTAACTGGAACGAGTAACGCTTGGTAAACGCCGCGGTTAGCACATCTTGTTTGTTTGTCCTTTTAACAACAATTGAACGTCATACGTAGTAGCCATAACATTAATTAAGAATTCATTTTTATTTATAATCTATACTACATTTAGCTTCTTATCGTTATGGGCTATTAATGTCCACTGCTGCACATAGGCCTCCCCATCCCCTCCACTCCTATAGATTGCCTCATAGGTGGATACTTGCCATAGTTGCCACGCTTGGCAAGCACATTAGCAAGTGCAGTTTTTTTTATTTTTAGTCGTTATCAGGAAGACGCTGCTGCTCATCTATTGATTTGTTTCTCACTGTCACCTCTTACAACCAGCGTCGCCAGGCGTCCGGATAAAGTCGGACACAGTCAGGCTTATTGGTTGCGTGTGCGGCCAAATAAAACTTTGTCCTGCCTGTCTGGATTTTGTTAGATTTTAAGAAGATTTATAGATTTATAGACTTATACGTGGTAGAACCATGCTGCAGTTATATTAGTAGTGTAGTTGTAGCACGATGGCTTAATACTTAATAGCTTAATGCTATTGTGTTTCGATGTTTGTCGCCCTATCCTATAAAAAAACGATTTTATGGTATGATGCAAAGCCTTGCTTTGCTTTAAAAATAATTTATCGTGTATATACTAAGACTAAAAACTTTAAGTTATCCGGCCGTTTTTACCCAAATGTCCGGCTAACCAGGCTGGTATGTCCGGGTTTTCGGTTTTAAAACCTGGCAACTCTACTTACAACATCCACGGGATGATATGGGATAGTAGATATTTTTACTCCACCACTACACGGTAAAAGCACAAAGTCGTTAATTACGTTTTTACCGTGTACTTTTTAAAAAGTTTATGTGTGTGGTTTTATTTTTATTTTTATTACACTATGTTATCAATCGACACAGCTCTTCAGAGCAACGTAAGGACGTGTAATAATATTAGTCTAGTCAACTTCTATTTACGATCCTAGCCTCAGGAACATTCAATGTTACTTCTTGGGTTAGATGGCGCCACGATCAATAGCAACAGGTCGGGGGTGGCGCCTTGTTCCACTGACCTCAACAAACCTATCATGCTACCCACGACCTTAACTTCGCGCATTACGAGGCAGTATCCCTTGGCAGGTGCGAGAGCATATGTCGTTAGTGGAGAGAACGACTTACTAACGTATGTCTCGAAAAATAGAGTTTGTATTTTATTGGAGTGTCGCTCGTAATGTAGATAAATATTCGTCTGTGAAGAAAATTGTTTCAGCACGGCGAGTGGGCTGTTTTTTTTTTTATTATTTTGCTTCTTTTTGTATCAATAAACAACGTTCTTTACTGGGTTTCTTTGTAACTGAAATTTCGACAGTTAATACAGTATGAAAACGTCAACTTATACGATAAGCAATCTTTTTCCAGCTGTTATCTTTTATAGTAACCGTGTAGTGGTGGTGTACGAATTTCAACTACCCTACATGATCCAGTGGCTGTCGAGAGATGCGACAGAGGGAAACGGGAGATGGATAGCAGCATTTTCCTCATAACAACTTAAAATTAAAAAAAAGCTGCGGTTTCGACACCACTGCTACGAGTGGCAACTATGGCAAAATATGAGGCAATCTATGGGGGCGGCCTATGTTCAGCAGTTGATTTCTACAGGCTGTAATGGATATTATGATATTATGTTTCAGTTAGTATGGTGTGGGAAATTAAAAAATTAAAAATTATATGGGATTATATGGGAGTAAGTGAGACATCCTTTAAGTAAATATATACTTGTGGCAGGATGTCCCGCTCTTCTATAGCTAGAACTACATTTTTTGTTTATTATTTAACTAACTTTAATTACATTTATTAAACACAAAAAAAAATACAAGAAACTAAACTTACATTTATTTAATAAGGGTTTTGTATAAGTGTGTGTGTGTGTGTGTGTGTGTGTGTGTGTGTGTGTGTGTGTGTGTGTGTGTGTGTGTGTGTGTGTGTGTGTGTGTGTGTGTGTGTGTGTGTGTGTGTGTGTGTGTGTGTGTGTGTGTGTGTGTGTGTGTGTGTGTGTGTGTGTGTGTGTGTGTGTGTGTGTGTGTGTGTGTGTGTGTGTGTGTGTGTGTGTGTGCGTGTGCGTGTGCGTGTGCGTGTGCGTGTGCGTGTGCGTGTGCGTGTGCGTGCGCGTGCGCGTGCGCGTGCGCGTGCGCGTGTGCGTGTGTGTGTGTCTGTGTGTGTCTGTGTGTGTCTGTGTGTGTCTGTGTGTGTAAAGTTTATTTACTAACTTTTAATGATGCCTCGACCTCATCATAGTTAAGTTTGAGAAGCCATTCTGTGACCTTTTTGAGCTCATTAGAATTCAGTGAATAAATGTTTAGTTTTTTATTGACTACGTTGTATAAAAAACCAGCCTGTCTTTTAAATTGGTGACTAGCAAAATTTGTCTTAACTAAAGTTAATTCAAAAACTTTTACTCGTCTATTACTACTTTTGCAGTTGTAGAAAGTTGTTTTGTATATTGTTAACAATAAATTTAAAATGTACCTATAACTTAACTTAACACTCAATAAACCGCTGAGTAAATTTCTTCTGTTCTGGGAAATGTACGATGATTTATACCAAAGCTGATTCGTCGAGTTCGGCAATGATTTTCATGTTGTTTCCCGGCGAATCAATGCAAAGTTGAAAAACTTTGTCAAACAAATATTGTTTGCTAGCAATGCGCCCCGGCTTCGCACCGGTGATTTCTGGATCTCGACAACAGCGCCATCTATCAGCTCAAAATGTGAATCACAACCATCTAGGCACCCACTAGAATACACAAACAAAAATTTCATCAAAATCGTGCGAGCCGTTTTTGAGTTTTAGCGAGACTAATAATCTTTTTTACCGTCTGAAAAAAATAGGGTGTAACAGGTGAACGGAATAGAGGTCCATAGCACTGATATTTCACATTTTTTTTTCTTTTCCATTGACATATTATGAACCTAAAAAATTATATGAAAATTTTATTATACTACACATTGAATAAAATTTTCATATTTTATTATATGAAAATTTAATTCAGTGTGTAGTGTTCGCGTAAATTTAAGAAAACATATTATGAAATGGATTTATCAATAAATACTGCTATAAACTATAAATACCACAGAATCGCCCACCCGCTCCAATTTGTTTTTGTATAATTTTTATTGACATACATGGTATATACTATATTTTATTTTATTTTTAAGACCATAAAGCAAGTTTACTTTTGCCACAATAGCTCACCACGCTATGGGTTGGCACTTTTGGCAGAGAATGCCGACGGGCATTAAGCCAATTGTTACCTTAGTTGTAAGATGTTCAATAAATAATAAATAAGGACGAGAATTTAATTAAACTGCTATAGAAATATGTGGGCGATTGTGAAAGTGTGTGTGCTCGTGCAGATCTATGATAGCATTTATACATTACACACAGAATTCCTAATCGCTAATTCCTCGCATAAGTAGGCCTCAATTACACCGACGCGTAATTTTCTACATTGTTGTTACAAAAATAGTTCCAATTATTGCATGTTACGTTAATATGAATTAATAATAACGTTCTGTTGCATAAGGCAGTGTCTATATTGTTTAATTTATATAGTTGTTTTATCATCCGCCTGAAAAATATCTACTACTCGACATGGTACTTGCTATTTGCTATAATCACCATGTTTGAAACTTCTACTTATTTTTTAAGGTCAAAGTAAAATAATTAACAATGTACTTTTGTATTTAACACTGTACTTTAAGTTTGTTCTGCTTAGATCGAAACAAAATTATTAATTAAATGTTGAAGTTAGCCGTCGTTAATTACGAGATCATGACGTCAAACACCTAAGACCTCCCCCCCCCCCTAAAGTTATCAAAGTTTTATTCTAAACTAGCCATTCACCGTAAAGTTTTATTCTAAACTAGCCATTCGCCCTGGCTTCGCACGGGTGATTTCTGAAACTCGACAATAGCGCCACCTAACGAGTTCAATTGAGTTTCTAAACCATCCAGGGACGCACTCAAATACACACAAAAATCATTCCGATTCCGAATTCAAATTTTAGCGAGAGTAACGGATAGCAATTGATTTGTTGTATACTCAAAGTATTATAGAGAATCTTGTTTTATATAGTTTTACGAAGCCTGCACTTTAGTACAAACAAGTTTAGATTTATAACGCGGGTTAAAATTATAAATATCACTTATTTTATCAAGGGTATTCAAATAGCTTCTAACATAAATAATATTATTTGTTTATTTATTTGCACTTTATTGCACCTTAATAAAAAGAATTACAAAGGGCGGACTTATGGACGCCACACACGGGTAGTTCAACTCTGGTCATTCCAACTGATCAGTTCAAACTAAAACTGTAAATTTCCTTTAAAATATCGGATTATCGATATATCGATAAATAAACTTAACTAACTAACTAAAAAACTCCGTAATTGATATATTTATAATTATCTATATATCGAAAATCCAATATTTAAAAAAATATCACCAGTTTTAGTTTTTAAGTGATCAGTTAGATGATCGTTTATGGCGATCATTAATGCCTTTAGACATTCTCTCCCAGTCAACCCGGTATTTTGTGGAATGTATTGTTATTATAATGGTTGTAGCACGATTGGATCGACTCGATTTGAGGACCACGCTCTCACAGAATACCTGCGTGGAATAACAGCTTAATACTGCTGTATCGTATGGTGAGTGTAGGGAACCGGGGACACTTTTTATTGGAGGCGAAGCATTCCTTTGTCGTCTGAAGTGGCAACGCATCGGCATTTTGATTTGTAATCGAGGATGATGGGCCACAGCATCCACTTACCATCAAGTGGGCTGTGTTCTCGGTTGTTACTATTATATATATATATATATATATATATATATATATATATATATATATATATATATATATATATATATATATATATATATAAATATATACTTCTTAAATTTTTAAATGTTTAAAACCATAACTTTCGTCTTACTTGCATTCACTTTCATACCTATTTTTTTTAATGATCTGTTCATTAATGTAACCATCATTTGCAACTCGGCCGCCGACGACGCAAGGATAACTTGATCATCGGCGTACAAAAGGCATTTGACGGTTAACTCACCCATTCTTAACCCGCATTCTTTATCTTTCAAATTTTCCGAACAACTATCCATAAATAGGTTAAACAACCACGGGGAAGCTACACAGCCCTTTCTGACACCTTTATGGATGCCAAACCAGTCCGAGTAGGCCCCGTTGATCCTAACACATGCACTCGAGTCCCTATATCTAAAACAATGTTAAGCAATTAATGCTAAAACTAATTTCATCCTAAGACTTAAGGATTTTCTTATAGCGCCAGTACGTAGCGTGCTAGCAACGTATTTGTTTAAATGTATTGTGTTGTAGAAAGCGAATGAAAATTTTGTTAAATGAGGAAAGTTTTAATTAACTCGAACTGTTGGAGATTAAAACGCTCTTAAAATAAGAAGTAGATATTTTTTTTTTGTTCGCATTATAAAGTGGTTATTATTTTTAATTTAACTTTCAGGTATTTCAATCAAACTGATGCAGAGTTTCTAATCTAAATCTGTATTTGCTTTGTATTTAAAAACTTTTTAATATTGGTTGTTAAAGCGTTCTGATAAATTGAACAGGCACTATATTAATTTTACTGTGACCGCTTTTAACGTAAATTAAAAAATATAGAACAAGCATGACAAACGAGCACATAGTCCACTTGATGGTAAGTGGATACCGTGGTCCATAGACATCTCATCTATCCTCGATTAAGAATCAAAATGCAGATGAATTACCACCCTTATGATCGAATGCCTTGTTTCCGGTAAAAAGGGTCTCCGATTCTATACACTCACTATAAGAAACACAGCAGCATTGAGCTGTTATTATACGCTGGTATTCTGTAAAATCATGCTCCTTCCCTGGCTGAACAGACCCATTATTGCTACATACATAATTAAACTGCAGCATAGCTCTACCACATAAAACCCAGTACCTGTTTTTCCTGGTTCTGGAATGTTCAATAATAGGTAACCAGTTTGTAGGGCACTATTTGTGCTTGGGAGTCTGACTGGATGTGACCGCCCTCGTGAGTCCCCGTCGTTGCTCTGTGTAGTTTAGATCAGGCATTCACGTGACGGTTACTACAACATCTATAGGAAGCCATGACGTTACTATAGTTTACTTATACCGGGACTCACCAATCAAGACTGTATTGTGAATTCTCTGGGACCGCGATATATATACGCGATACGCTCTTATACCGTCCAACATTAACACTTAAGGGGAAATATAACCTCAAATAGCTTAGCAAGATCCTGCGTTATGCCGAAAGCATTGCAGCATTAATTTTGAAATAAATATATTATGGTAAAGTTGAGGATTAATGTTAAGGACTATGTTAGACGAAAACACGATTCCGTAAAATTTTCTCGATAGAAAAAAATCCAAAGTTACCTCCAAACTGAACAATAAACCGCTGTTATTCATAAAATACTTTAAATAGGATCATGAAACTCTTTTAACTATAAAACAGTGCTTATGTTATTTACTTTTTTTTAAATACCATTATTTTCACCGCAAAAAGAAATTACCTAAACGATCGGCGTCTTGAAGCTTGATACCTGCCGCCCAGTTTGTATCGTTTCGGCTTTTGAAAGAGGAAGTTGTGTCGCTTATGATCAGAATACACATTACACAACAGGCCGACGTAAAATTAAAATTGGAAATAACCGTAATATAAATAAGAAGCGACTGGGTTGGCGTTAAGAAACAGGCATAAATATGATAAACCATTAGGTTTATCATATTTATGCCTGTTTTTTAACATCATTTCATTAGAAATAAGTATCTAACGACCTACCTACTTACAGTATTAGTGATTACAAACATGTTGTCGGTACATAGCATACGACGCGCGGGGAAGTGGGAGCGAAATTAGAATTTGAGCTGACTTACTCCTTAAATATCAAAATACACAAGACTTTAGGCTCATTTTTCACCCATAATCAGTGCCGTCTTTAGGATCAACGAGGCTATGGGCCAAGGTACTGGCTGGGGCCTATGTAAGGGATGGAAAATCCTTAAATTTTAACTTTATCATTTTTCAGTTTACAATAACGCAATAGGCTAAATCGTAACCCCGTCTCTTAACACCCCACATATGAGAGTTATATATATATATATATATATATATATATATATATATATATATATATATATATATATATATATATATATATATATATATATATATATATATATATATATATATATATAAATATATACTTCTTAAATTTTTAAATGTTTAAAACCATAACTTTCGTCTTACTTGCATTCACTTTCATACCTATTTTTTTTAATGATCTGTTCATTAATGTAACCATCATTTGCAACTCGGCCGCCGACGACGCAAGGATAACTTGATCATCGGCGTACAAAAGGCATTTGACGGTTAACTCACCCATTCTTAACCCGCATTCTTTATCTTTCAAATTTTCCGAACAACTATCCATAAATAGGTTAAACAACCACGGGGAAGCTACACAGCCCTTTCTGACACCTTTATGGATGCCAAACCAGTCCGAGTAGGCCCCGTTGATCCTAACACATGCACTCGAGTCCCTATATCTAAAACAATGTTAAGCAATTAATGCTAAAACTAATTTCATCCTAAGACTTAAGGATTTTCTTATAGCGCCAGTACGTAGCGTGCTAGCAACGTATTTGTTTAAATGTATTGTGTTGTAGAAAGCGAATGAAAATTTTGTTAAATGAGGAAAGTTTTAATTAACTCGAACTGTTGGAGATTAAAACGCTCTTAAAATAAGAAGTAGATATTTTTTTTTTGTTCGCATTATAAAGTGGTTATTATTTTTAATTTAACTTTCAGGTATTTCAATCAAACTGATGCAGAGTTTCTAATCTAAATCTGTATTTGCTTTGTATTTAAAAACTTTTTAATATTGGTTGTTAAAGCGTTCTGATAAATTGAACAGGCACTATATTAATTTTACTGTGACCGCTTTTAACGTAAATTAAAAAATATAGAACAAGCATGACAAACGAGCACATAGTCCACTTGATGGTAAGTGGATACCGTGGTCCATAGACATCTCATCTATCCTCGATTAAGAATCAAAATGCAGATGAATTACCACCCTTATGATCGAATGCCTTGTTTCCGGTAAAAAGGGTCTCCGATTCTATACACTCACTATAAGAAACACAGCAGCATTGAGCTGTTATTATACGCTGGTATTCTGTAAAATCATGCTCCTTCCCTGGCTGAACAGACCCATTATTGCTACATACATAATTAAACTGCAGCATAGCTCTACCACATAAAACCCAGTACCTGTTTTTCCTGGTTCTGGAATGTTCAATAATAGGTAACCAGTTTGTAGGGCACTATTTGTGCTTGGGAGTCTGACTGGATGTGACCGCCCTCGTGAGTCCCCGTCGTTGCTCTGTGTAGTTTAGATCAGGCATTCACGTGACGGTTACTACAACATCTATAGGAAGCCATGACGTTACTATAGTTTACTTATACCGGGACTCACCAATCAAGACTGTATTGTGAATTCTCTGGGACCGCGATATATATACGCGATACGCTCTTATACCGTCCAACATTAACACTTAAGGGGAAATATAACCTCAAATAGCTTAGCAAGATCCTGCGTTATGCCGAAAGCATTGCAGCATTAATTTTGAAATAAATATATTATGGTAAAGTTGAGGATTAATGTTAAGGACTATGTTAGACGAAAACACGATTCCGTAAAATTTTCTCGATAGAAAAAAATCCAAAGTTACCTCCAAACTGAACAATAAACCGCTGTTATTCATAAAATACTTTAAATAGGATCATGAAACTCTTTTAACTATAAAACAGTGCTTATGTTATTTACTTTTTTTTAAATACCATTATTTTCACCGCAAAAAGAAATTACCTAAACGATCGGCGTCTTGAAGCTTGATACCTGCCGCCCAGTTTGTATCGTTTCGGCTTTTGAAAGAGGAAGTTGTGTCGCTTATGATCAGAATACACATTACACAACAGGCCGACGTAAAATTAAAATTGGAAATAACCGTAATATAAATAAGAAGCGACTGGGTTGGCGTTAAGAAACAGGCATAAATATGATAAACCATTAGGTTTATCATATTTATGCCTGTTTTTTAACATCATTTCATTAGAAATAAGTATCTAACGACCTACCTACTTACAGTATTAGTGATTACAAACATGTTGTCGGTACATAGCATACGACGCGCGGGGAAGTGGGAGCGAAATTAGAATTTGAGCTGACTTACTCCTTAAATATCAAAATACACAAGACTTTAGGCTCATTTTTCACCCATAATCAGTGCCGTCTTTAGGATCAACGAGGCTATGGGCCAAGGTACTGGCTGGGGCCTATGTAAGGGATGGAAAATCCTTAAATTTTAACTTTATCATTTTTCAGTTTACAATAACGCAATAGGCTAAATCGTAACCCCGTCTCTTAACACCCCACATATGAGAGTTCAATAAATAAATTTTTTGAATCTAAAAAACTAATACCCCACCAATTCTAATTTAAATAAAATTGAATGAAAACCATATATTATAATCTATACAAAGAACAATACTTATATTTATTCATATACAAATATATGAAAGTGACGTCATCCGTGACATCATAGCCTATAACAGCATTGGTTAGCGAGCCACTGCATACCAATCTATAACTACAGCGCGATGCTGCGCCAAATCTTGTTTAATAAACAAGGGCTATCGGTTTTTCTTCGAGGAAGTGCCGTAAACTGTCCCCGCTGTATTAGATCGGACTACAATATTTCGTCGTTCCGGATCGACCTCAGTTCTCAATGGCTTCTCAAACGAACACTTGGCATTTCAACTTATTTCTTAATTCATTTTTACTTTACAATTAACTTATTTGCTTTGTTTTAAATACCCGTAATTTTAGCCATGCATACATTTAATTTCTTACAATTTACAATTTTCGTATATTTTAATTTCTTTAAACAAACGATTAAATGTAATGTTTATAATGCCATGTAAACGTTTTCTCAATTACAATATTCAAACTAACGCGCCAAAATCTTCATTCGGATTCTTACGCATGCGCGCTCTTGCGCGCAAGCAGAAGCGCGATTGTTTTGAAAGAAACTTGTTTAAGCTTGCTTTTGTTTTTGGTGAGAAAATGAATAGTCAACGTCCGTGTTTCGACACGTGAAACAGCCAGCAGGTTCATTACCAGATTTTCACGCGATGTAGCAACAGTTAATTTAGTATTGTTTATCGAATCATTTGAAGTACATCAAAATCATGAATCGTGTTTATGAAAGTGGTGCTGCAAAAAAACGAAAAGCGAAAGAAGAACAAAAGAAAATAGACAAGTTACCAAAAATTACTGGATTTTTAAAACAATATGACATTACTAGTAAGTAATACTATATATTATTTGAATTAAGAGTGATTAGTTCATTAATTGAGTCCTATAACCTCATTGTTGTTCGCATGTAGCAAAAGTTTTTTTATGAAAAGTCGATTTAATATCATTTTTATGAAATTAATTTATGAAACAAACCGTGCTAACAGTATGATAATAAGATCATTGCATTTTATTTATTAGGCAAAAATGATGAAACGCCAAAAGGTACCGCCGATTTACAGGAAAATGTTATTCAAAACGAATCAGTCGATTTGAATCCTTCAGAACAGTCGGAATTATCAGTAGCTACACAAGTTCTTATAAATCATAGAACAGAAGGTAAATAAAGAGTTTCAAATTGTAAATATTTAGATTCTAAAAAAGCTGAATAATTTTAAATATTTTTTTCAATTAAAAGCGATTTACAAAAATATATTTTATTTTAATAGAGGAGGCAGCATTGAGAAGCACGTCAGAAAAAATTGAAAGTTATTCGACTGATATTGCGTTATGGGGCGAAATCAACGAGAAGTTACGATTATACTGGTTGCAAAAAAATCCAGGTTTATGCAGCAATAAGGATAAAGATTTCTCAAAATCTGCACGGATTTACCAAGAAGGAGATAAACAAAAAGTGAGAACTCTAAACAAATCATTATTTCAATTGAAACTACAAAATAATGAAATAGTAGAGCGTGAGTGGTTATCGTATTCGCCATCAACTGGACGTATATATTGCTTTGTATGTCGACTTTTTTCATCTGAAAAAGATCAATTTACATTTTACGGATTTAATGATTGGAAACACCCAGAGCGAATTACGGAGCATGAGCAAAGCAAAGCTCATAAACAAACTTTAACTATTTATTCTAAACGGAGAAGAGAAACTGGTAGTTTAGAAAATGCATTAACGATTCAACAAAAAAATGAGAAAAATTATTGGATTCAAGTATACGTCGAATAACTGACACTATAAAGTTTCTTGCTTCACGAGGTCTCGCTTTTCGAGGGGAGAACGAACGATTCGGATCTAGTCAAAATGGCAATTACTTAGGTATTTTAGAATTACTGAGCGAATATGACCCTTTCCTTAAAGAGCACATTAATACCTACGGAAATAAAGGACATGGAGTAACATCATACTTATCAGCTAATATTTGTGAGGAATTTATAGGCCTTATGGGGGAAAAAGTTCTTGCTTGCATTATAAGTGAGTTGAAGAAGGCAAAATATTATTCTTTTTCTGTGGATTCTACGCCGGACATCACTCATCTAGATCAATTAACGTTCACCGTGCGCTACGTTACCGATCAGGGGCCTATCGAACGTTTTTTAATGTTCGTTCCTATAGAAGGTCATAATGCCGAATATTTAACAGAGGTTGTAGTCAAATTTTTTAAAGATAATGATATTGATATAAATGACTGTAGAGGTCAATCTTATGACAACGCATCGAATATGTCTGGACGCTATTCAGGACTGCAAACCAGGATAAGGGAAATCAATAAGTATGCTGATTATATTCCTTGTGCCGGGCACTCGTTAAATTTAGTCGGCGTTAAGGCAGCTGAATGTGTTAATGCAGTCGTTAAGTATTTCTATATCGTACAAAATTTGTACACATTTTTATCAGGATCGACTTATAGATGGCAAAAACTATTGTCATATTTAGGAACGAAAAAAAAAGTCGTTAAATCTTTATCCGCTACTCGATGGTCAGCCCGAGCTGATGCAATCATCGCTCTTTTCACAGGTCATACAGATATTACGAAAGCTCTAGATGATTTATCAAAGGATGATACGCAGTCTAACGAGACTAGACTTGAAGCTAAGACCATTTTAAAGCAAATTACAAAATT
Source organism: Parnassius smintheus behrii (assembly GCA_036936625.1). Taxonomy (NCBI): domain Eukaryota; kingdom Metazoa; phylum Arthropoda; class Insecta; order Lepidoptera; family Papilionidae; genus Parnassius; species Parnassius smintheus. Next base: position 7,009,921 of record JAUPFT010000006.1, read on the forward strand.
TGAAAATGTCTTTATAACTGTGGTATGGCACGAAATCTTGACACGTATTAATGATACATCTAAAAATTTACAAAAAGAAAATATGGATTTGTATATAGCATGCAGTCTTTTAAATTCCTTAGAATTGTATTTATTGGATATCAGGGATAAATTCGATGAGTTTTTAGAAAAAGCAAAAAGCTTTACTGATATCTGCGAAAGTGAATCTACATCTGAGCCAAGAAATCGAAGAAGAAGCGTAAAACTTACTCGCTTTGAAGGAGAGAGTGAACATACACAATTTACTGGAGATGAAAAGCTCAAAATAGAGATTTTTTATCCGATAATCGATTCACTTTGTTCCAATTTGAAAACCAGAAAAACTGCTTACGAAACGGTGAATGATAACTTCAAGTTTTTTACTGCTCTACCAAACATGACATACGAAGGAATAAAAGAATGCTGCGAAAAGCTTGCCAGAAAATATGATCAAGACATTTCTGCAGAAAATTTAATATCAGAATGTTTACATTATAAACATTATCTTCGTGATACACGAAAGAACGAAGAATTATTTATTCCTGATCTATACTTGCAACTGAAGAAAGAATTTCTGACGTCTACATTCCCAAATATTGAAATAAGTCTCCGAATATTCCTTACCCTAATGATCACCAATTGTGCTGGTGAACGATCATTTTCTAGATTAAAGTTGATAAAATCCGATCATCGAAGCACAATGTCACAGTCACGATTGAATCATCTAAGTTTAATGAGTATAGAATCGGACTTATTAAAATCGATTGATTTTGATGAACTCATATCTAATTTTGCTGCGAAGAAATCGAGAAAAAAAGTTTTTTAAGCTGTATATAATTACTGTTATTTTAGTGCAAAAATAAATTTTTAAACAAATTTTCTAAATCTTGTTTCTATTTTACCAAGTGTGTGATTTGATATTTTTCTTATTATGTTATAAAATTTGTTGTTGTATATCGAAAATTTTCAGAATTGTGGGGCCCCTGCCTACCTCGGGGCCTCGGGCCAGGGCCCTGCGGGCCCTGCCTTAAAGACGGCACTGCCCATAATCTCTACTAGGAAATACTAAGAACACTTCTACGTTTGTTAGATTCATTATATTTTTCCTTTTTCTTTTCTAGTTATTTCCTTTTTCGTACGTTGTTCCGATTCAAAATTAGTAATAAGTTTTTGAAGCATGTGCAGATTCGAATGAGCTGAAATTTGGCATGCTCATGTATTTTGCAGCATAATGCTACCATCAAGCTGAACTGATGATGGACCCGGATGCTGGCCCTCGTAACAACTATTAAGCTTGTTGTTAAAATGATTAAATTTTACATTTCCTTGAAAAGAAATTCTAACCTGCTCCTCTTTTATATAACAGCCGAGTTTCTCTTAAAACGTCGTAAACTGTTGATGTTATACGATTTGGATTACAGGTTACTATGTAATATTCAATACGTACGTTGCAATAAAATGATGTAATCGCTTATAAAAAGGTTGTGTGTCAACAAACTCATTGAGATGTATTCGTGTTGCGGGCCACTCTTCCATAACTTACACCTGTATTTTTCTAAATGAAATTATAGATATATTTTTTAAAGCGTTACGCCCTGACTATGATTTTATCTTGGATCGTGGAGGCAGTTTGCAAACATCGCCGGTGGTATTCCTATGTAAACGAAATGGTAAAGCACAGGGAATAACATCCAGACCCGGAGCAATTATTTGTAGGCCATACAAACACTTCGTCCGTACGGGATTCGTACCCGTGGCCCTTCGCGCCGCAGCACATTGCGAAGCCATTGCGCCCTGGATCCGTCAAAAAATTAGACCTTTTTTACAGGACAAAGGTAACAAACGAGCACGCAGTCCTTCTGATAGTAAGTGATTGCTGTGCATCTACATCTATCTTCGATTACGACTCATGCGGAGGTGTTATCACCTGTGAGGACTAAGGTGGTATGCTTCGTTTCCAGCAAAAATAGTCTTCGGTTCTCTACACTTAAGCTGCTCTATCTCACATTGCTATTATGTGAGAGCGTGATTCTTCCCCGGTCGAGCCGACCCATTCGTGCTACACTATAGGTACTACTAATATAGCTGCAGCATGGCACTACTACGAAAGATGACCTGTATTACTGTTTACTGAAATCTTAGCTTACTTATTTACGCGTATATACATAAAACGTACCCTTACACCTATCATCAAGAGGGATAGGCAGACCTCTTCGTTTATTTAAACACGTAATATATCTCCATATACGTTCTCTTCATTCGCCAAAATCAGGAAGGTTGACTGATTATCGCGGTACCAGACGTCTCTTGCATTTTATACACTGCTGCAGTCTGGATATTTTTTTTTAATAGAAGAGGGGGCAAACGAGCATGCGGCTCACCTGATGTTAAGTGACTACCGCCGCCCATGAACAACCGCAACACCAGGGGAATTGCAGATGTGTTGCCAGCCTTTTAGAAAGGAGTAAGCTCTTTTCTTGAAGGTCCCTAAGTTATATCGGTCCGCAAAAGTCGCCGGTGTTATTCCTATGTAAACGAAATGGTAAACCGCATTTTATGCTATAACATTTTTCTAGCAATTCGAATAATCGTCTCTTTTTATTTTTTCAAAAGTTTAATCATCAGTGATACCACTATTTATAAAAAGGCAACAATGAATACTACAGTAAGAATAATAGGTATACTCCATACATACGATAGTAACAAAAGGACTGTAATGATGAGATAGAGCGGAAACTTATATAGGCTGTAATAGATGGGTAATAAATACATAACACATTTTTTTCCAGTGATCCGCACCAGCTTTGCATGATTTCTGGAGCTCGACAACAGCGCCATATACCGCTCCTACTACAGCTAAGAAAGATTCGGAAGCCCTTATAATCGTTTTATGAAAATCGATCAAGCCGTAAGCAATAAGAAAAAAATTGGTTGACACTGCGGGCCATCCCTGGAACTTACCGCACAATTTCAAATGCAAAGCGCTCCAAATTTCACCAAATGATGTCTTAGAATATGAAATATCGGAATAATTTAAAAAAATCAATTTTTTCAAAACATTTCGTTAATTGGAAATAGGCGCCCTTGCTACCTCAAATGGCTTAGCAAAATCCTCCGTTATGCCGATAATATTGCAGCATTAATTTTGAAATAAATATATGGTAAAGTTGAGGATTGATGTTAAGTACTATATCAGACGAAAACACGATTCAGTAAAAATTTCTCGATAGGAAAAAATCCAAAGTTACCTCCAAGCTGAACAATAAACCACTGGTATTCATAAAATACTTTTAAGTAGATCATGAAACTTTGCATACTAACTGAAATAGTAAGCAGGCAAAGCAGGGCTTATGATTTTTTTAATTCATAAGCCCTGCTTTGCCTGTTCTAAGGCGTCCTGAATCTAGTTCCCTGCTGCCCGACCAGTCTCGCTTCGGATTTCGAACAGGAAAGCTATGTCGCTTAAAATCAGAATACACATTACGCAACAGGATATAACCATAATAAAAATAAGAAGCGACTGGGTTGGCGTAAAGAAACAGGCATAAATATGATAAACCTAATAAAATAAGTATCTAACGACCTATCTACTTTATTAGTGATTACAAACATGTCGGTACATAACATATGCCGCGCGGGGAAGTGGGGGCGAAATTAGAATTTGAGCTGAGGTAGTATTCGCCCTAAGGTTCACAACTCATTAGAGCCATCCGGCACCTCCGAAACTCACCGCCTCGTCGCCAGGCGTCCACTCGTAGTCGACAGGTGGACCACGGGTGGACGCCGCGTTGTCACCGGTAAACCTCGCGTGGTCATCGAGTGGCCCTTAAATCGTACAATAAATTATACTTCCGAACTTCTTCTATAAGTTATTCTTTGTTCATTTTAAAAACAAACAACAATGCGTCCGACATATTCGAAAGGAACACTAGAAATAAAGTGTTGGTGGAGAGCGCCGCATCGCACTCGGGTGAACCGCGCGTTGCCAGCTCGCGCTTCACCCGAGGCAAACATGCCACCAGCGTGCTATCATTGAGTGGTCCACTCGCAGTCCGCGCGTGGACACCTCGCGAGCGAGGCGATCCGGTGATGGTACGGAGTTGATGTAGTGAGCGCAGGCCCATACAAGTCCATACGAAGAATACGAACCGCTTAAGGCGAGGCGATGAGGGTCGGGTGCTGGGTGGCTCTAATGAGCTATGACCTTAACGATATCTCATGACCGAATCAACCTATTTTGACCGGATCGGTGACGATCGACTGCAAGCTTTTGTTTTTGAAATCGATCAGTAGAGACGTTTAAAAGTTAGGTATTCAAAGAAAAGGTTTTTCAAAAATTTTATTTTTGAAATTTCTCAAAACCTACCGGTCCGAATTAGTACACACAATACATACCATCGAAAATTTGTCAGGGTGGCTTCCTGTGACATCAAAACGTCAAGATTTGATGAAAACTCAATTTTCGAAAAACGGGGTAATAAAAATAACTTCCTGATTTTTGAAAATTTTAAATTTTTTTAGCGGGAAGTTAAAAATAAGTAGGTAGATGTGATTGTTGCCTTTGAATTACAGTATGAGCCGGAAAAGATATGATTACAACAATCTCACAACATAGTAATATAACTCTAATGTTTCTCCATAAGATTTTTTTTCAAATATGGCAGTGATCAGGTTATGTTTGGGCTGACATATCCGTTCGAGATTAAAACCCCTAAATGTCTTCCTAAAAGGCTTCGTGGCGCAGTGGCTTAGCAATGAGTTGCACCGCTAAGAGCCGCGGGTTCGAATCCAGCATGGAACAAGTATTTGTATGTAAAGTAGTAAAAATAAAAGTTGCAGCCTATATAAGTCTTACTGCTGAGCACAGGCCTCCCCTCATTTCTGAGAGGATTTTTAGGGCAAAGAAATGCCCGCCGTGCTGCCCCAACGCAGTTCGTGAACTTCACAAGTCTTCGAAATACATTTTTTTCTTATTTTTCAGACTTCTTTGTTTTCCCTCACCTCCGAGCACTTGGTAAATCAGCACTTAAAATTTCAATTAACAATTTCGTTGGTGCCGGCGGGGATCTAACCCGGTTTGCTCACGTTCTGTGTAATTTACAGCGAGCGCTAACCATCTGAACTACAAACGGGTCTATGCTATTTGTATGACTTACAAGTAATTATTTCGGGTCTGAATGTTTGCTTTTGTGAAATTTATTAATATTAACTACCCCCACGATACAGGAGAAATTAAAGTGTGAAAGTAACGTTAAAAAAATAAGAAAATGAATAATAAAGGGTATAAAACAACAACCTAAGTACTTAACGAAAAAAACTTAAAAACTTACTTCTTTAACCGTTTTAATTTCGATACTACGCAAAAACGTTGGACAAGTACATAATAGTTCTGTGATATGCCCTCGCTTAAGTTTAACATTGTTAGGGCTTCTGGGGTTCCCTAACAATGTTATAAGTAATCACCTTAGATGTTACATCAATCGGTTAAGTCGTGCACGTTGTTGGTTGTTAGCAGTCAAGTTAATGTATCTATTTCTTCTAATTGGTTGTCTACTGCGACATATCAACATCAATTCCACCGCTGAAAAACAAGGTACAGAGTATTGTTTCAGTTTCAAGGGTCTCCATGCATGGTGTTATTTTACGGTGGTATTCTGTGGGAGCAGGAAGCATCACTCTATGTTCGATCCCCGCTTAGATTTTAAATAGTATAAGGATGACAAACTAGCACACAGTCCACTTGATGGTCAGACATAGACATCTAAATCTATCCTCGATTAAGAATCAAAATGCAGATGTGTTGTCACCCTGGTGGACTAAGATGGAATGTCTCGTTTCCAGTGACACAGTAGTATTAAGCTACTATTCCATTGTGAATTCTGTGAGAGCATGGTACTAATGAAATTGTTGATTGCAACTTTAAGTGCTGATTTACCACGTGCTCGGCGGTGAAGGGAAACGTCACGAGGTAAACTATACATGTCTGCGGAGTAAAAAAAATATTTTAAAGACATTTGAAAACCACAAACACGCATTGGGGCGTATGGCAGATATTTCTTTGCCCTTAAATCCTTTTCGGAAGTATATAGTTTGTAAATTTACTTTAATTACTTATAGTCTGTGCGATTATGATCCTTCCTCGGTCAAATTGAACTATTCGTGCTACAACCATAATATAACATGGCTCTATTACATAAAATGTATTATAATAAATAATCTATTTGTTTTTTTTTATTATAATCCCCTTAACACCAGATAGAGTGTTGTGGAGGATGCATGGCTCTGGAGATATCTGTATAAATTTCCTCCACCTTCTCATCGGGGTGTGACGAGGTTGGTGCGTATGATGATCTTGAACGAATACAGATTGGTGATTCTGAGTATAAGGTAAACAATCCTTGTCGTACAGTCTAAAATCTAGTCTTGTATCAACGTTCATAATCATAATCATAAATCATTTATTTGCAAGAAATATGGTTGGTACACAAGATGTTAAAGTAACTTATAGCACAGGACGTATTTCACCCTCATTACGGGCATGCAAAATCATAGTAAATTTACAACAATTATTTGAATAAAATTACAATTATTAGAACTATTTGAATAACAATTCATAAGAACTATTTTAATTGCAATTATAACAATCTTTTAAATTTCAGTTATTTAAATTACATGATTACAATTATATAAATTGTTGAATTATTATAATAGACTAAGTCACAAGAAGTAAAAAGAAAGATCTGATGTCTTAGTGGGCACCAAATCGCAAGTGCTATTATTCAAAAAGTCTTTAATAGTATAGAAACTCTCCTGGATTAACCATTTTCGCAAGGCACGACAGAACCTTTTATATGGCAGGTCGGTCATTTCTTTGGGCAAAGAGTTATCTATGTATTAGAGGTGCCATATAAGCACAGTTTTTTTTAAACAGTTCTAGCCTAGGCACAGGCATTTTTAATGGCACGTGGTTAATTTTTCGTTTAAATGTATTGTCGTTAGCGGTGAAGAGATGACTGTGGTATTTAACAAATTGAGCAGTTTCGTAGATGTATATGCAGGGAACAGTTAGTAGATTATTTAATTTAAAGGTCAGTTTACATGATTCCGACCAATCCATGCCGTACAGTGCCCTAATGCATTTTTTCTGTGCTTTAAACACCCTCGTGATGTGGCAGGAATTTCCCCAGACAACTATGCCATATCGTATAATGGAGCAAATGTAAGCGTGATATACCATAATAGAGGTATGTCTGCTTGTCACGTCTTTTACCTTTCGAAGTGCAAAAACAAACTTATTTATTTTTATGCATAAATTATTAATGTGTTCTTTCCATGAAAGATGTGTATCGAGAATAATGCCTAAGAATTTTGCTGTGTTTATTTATTGTATAACTGAATTGTTGTAAGTAATATTCAATTCCATGTTTTGTTGTTAAGAAGAGACTTTTGGTCGATAAACCCGACACCTTCTTGGGTCAGATGGTCCTCAAATGCGCACAACGTTTCCTTTACGTTGATAATTTGAAACTTTCCCTTGAGATTAAAACAGGGGGAGGACTGTATAGTATAACATTTATGCTATATTACAATGAATCATGGTGAATAAGTTGGAATTCCAGTCATTTCCTGTAATAAGGTCATAAAATGATGTAATAAAGCGAGCTGAAAATCAGTACTTGTGTGGCTTCCATATAGAAGTACATATTCATTTTTGTTAGAGAAAGTACTAAAAGTTTTCCTAAGGCACCTTTATAAGGAGCCATATTAGTGCTATCCATACAGCTTTACGTGGTAAAGCTACGCTGCAGCTATATTATGGTTGTAGCATGACTAGGTCGCCTCAACCGGGGTAGTACCACGCTCTCACGAAATACGAACGAAGCGAGGTATTACACAATAGTCTTCGGGGGTGACAAAGCATCTGCATTTCGATTATCAATTGAGGATAAATGTAGATATCTATGGGCCACAGCAACCAATTACCATAAGATGGATTGTGTCCACTTTTGTCAACCTTATGCTATAACAAATATGTAGCTGACTAACTTACTTCGGTACATAACTCCTTCGAGGGCAGAAGATCGAATGACCAGTTAACAACCATGTGCAAAATCCTCAAAAGGATTTTGGATGCCAGCGATCTGAATGACTAATTGTGCAGAGTTTTCATACTGTACAGTTACGTCCGAGTAGTTTTTTTTACCGTGCTGTTTACTGTGTCAACGTCTTGGAGAGCTCACTTTCCTCTTGGACGCTGTATGCCACTGTGATCTGTTTGCTGATGAATGGGATGTGATTTTGTCGGAACGCTGGCGGTACTCTAGGATGAATACATGAATGTTTGATGAACTTATCAGTAGTAACTTTAAGTGTCTGCTTGTACAAGTATATTATACAATTTAGTATTCTTTGCTTCAACATGTTATGGCTTTTTAATTAAGAGAGAGGATGAAGAAATATTATATCAGCATTGAAATCCAGTATGGTCAAGAGTTCAACGTAGTACGAACCTGTTATTCTGTACAAACATGCGCCCGTCGATATACGAAAGATTAATCGACAATGACCGGTCATTAGTTTTTCCGCCCTAACGCTCTCGTAAACATGCGTTACACAACATTGTAACAGGCGGCTGCTGACAGATGCATGATCGATCTAAACGGTAAAAAATCATCTTTGTTATGTAATACTTATAGTTGATTTTGTATTGGCAATCGTAGTACTTTCTAAAAATTCGCTCTGGCCGATAGTGTTCACAGGCAGTAACGTTCAATTCGCAAGGTCGTACGTAGATTTGCATTTAATTGTCTCCCGCTTTTTAACTATAAAAACGTGAACTGTTACAATAAGAGTTGTTTTTCCGGTTGTGAGCATTTAAAGTACCACTTCACCATATCATCAGATGGAGTGTGTGTCTTTAAAGACGATATAGAAAAACTGAATAAAGGCAAAAAATGTGTTGCATTTAATAACAATTACAATAAATTGGTTATATGATTATGGTTATTATGGAGGTACAGTGGTAAAAATAAAGAATTACTCTCAATAAGAATTACATGTAATGTATATTTAATTAAAATTATTATATTCTATGCAATGTGGTATTGATTATTGAGCTGGTTATTTGGTTTCCCTTTACCAATAAGTTATGGATTTTCCGCTGTTACTTCACCCATTAAGTAGCTGGGTGGCACCACGTAAAGGGAAAGCTACTTGGAAATAATATAGTGGTATTATTATATATTCCTCCATAGATGTTTAGGTGAATTTTGGGATGTTCATATTTCTTACATTTTTTATAATACATTTATAATACCTGTGGGGCTAAGGGAATTCGTAAATTCCATTCGCTGGTACACTTATATGTAAACCTCCTGTTAATATCCTAAGCAAATGTATTATATTCTCCGTCAAAGTGGTTTTTGTGTAGCACTTTAACTAAATTCATTGTGAATTATCTGCTATTAATAACAACCTTAGTGTTTCTTCTTGAAATAACCATACAATCGTTACTTTAACGATCACTTTAACGAATAAATTTGATAATGAATTATTTATATCCTTCTCAAAAAATCGTCAAGACGACACAGTCTTAGGGGTTTTTATCCAAATGATTTTAAACCTTGTTGCACCTACTTAAAAACCATCATGGATCAATTCCAAGAAACCATGTCGTTTTATCCGCCGTACACGAAGGTACTGTGTCCGTCTAACTGGCTTTTTCCTCTTTTACAAAGCATTATTTGAAATATTAACATATATCTATATACACAACTTACAATTGAAATAGCGTTTGATATGTAAATCTAAAGCCGCATTTTAATTTTTTATTGAGATTTTATCGGTAGTATGGGTATAGGTTATATTATAGTTTAGATTTTAATATTTGTATAATGTACATACATTTCATTCCAGCCAGTGTCGTCAATATGCATACGAGTACTAGTGGTCTTCCATTGGTCGTAATTCGACCGTATTGCATTAAATTTAAAAATTATACATCAAGCAAGATACATTTCACTTTTAACTTCCTTGGCAACAATTTCTACTTGGTGCTACTGTTTGACCATAGACAATTGACATTGAGCATGAACGTGAAATACAAATTTAAATGGTTTGAATCCATTTTCTGACCATGAAAAATCATCGTGGCTCGATACACATTATATTTAATTGAATTAATCTGTATAAAATCGATTCCGTACTTTTACTGTTCTTTGTCGCCAAGTAATTTGGAATAAAAGAAAAAAAATATTTTTTTTTAACATGTCGCGAACCTCTAGTCATGTATAATATATTGTAGTGTCTGACAGAATTTGGTAGCTATTGATGATAATGTATTGTTTGTCCACTCATGGAGCAGTCAGCAGTTCATTTTAATATTAATGATGTTTGTACTGTTTTGGATGTATCTTAATTTTGTTTTGTGTTATTTTGTAACTGTCTCGTTGATCAATTCCAAGAAACCATGTCGTTTTATCCGCCGTACACGAAGGTACTGTGTCCGTCTAACTGGCTTTTTCCTTTTTTACAAAGCATTATTTGAAATATTAACATATATCTATATACACAACTTACAATTGAAATAGCGTTTGATATGTAAATCTAAAGCCGCATTTTAATTTTTTATTGAGATTTTATCGGTAGTATGGGTATAGGTTATATTATAGTTTAGATTTTAATATTTGTATAATGTACATACATTTCATTCCAGCCAGTGTCGTCAATATGCATACGAGTACTAGTGGTCTTCCATTGGTCGTAATTCGACCGTATTGCATTAAATTTAAAAATTATACATCAAGCAAGATACATTTCACTTTTAACTTCCTTGGCAACAATTTCTACTTGGTGCTACTGTTTGACCATAGACAATTGACATTGAGCATGAACGTGAAATACAAATTTAAATGGTTTGAATCCATTTTCTGACCATGAAAAATCATCGTGGCTCGATACACATTATATTTAATTGAATTAATCTGTATAAAATCGATTCCGTACTTTTACTGTTCTTTGTCGCCAAGTAATTTGGAATAAAAGAAAAAAAATATTTTTTTTTAACATGTCGCGAACCTCTAGTCATGTATAATATATTGTAGTGTCTGACAGAATTTGGTAGCTATTGATGATAATGTATTGTTTGTCCACTCATGGAGCAGTCAGCAGTTCATTTTAATATTAATGATGTTTGTACTGTTTTGGATGTATCTTAATTTTGTTTTGTGTTATTTTGTAACTGTCTCGTTGGTTTAAAATTCGTAAATGTGACTGCTTATTGTGAGGTTCTGGGTTCGAATCCCAGGTTAGGCCAAAAAATAAGTCATTTCTGTCAAGAAATTCTCAGTAGCTCAGTGCCTTGACCTTTTTCTTTCTCTTAAGTCTCATCAATGTCTTCTTTTCTCTACAACTGTGTTAGTTAATTTAAAGAATTGTTTTGTGACGATTTTCTCAAATTCGCATAGATCACTGGTTTGCTGATTTTGAGTTTTTCTGTCAAGAAGTTTTCAGTAGCTCAGTAGCTAGGGAGTTGAAGGTGTTTAACCCCTGTGCCTTTGAAAGCACGTAAAGCTTTAGGTACTGCGCCTAATCTCTCTCCGGTTGTGTCAGTTTACCGGCCCATCGGGTTATGAGAGTGCATTTGTGCTTGCGCATAGCGAGTCTTCATTGAGTCTAGAAATTTGGTCTGAAGAACATTATTTTTATTTTGTTTAGTTTTAGTTTCGTATACGGGTAACACTTATAAAAAGTCTTTTTATAAGTGTCCCTTTGTTCTTTTAAAGTGTCGACCTTGTAAAAGTCGCATCGACTTCTCTTTCTCAAGTGTTAGAAAAGATTTACTCTTACCAATACAGCCCGTCGTAGTTCCACTGCTGAACGTGCCATAGTTGCGGTGCTTGGCAAGCGGATTGGCAGCCACAGTTCTTTATTTTTATTTCACTCTTACACTCTGCTGTCCATTCCCTGGCTTACTCTGCTGTCCATTCCCTGGCTTACTTCTGTCGCCCTTTATGCCACCTACTTGATGATACGGGTAGTGTTTATTCTTATACCGCTATTGCACAGTGTACGGTTACGGTTAACGGTAAAAAAGTTTATTTCATATAAATAGACATATTAATTTAATAAAGACACATATCTCTAATTAGTCGGTGTATATCCTTAAATACCAAGCAAATAGCCAACTCTCGCTAAATAAGTTCTCTCCAAGATTCACTTTATGCGGGTTTCAAATTGGACATACTTTTTGTGTCAGATTTTTAATCAGAACGATTATTTACAATCTACTTAAAGTCAGCCAAAATAAATTAAGGGGAGTACAGTACAATGACTAATACATTAGAGGGTTTGATGATGTCAGTTTAGCGGTGGTAGGTACAATCTTTTGAAGCAAGTTTAATGTACCATATAAGTTTAACCAAATTATTGTAATTTGTTATTGTGTCTCTTATTAGTAACTTTATAGGTACTCAGAATCTTTCCGCATCATTTATTATCATTGCCTCTATATTTCACTGTTAAAAAAAACCCTACGAATTAAAAAAAAAACAGCCATTTGTAGTATAAAATCAATCACAGACATTTTAATATTTTGCAGCCGTTAATTAAAAAGATCAACTAATTTCGTTGTAATTAATTTGGTAATAATTTATTTTATGTTTTGTTTTGTTTCAGGTATGTTAGTTTTGGGGACATTATATCGGCCTGTATATTAAGGTAATATAGTTATTTATAGATTTTTGGAAAGAAAAAGCTAATCGAATGTCGTGCTTGTCTGACGAATTATATTTTATGTGTATAATGCAAATTTGACAAAAGCTATAAATTATTGGTTATTTATGAGTCAGGTATATCACAATATATTAATTACTTGGATAATAATGTAAGACATTTAAGAAGAGTTATATGTAATTTATAATTAAATAGTTTCCATGAGGTGTGAGTTACAGCTTAGGTCGGACGGCCACTCCCCGAATAATTCTCAAGTCTAGGTCTGTATCAACTTAAAGTTTATATTCAAACTCTTAACATACCATAATTACGTGTAACATAATAACATACATATTATATCAATATTAAAATTGATTTAATTTTATATTTAACTTTTTTACATAATAAGAGTGACGGGCATACAGTCCACCTGATGTGGAGTTCACCGGTAAGTGGATGTTGTGGCCCATAGATATCTATATTTATCTTCAATTAAAAATTAAAATGCAGATGCGTTGCCAGCCCTGAGCACAGAGATGGAATGCCTCGTTTCCAGTTAAAAGGGCCTCCGGTTCTCTACACTCACCATACAAAACACAGCAGCATTCAGCTGCTATTTTACGCTAGTAGTCTATGAGAGCGTGAACCTACACCGGTCGAGCCGACCCATTCGTGCTGCAACCACATTATAGCTGCAACATGGCTCTACCACGTAAAAAACACTGATAGAGCTTATGCATGATAGAACTTGATAGATTACTTCGTAAATGTTTAAGAAAAAAAGTCATGCAATGTAAAATAGCGTCCACAGGTCTTCCCATAGATTGTTTCATAGAGGATATATGTGTCATTGCTGGCGCGATTGGCAGGCGTTTTGGCAACCGCAGATTTTCCAAGCTTTGAATTGTTACCACTTACCATGAAGATCCTGCTGTCCACTTCCTGTTACTTATCCCGCTGTCGCCTTTTACCGCACACACGGGAGGATACGGGATAGTGGATATCCTTACAACACCATACACCTTTACACAGAGATTGTTATAAAAACTGCCGATTTCCCACATTTGGATATGAAAAAGTTTTTACAATCCTGTTACTTCTGCCGAGCAAAAGCCTTCACAATGCACTATAATTTTGGTCCAGGCCAGAGATTTAGATATGTCTCATCTGGAAATATCTTTATATAGTTTTATAGCAGTAAAGTATGTACGAACAAAGCAGTAAGTCTTTTTATGGTGGATAAATTGGATTCGCCTCACAGTCTGAGGGTAATTGAATGCTGTCCTAACGACATCTCCATCTTCTATCCTCGATTATGAATCAAAACGCAAATGCCCGTGAGGACTAAGATGGAATGCCTCGTTTCCAGTAAAGAGGGTCTTCGGTTCTCTACACTTACAATATAATTACCCACTGGATGATATGGAGTAGTATTCTATCTTTTCCCTAACTCGGTAACTAGAAATATACTATGTATATCATTTTATCATACACACATGATTTAGAACATAAACATATCAAACAAAAAATTAATTACATTTATATTGTCTTTCGATAGAAATACATTGTTTATTTGAGGGAACAGTAAAGCGCTTGAACATGTCGTGTTTCGTCGTGGCTCAACCGGGGAAGAATCACGCCATCACATAATACAGCGTAAAATAGCGGCTTAACGATGCTTTTTGTAGGTTAAGTGTAGAGAACCGGAAACCCTTTTTACTGGAAACGCGGAAACTCATCTTAGTCATCAGGTACCCCTGATGATGTGTAACAACGAATCTGTATTTTGATTTTTAATCGAGGATAGACGTAGACATCTATGGACAACGGCATCCTTTTACCATCATCTGAACTGTGTGCTCATTTGTTAATTATTGTATAATATGAAAAAAAAATATTACGCACTGAGAACGTGGTTCTTCCCCAGTCAACCCATATGCTGCAATCATAATAAAGCTGCAGCCTGGCTTTAGCACATTACAAAAACATTGTACGCATTGTTAATTATACGAAGAACATAAATTTAAAAGGGCATGCATAGTGACATTACCATTGCCTCTGTAACCCTAAATGCTAATGCGAGCCGTCTTTTACAAATTTATTAAATATTTAATATTTATGTCGGGGGAATATTGCTAAAGTCGGCACTGATCCGTATTTATTAGTAGTTGAACCAGCTAGACCAGATCCAGCGATCGTTAGGTCAACAAACTATGCAACATAATATCTCTGGAGGCAAGTATTTAAAATCGCGAGATTACTCAATTGAGGTAATCTTCAAGGCGGATGCAATTGTAAAAGAAAAAAAAAATAAAATGCATTTTTGTAACGGAAAAAATCGTTTAAAAAATTGACGATTATAATAATAATTTTTTACTAAAGTTTAACAGATTGACAAACAAGCATGTAGTCCACCTGATGGCCGTTGCAAATATATATAAAGTCTAGCCGCTCAGGGAATGCGATCCTGACAGGTCGAGATCGAACGGACGATGTAACTTTGAAGTAGCGTAGCATTACAGATTAAAAAAATATATATTTTAATTCATCATTTCAATTAGACCATTATGTAAAGTACATTGTTGTATGTAACTTTTGCAGTGATTAAAATGTTAAATAATGAAGAAACCGATGTTATTTACAATATTTAATGTTTATATTTCTAATCCATATTACACAATATACAAGGATAATTCAACCGTACGTTTTTGTAGTGACGCACCAAAAATGACGGGCAATAGTAACGTTACCTGACATATTTTAATACAATTAGTTTTTATTTCTAATAATTTGAAAATATATCATCAGAAGATGAATGACAGAAAATATTTTTATTTATCTACATCTAACGTCGTATAGGCGTGCGTGCATGCGTGTGTGCGCGCGCGCGCGCGTGTGTGCGTGTGAAGACTGCCTCTCAACTAGTAAAAAGGGTCTCCAGTTCCCTACACTTACCAAACGAAACACAGCTGTATCAAGCTGCTATTTTAAGCTTGTAATCTGTGAGAGCGTGGTCCTTCTCCGGACGAGTCAACCTATTGATCGTACTATATGGTTTATTTATTTATTCATTTGTTTATATACTTATCCCAATCTATATTGAATGACCCTTTGAAAAGAATACAAAATCCTTATAAGTATTCTCCTACAATCAACTCAACCCGTTTTCACCTATCAGTTTACTGACATTCTCCTTCTCTGAAAAACGGAGTCTTTTTAAATTTACCGAGATGAGGTAATGGAGTCTATTTTACAGCCACTAAACGACATTTATATCAGAATTATTTGATAAACTTATCCAAGCCAGATTAACCTTCGCAATACAAACCAATAATAAACTAAGTATAAATAGACACTGAAAAATAATTTTCTCTAAAAAAACATTTTGCCGTAGCAAACACATTTTCTACTCTTTATGCACCAACTGTCTGTTGCTTCTATTTCCATAGCTTAACGCCACAGTAGTTTTTCCTCGTACATTATGCATGCATACGAGTATAATGCGTCTGATAATTATTAATCGATAAAACTTTATCTCGAAGTCTTAAGTTGAAAATTCAACAGCAACACTGCAAACTTAATGTTTCGAAATTTAAAGGCAAAGTTATCTTGAAACAAGCCACCCCTGCTGCATCCGAGAAAAGACCCACAGAAAGGGTAATAAAGTGTTTCCGGTGCTCTGCTTAAACATGTCAGTTCAGGCAGATTGGCTCTTTTTACGAGAGAACAGGTGTGTAGTTTTACACAACAAGGGGTGAAAGGTGAGGGGGTTCTTACTGAGGTTATTTAGAACATTGCGTGATTCCTGTCACAAGGTGGTGGAACTTGTTTTCTACATAGATTCCTAGGATATTCATCTGCAACAGTGTTCAGGTCTGGGCATAGAGACTAGAGAGCTAGTACAATTCCAGGCTGCCAGGCATTTCACGTTAGTGCTCAAAGGTCTGCACCTGTAGTCTTCTATGCTTGAAACCGGCTGAAGGTATCAATGGTCTACAGTAACCACTTACCATCAGGTGGACTGTGAGGTCGTTTTTAACTTTCTTTTGCATCAAAAGGTTTTAAGGCATATTCTTGAGATTTTACACACGTCCAGCTGCAAGTTTTACGTGCTGGTCTCTCACGTGCTCGTCGTTCGTCGCCTTTATTCTACAAAAATGCTTGACAGGCGAATTGGCGGCCGTGATAAAGGATATTCTTATAAAGATTGTAGAAAGAGACTCCAAACTTATTACAGTGTAAAAGAATTGTCAACTGTATTATAATTATAGCTATGAGGTCCAAAATTTCATGAGTTTCTCTTTTCGCATTGAACCAACATAATTATATTGTGGATATATCTTTACGTATTTTGGTCTATAAGAATGTAGAATCTGTTAATATATGTAACTTGACACCACGTGTTGGATTCTAGCTCAGATATTAACCTTTGCCTTGTCAAAACAAATATAGGTATAGTGTGAATATAATCCCAATTGTTCAAGTCTTTCAGAAGTAATGCGATCAATAACAGACGTACCAACAATTTTATAATATGGAAGATATGTATACAAGAATTACTCGTGTCGACTATTAAGTTACTAATGTAACTGGCTTTTGCTTTTCTTAAAGTTTTATAATTACATATAGCTAGCCTTTCGTTTCTCCTCGTGACATGAAATAAACAAAGAACCGCCACCTAAACTGAGCTGTAATATTTGACTGAATATGAAATTATTTTTGTTCGAAAAATGTAAAGGTTAATTTTTACTTCCGCACTAATAGTTATATATTATATAAACAATAATGTCCTCTAGACCTAATTTCAGTCAGGGTGGCCTGCCTCAACGGACACTAGCCATTGTCTATTCCCTCACTCTCATAATCCGATGGTACGGTAAACCGACACGAACTAGGAGAGTTCTGGCGCAGGACCAACGGCTTTACGTGCTTTCCGAGGCACGGGGATGAGACACCGCTAACTACCTGAATCCGGGCTGCTATTGAAAATTTCATAACGGAAAAACTCAATAACTGATTTTTAACCCAACCTGACCCTGGATTCGAACCAAGTACCTCATGATCAGCAGTCGCACTACTACAACCACTAGACCAATGAGGCGGTCAGAATTATAATAATTTATTTTTAGTCTAATTATATAATTAGATTATAAATAAATAAAGCAAACCAAAGATATTCATAAGAGTGGAAAAATTAAAAAAAAAAGAGTTAAAAATATGCAAAAAATTCAAGAACGAACCACTGATGCATTGTTTTGTGTATTAATATGATATTCTTGAAGCTGATAACTTTTATTTAAAACCATATTAACTCCTCAATTAAATGATATTGTGTAATAAAATACTTCACCTCAATGCCAACTAAGAAAATCAGGTGAGCGGACGATTATTAAGCTCTCATTTTACTGGAAATGAGGCATTCCATCTTAGTTCCTTCTTAGTCATCATGGGTGACAACGCATCTGCATTTTGATTTGTAATCGAGGATAGATGTAGACGTCTATGGACCGCAGCATCCACTTACCATCAGGTGGACTGTGTGCTCATTTGTCACCCTTTTCTATAAAAAATTTGACATAGGGCAACGTAGGCAGTTAGCAATTACCAGGCCACATACTTAGAAGAACTGACAGCCGATGGGGAAAAGGTTCTCAAGTGGCTACCTCGTACTGATAAGCGCACACAGTGTTAGGAAAATTCCATCTTCTTGGAGTTATGACCTGATCAAACACTTATTTTTTTTAAATGGGCGGTCACAAACGAGCCCACAGTCCACATGATGGTAAGTAGATGCTGTGGCCTATGATGCCGTTGATGGACCAAGAGGATCATAGGTTACCACATAGCAAGGACCTGGCTTGGTACCGTACTTAGTGGTTTTGATAGTCATATTTTTGGTAAAGATATACCTTAATGGTTATGATGATAAGAAAGAATTTTGTGAAGGCGCGATTTTCTTAATTTCAGTGAATTATGAAGCTAAGCAAAGCTTGAGGAACGTTCTCGAAAAAAGTTTATAAACGTAAAGTTGTTGTAAGAAACCGTTCTAACCTAGTTTGGAAAAATTTTGCAGTGCTCTGGATGTAAGACCTTGGTTCCTAGTAAAAGTTCAGGTGCAGGTACTCATACGTTTTATCCTGACTTTACATAGTTTTGAAATTTGCATGCATGCATTTGTATTTCGTATATCTTTATTTCTGATCGCATATACTGTTGCACTAATTACTGTCCTATATTAATGTAATTGGAGTCATTTTTGCTTTACACCTTGTAGGCAGTTTAAATGTGGTGGAATCATGCTTTTGCTATGTTATGTTCTTATACTGTGTTATAGCAGCATTGGTTTGGCTTGACGATGTAAGGACTACGCTCTCACAGAATACCAGCGTAAAATAGCAACCTGATGCTGCTATGTTTCGTATAGTGAGTGTAAAGAACCGCTTTTTACAGGAAACGAGGCATTCCGTCTTAGTGCTCGGGGCTACAACGCATCTGGCATTTTGATTCTTAATCGGGGGTAGATTTAGATGTCTATGGGCCATAGTATCCACTTACCATCAGATGGACTCCGTGCTCTTTTGTCACAATTATTCTACAAAAAATATACCGCTATTACACTGTAATACTTAATGATATAGCTGGTATTCTGGTAAGCTGGTCCTTCCTCGGTCGAGCCAACCCATTCGTGATTAATCATGTTAAAGCTGCAGCGTGGCTCTTATACGTATAAAATTCATCCACTACCCTATATAGTCCCGGAAAAATCAACAGAAGAAAACAAACCAGGTGATGGGCAACAGCGGCTTCCAAATAACTACTAGAAAATAAAAAATATGGTTGCCAACCCCTCTCTCAAGGGTGGCAACTGTGACGAGTTATGAGGTAACCTATGGGGAGACCTGTATTCAACAGTTTGTTACGAGTTGGCGTAGTGATGATGATGAATGATCACTAACGATGATCTTAGAATTAGGGTTTGGGAATTCCCGACAATTTCAAAGTCCCGGAACACAGGACAGCCAACAATCATAGTCCCGGGAATTCCCGGGACTTCGAGACTTTTAAGAAAGAAAATATTTTTTTAAGAGAGGTAAACCTTTTTTGAAGAATTTTAATTGAGTTAATTTCTGGTGAAACATATTATAAACGGTTTTTTTTTTGTAAAAATCAACATTTATTAAACAGAAAATTAATCTTGAGCGTTAATTTCAGTCTAAAGAATTGCTTTGTTTATTTATTTTAATCACACATAAATTCAATCTCCACACCGTTAAGTTGTTCTAATTTACCATATGCTCGGCACTAAGCAAAACCATTGTGAGGAAACCTATATCCGAGTGGAGCGACGGGCAGAGTGAAGAACTCTCCCTTACCCTAAAACCGCCGCTTTTATGCAGTTCAATTTTATAGTTATAAAACGAACTTAGTTAAAAACTAAATACTAATTCTTAATAACTTTACTATTATCTAGTGATTCTAGTATCTAATCATTGGTCGTAATGACACCATCGTTAATTCTCATAATCACAGATTTGTTTCATAATTAGATAATCAAAATATAAATAATAAGTCATTATTCTTCTAAATACTCAACTAACACATTAATTACACTTCTTTGCTGATTTAATAAAATAGCTGTTTAATCTCTAATAAAACAGGCGTCAACAGCTTTGTCCGACAATCTGTTTCTGATTTAAGTAGAAATGCCACCGGACAAGGGAACACACTCTCTCGTTTTCATTTGATGTCGGTTTAATTGTGTTTAAGGCTCTACGGTAGTTCCAAATTTTCTGTACGTTTTACGGTTTGCTTCAAACAACTGAAACTCCTTTTTTAACGCTGCTCTTGTTCAACACAGCAGAATCTCGGGTACATTTTCGTGGATATTGTTTATTGGTTATTCCATTTGATTTACAAAAGACTCGTCAGGCTCGTTGTGTACTTGAGAGCTACTGGTACTACGTTCAGCTCCCATTTCCATTTCTCCGGATACTAGAGATATTTTCGACAAGCCTACAATACAGATCTTCCGCAAAGCTAATTGATGCAGTTTTACTAATATTCGAGGTAAAAAGGTCCGTGTTTTGAGACGGTGAGATGTGGTGACTAGTGTGCAAAAATTTTAATAAGCATAAAACTCGTTGCGGTCTTCTCTCTTCTAGGCGAGCTTTCAAAGTTTGGAACAACCGATACGCCAAATCACTATAAGTCCTTGTTGATTTTTTTTAGCAACACGTCAATTATTGCTTCAGCAGTAAGTAATGAAGCGTTTTTTCGGCCTGAGGGTTCCACAGCTATCTTGACTGGTTGCAACAAATCAACATTTGACTGCAAAAAAATGAAGATTGTCTTCACTTCACTTGCTTAACATGTTTAAATCAATCAACGCTTTCTTTACGCAGTTTTTGGACTTCAGAAACCGTTCTGCCATCACAATGATGAAACTCCATCTTGTAACATCCAGTAGTAAACTGACTTCAAAAGAAACACCCCACCACGCTCAAATCATACTCGTAAATGAAATTGACGACAAACTGACTGACACAGGCACAATCGTAATCCAAACGTCACACAACAACCAATATGGCGGTCTATTATCTTGATGTTAGTGCTGTTAGACTATGCGTCTCTTACAGCTTCATCTTGTCTCAGGGCTCGCGGCCTGCAAGGCCGCGAGCTAATTAAAAAGCGAAAGGCAATGAGGTGAGGATGATGATGAGATGGTTTATGATTTGATATTGTTACCAATCATCATATCGCCTTTTAGGCGTTTTTCTTTGAGCTATCTAACCGCAGTCCGAGGGGGGGTGTGCGGACCCCCGTCTCTGACTGCTCAGCTCGTGTTGGTCGATGGTCTGGGCGGTGAGAACCGTCCAGGAACGCGGGTGTACGGTGTGTACGCGGTGTGAGCTGGAACGCGTCGTGCCCGTCTGCGGGTGCGACGCGTCCCATTCGTAGTCCTATTTGTGTTTGTACCATTTAATGTGGGTGTAGTGTCGTTGTGAGATGTGCCTGCGACGCTTGGGTCGACTGGATCGAGCGATAGAGGTGGTTCTATTAAAATATTTCGCGGTCTACGGAGATAGGTCGCGGCGTTTGCAATCGGAACGTAGTTCGCTGCGTTTGTCACTAGCGGGTTAGGGTGGGTTTCTACTTTATCAAAGTAGCGTTGGGACATCTCCTTAAAATATTCGGAGATAGATGGTAGTTCACAATCATTGTGTAAGTCGGAGTTCCGTTGATACCACCGTGCGCCGGTGGCTTTCCGGATGAAAAAATTTTGTACTTTTTGGAGTTTTAATATATGGGTCTTATATGTATGGGCGAAGGCTACACTTGCATAGGACATAACCGGTCTAATGCAGGTTTTGTACAGCCGGAGTTTGTGTCTCAGCGACAGTTTGCTCTTACTGTTAACGAGGGGGTGTAGACGGCCAATTATTGACTTGGCTCTGTTGCGTACTACACTTATGTGCGTCTTGAAACTCATGCGGGAGTCGAAAGTGACGCCTAGATATTTGGCCGATTTTTCCCAAGGGATTGGGCGGTCGTATAGAGAGATTGTTTTGGGATTAGAACCTCCTGTAGAATTCCGTTGAAAGTATACTGCTACACTTTTTTCGGGATTCACGTCAATTCTCCATAGGCGAAACCATTCACCAAGGCGATTGGTAGCTTTTTGGAGCTTTATAGCGAGTCTATTTTTGTTGGGCTCTGACACAAAGAGTGCCGTATCGTCGGCAAAGAGAGCGGTGTTCACTACGGGGTCTTTTGGGATATCACTTGTGAAAAGTGTGAAAAGGAGTGGAGATAGTACGGAGCCCTGTGGAACCCCGGCCTTGAGGAAACGTTTCGAAGAACGAGTTCCCTCCACTCGATATCGAAAAGTGCGGTTCGAAAGGAAAGCTCGTATGATGTGCACGAGCCTATCGGGCACGTTTAGTTTGTACAGCTTGTAAATCAAGCCGTCGTGCCAGACCTTGTCAAACGCCTTCGCGACATCGAAGAAGAGGGCTCCCGAGTTTCGAGACTTTTTCTTTAACGGGTTTTGACTGAAGCCAGACAGGATGTATTCTGTTAGGCGATGAATCTGGTGAGTGCATGAGTGATTGGCTCTAAAGCCGAACTGTTCGTCTGGGAGGAGTCCGTTAGCTTCGGTGTAATGACGGAGACGCTTGTGAATAATGCGCTCGTATAGTTTACCCAATGTGTTGAGCAGGCTAATGGGTCTGTAACTAGAGGGACGATTACGCGGTTTACCCGGTTTTGGGATTCCTATTACGTCTGCTTCTTTCCAGATGTCCGGGAAAGAGCAGTTCGCGAGAAAGGTGTTATATATTCCTACAAGGAGGCAAATAAGTGGCGCCGAAAGGGATTTAATAACCTTGTTGCTGATGCCGTCTGGCCCAGAGGCTGATCTATTCTTAAGACTTTTAATGGTTTCGGTGACTTCATCTACTGTCACAGGATCGAGAGGTTCACCCGCTGGTGGCAGCGCAGACCTACGTTCTACTTCCGTTTCTACCTCTAATAGGTGAGCGGGATCTATTGGTGCGGTGAATGGCGTGCACTGGTACTCTAGACTGTCTGCTAGGCATTCGGCTTTTTCGAGATCATCAAGGGCGAGATCGGGGTGGTCCAGCCTCACGAGAGGCGGCATCGGTGCGGATTTGTCGGCTTTAAGAGCTCTCGTTAATTTCCAGAAGGCGTTTTGGGACGGTTCGATATCTTCTAAGAGGTTATCCCATCTATCGTTTCTAAACTCGGCTACACGTTGTTTAATCTCGTTTTGCAGAGAACGTACCCGAAGTTTATTGGTTTCCGTGCGGTAGCGGTCGTAAGTTTTAAGCGCGGAATTCTTCGCTCTAATCAGCCGTCGAACATCCGCCGGAAGTTTCGTGTATTGATCGCTCGACACACGAACCTTACGGGAGCAATCTTCGACCGCTGTTGTGAGGTGAGTCGAGAGGGCGCTAATCGCCCTATCGGCCTCCTCCAGCGAGTCTATCTTGTCAGGTATAGTGTCCAAATGCTGGGAGTTCGTAGACTTAAGTTTGACCTCAAGTTTACGCCAGTCGACAATAGTTTTGGTCTGAGGGACCTCACCTGCCGGCTGGCCCAGTTGTAAAACGACCGGCCTGTGGTCTGAAATTAGCTCGATAATAGTCTCTATCGAATTAATACTAAGTCGGACGTCTTTTAGTAATGCTATATCAAGGACGTCCGGATGTTAGGTGTATAAAAAAGGATAACGAGTTGGACTCTCGGGAGCGATAACATCGAAGTTAAGTCTCTCCGTGAGGTCTCTTAGTATTTTTCCGTTAGGGTTGTTAACGTTAGAGTTCCAGCTAACGTGTTTACTATTTAGGTCTCCTGCGATTAATACGCTAGGGCCTAGGTTTAGTAGAGCCGATATGTCGGAATCTAATATACTTTTTAAAGGAGGTAAGTGTGCTGATGCAATTATTAATGGCGGATGGCCAGTAAGTGCTATCCTACAGACCGACGCTTCTAAGTTAGTAAGCGGCGGAGTATCTATCGGTACACATTGCAAGGACCTTTTGTAGTAGATCAAGGTGCCGCCTTTAGGTCCGGTCAACCTATCATTTCTTACTAGGGTATAATTGGCTATTTTGGGATCGCTCAAACTAGGTTTCAAGAAGGTCTCTTGCACTAGCATGATGTCGATATCATGGTCGCGTAAAAAATACATGATCTCTTCCTTTTGATCTCTGACACCGTTTGCGTTAAAGTACGCGACAATCAGAGACCTAGGCTCAGTTCTACCTACGGGTCTAGCTTCCATTTTAGTTAAAAAGAAAGGAGTCGCTTAGGCGCACTGGAACGAACCTATCGCTTGGATAAGACTAAGATGCTCAATGGTAGCATTGAGCCTATCCTGAATCGATTTAGCTTCGCGAAGTTTGCGGGCTAGAGTTGTGACTTCGTCCACATTAAAGCTGCTAGCGAAGTTGAACACTAACGAAAGGTCAGTGTTGATGTTTGACGGTGCCTGAGGGGCGGGTTTGGGTTTCTGGGCCTGGCGAGGAGGCACTGGCCGTGAGGCGGCCGCGCTGACAATCGCCGGGGGCTTAACCCATGCATTGGGTTTAGGTGCTGAAGGCACCGGAAGGCTTGGGTCTTGCCCAGAAGACCCTTTAACGGGGGCGGGCTTGGCTGTAGCCTGAGCGGGCGCGTGTTGCGGCACCGAGATTGGTGCAACCGAAGGGGCAGAATGCCGTGGGCGCGACCTACTGGGGTTGCCCGCACGTCCGCGCCGGATTGCTCCTCCATTCTGCTTCCTACGCGGCGCTTTGGAACACCCGCGATAGCTCGCTGGGTGTCCCTCTTCGCCGCACAGAACACAGCTTGGAGGGCCCTCCGTCTCGGGCGTTCGGGGGCACTCAGTAGTGCCATGATCGCCTAGGCACTTGACGCACCTAGGCCTGGCGAAGCAATTCTTAGCCGAGTGGCCGTATAATTGGCATCGGTGGCATTGGCCAACGATGCCCCTATTACGCGGGGACTCTACTGCAATCCCTGTGAGATTGCATATTCTCGTGATGTTATATATTTGTTTGCCCTCTGGAGACAGGTCCAGTATGACAAGACAGAGATCGAGGTATCGTTTCTTATCTGTTGGGTGGTGCATCCTGTGCACTTCTCGAGTTCTCTCTTTTCTCTGTTTCGAGCTCCTTAGGGAGTCCGCGAACTACAACACGGAGGTTACGGTCCTCCGCGAGAGAATATGTATGGAAGCTCAAGTTTTGAGCTTTTAAATGCGCAGTTAAAGCGCGGAAATCGTCCGTCGTTGCGACGTGGATGCGGATGCCTTGCGGTCCGTTGTGGACTTTGGGGCAGAATACTATACTTGTCCTGTAAAATTATAGGTGGCGGCGGCTTCTCCTTCCTAGGTTCGGCCTGAGTCGGATTCGCTGTTTTAATCGCGGTAGCAAAGATGTTTTATAGGTACAGATACCGTGTTGCTAACACATCGCACCGTTCACAGTGACGCCAGTCTTTGATACATGTGTGCGTGAGTACCACGTGGCGCGCATATCTTACGTACCGTGCCTGCATTAATGTGCGTGACTTCGGTAATAACAGTGCAAATCGATTACCCAAAAATTTGGGAGATTTTACATTTCATTTATATTGACCTTATTATTTTTATATTTATTATGACCTGAGTGTAAAATTTATATGCGAAGCGTGTGCATTTGTGTGCGTGTGTGTATAGAGATATACACATACAAGGGATATGGTTGGTTAAGTGTGTTTTATGTAGGTATGAAAATCGCACCAAAATAGTGAAGATAAGTAATAAAACCTATAGTTAATGTAACAGTTAAAAACAAATAAAAAATCACAGCAGATATTTATGTACCTATATCTACTGTGATTTTTTATTTATATATTTAACCAGTCTATTATTATTGAATATATATAGAGTACTACACCTTTGTACTGTAGAACCCAAATATTGCCGCTTTTTACGAAGACATGAATGACGTACAAAAGTTTGGTTAAGTGTAAACTTCGGCAAAGAGATAGCAAATGTTTTTTTATAATTCATATATCGATCCAGTTTCATGACTAGATCAAATCCTTGCATGAAATTAGTTAAATACTGTCACTGGATTTTACTTTCCTTTTTTACTGGAAGAAGATAAAATTTTGTAAAACTTAGTGTGTTTAAAAGCTACATTTTATACTGTAAAAACTGTAAATAAATAAATAATTAATAATTTTTTATTTATGTAAATTATAATTTTATTTAAAAACCTTGAAATTGTAGTTGTTTTCGGTACAGTTACCTTTTCGATGGAATATTTTTGTAAATATTTTCTGTCTTCGCTATATGAAACAGCCTGATTTTTACATATCCATCCACTATTAATTTGAAAATATTATTTTCATGATAATGCCCATAAAGATGATCTGTTTCACTAAAGTTGAATATACTTTTACTCACTAAGTGTGTCATTATTTTAATTATCAGAAGTTTGTAATCTTTTTCTGTAGTTATTTGCTTTTCTTTTAATGTTTTACTTAAAATTGCCTCTGACAGCCAGCATACAGTAAAAACATTTTGTGACGAATAAATCAGTCCTTCCTTGTCACGTAGTCCAACTAGCTTATGAAAATCTGATTTTTCTTTACTTATTAGACTGTCGATGCAGGGCATGCATTTAATTTTCCAACTCAATTACCTCACAATGATCACAAGAATGACAGATTGATTTTTCAAACCGGTTCACAATCGGCTTTTTGAGGGTTAAATTACACACTCCCGCTCGTTCTCGCTCTAGTAAATGACGGTTCTAAGTGACCAAGAAGGATAGATTCACAGGAAAGTGCGATCCGTGCTGCCAGATCTATTTCGACCCGAAGCCTTAAAACGGTTTAACTTGGTTAAAACCTGTAAAATTAGACGGTTTAAAAAAATTTTTTTTGGGGCAATAAGTTTTTTCTCTTTGGTAATGAATAAACCACAGATAGTCCCATAATATATTATAATAGTGCATTTTTCTGAGATATAATTAGTACATTTTCCAAAATAATAATTCGAGGTAATCATCTTAGGTAGGTACTTACTTTTTTTAAAATATTAATTACACAAATAATTATTATAATAATATAATTTAATCACACAACTAAATCCCTCATTAGTAATGTAATGGTAAAAGAATTTTAAAATCAGTCAAGTAATTTTCGAGATTAGCCAAAAAACATATTCATAGAAAGTAGCGCCATCTATAATAAAATAAATTATACATTAGACATCTGTAATTATACATAACATTCTAGTGGTAAAAGAATTTTCAAAATCGGTCAAGTACTTTACGAGTTTAGCTAAAAAACATATTCGTTGATAGTAGTGCCCACTAATTAAAATGCATCCTACGTTTCACAGTAATAATAGCATTCTAATGGTGAAAGAATTTTTTAAATAGGTCAAGGAGTTTTTGAGCACCATTCCGAAAAGCGATTCAGCTTAGCCAACCGCACACACAGTAAAAACATAACTATCCTTTTTCAGCCGTAGTCGGATAAAAAAACGGTTGACACCGATTGCGTATCGGCTGCTTTAGATAAATATCCATTGTCAACAGTTGATTTACATCTATTCATGACATTAAAATAGGGAAAAACATTTCATACGGTAGGCAACACTCGAATATTATTGCGCAGTATTACTACTTATATTGACATTCAGCTTTCATATTATTTTATAATGAAATACACCAGAAAATTGTATACTTACTTATGAAAAGTGATGTTCTTTTCCTTATCTTTTTTCCAAGAGTAATTTTTACATGATTTCACGGCACAAACAGTCATTTTGCGAAATTAAAAATACCGGTGCGTGATGTACGTTCACAGTGAACGTCGCTGGCGTAATGGCGGAACGATCGAACGAATACGCCAATATTGGCGCCTTTTAAATGGAAGCGTTTTAGGCGCGCGTACACGGTATCTGTACCTATAAAACATCTTTGCACGGTAGTTTTGCGCGCGGAAGGCGCGACTTTTTTAGCCGGAGTGGCGTTGGGCGACGTAGGGGCCGAGTGAGGCTCGTTTCCCCTTTTCGCGGCGGTGCGCTTACGCTTTTTACCCGAGACTAGGGTGAAGCCTTCGTCATCGGGTTTATTAGGACGGCGGATGTCAATATCCATCTCGGAGCCTGATTCGGCGTCCGAAAACAACGGTGAAGGACCGCGGGTGGAGAGCGCAGAAGGCGCGGGGGACGCGGCGTCGTAGACTGTGTCGATGGACACAGGGGTCGAGCGGCCGGTGCTCGGTGAGGCAGGATCGTCTATCCGTACTACAGGGCGTTCAGCGGTGGACGAGTTTCGTTGGGCTAAAAATTTAGCCCAAGCGTCGGGGCACACTTGGCCGAAGAAGTCGGCGAGTTCGGCTATGGTAATAGCCGCCATCTTGTCAGTGGTTTTTAAAAACACTTGTGTATCAAGCCCCCCCAACTTTCGGCGGGGGAGGTGTGTGCCTAAACGAACACCTATACAACTAGCGCGTTGGTACGCTAGGGTGTGTACCTAGCTGTCGCCTAGTGCAACAAGCGAACACAGAAATTAAAAATAGAATAGCTGCCTCTGAGGCAGCGGGTGTGTAATAAAAACTACTTACAGTTTTTACTGGAAATCCATAGAACGTGGGGCACTACACTAGCACTACACGAAACAGAACAATGGGCCGGCGGCCCGATGCACCTGGCGGCCGTAACGGAGCACAACGACACTGAAGCACTCGCGCACGCAGGTAAAAATGTCTGTGTCTTCTTTCTTCTTATAGACGAACTGGGAGCGCATGGGCTCGACCGAACAATAGCACTTAACGGTTGGTTGGTCGCAGGCGACCGAACGCGGCGAGGTACCTGATCGGAATCAGACTAGACTCACAGACTCCAGACTCCCAATATGGCGGCATGATGGCGGCACGGCAAACGCATTTATTGTGTTGTGCACTTAGTGGGTTACGTAGTAGACGAAGTAATAATTCATTAAACTAACAGATGGCGCCCGGCTCCTTCAATTATTTGAAAATGATTACATAACATTTCGAGGATCTTGTCTCATCTCGAGTCTCAAACTGAAAGTCCCGGGACTCGAGACTACTAAAATTACGAAAAATCCCGGGACTTTGAGACACGGGAAATCCCGGGACCCAAACCCTACTTAGAATGCATCGCTGTTCGTACAGACTAGAACTCTGGTGTTGCATTTGTTCGTGGTCGGCGGTCGACATTAGATGACCCAGTTGCGCGTTGGCCCTCTTTTCTATATAAGAAAAACTCAGAAAAGGTAGATAAGATTAAAAAAGTAAGTAAGTGGTTGCTCAGAGCCCTCGCAATAAATTTCATTGCACGATCCGAGACGGAAGTTAATTATAACGCAGTCTAATTGAAACGTAGGCATTTAAACCGCCAGCTAGAAATTAATTAATCGTCTATGCTATGTCACAATAGTAGTTCAAAATGTCTTAACGCACTTCTATATATCTTCCATGTCGCAATGTATGTTTTGGACAAATTTTATCGATCGGGTAAATAAAAGGAATCATCCTAAGTAGTCTTTAGTTCTGTAGTTCATAAAAAAGCTTAGTTCAATATTTTGTTTCGGCACTGTTACAACATTACTGCACTTTTAATTGTTGATTTTCGTTTTGGTCGGAGGTAAAGAAAAAGTATGTAACCCTGTATGTGTAACTTTTGAAAAGATTATCTGTTTCTAATAAGGGCATCTACAACTTTTACGACATTTACGACTCCAGGTCGACGTCACTTAGGTGAAATATTTGGCAGATTTCATAGTATATATATAGGGTAATATATAGGGGTGGTTTATTTGTTACAAAAGTGTAGAGATTAACATGTTATTTCTGAAATATTCGTTATATGTTATATTAATAAGACTAGAAATGGATAAAGTATACTACGGATATTCTTAAAAGTACTTGGAAGAGTTAAACAGGTTGTAAAATTAAAAATTTTGTACAACCGACTTTAATACGACCGAATCAATATATTCGAGGTCAATTAAATACACATAACCAGCAAGCTTAGCCGGACATTTTGGTAAAAAGCCGTTATCATTTACTGTAAAATCTTCTAAGTTCTAACGAAATAACAACAATTGAATAAATCAGTCTTCTTTATTATTAATTATTCAATAAGTACTCATTACAATATTAATTTCAATAATTGCAATAGAATGTATATAAGTATATGAAAAATGTAAATAAATGGTCAAATTTAAAAAGCCTAACAAAAGCCGGACATCGTCTTATTTGGCCGGATACGCAACCAAAATTCCTGACTGTGTCCGGCTTTATGCGGCCGTCTGGCAACGCTAGTTCCAACCAGCGTTCATTGCAATGTGACATATAGTGCTTATTGGTGTATTAATTTCTTAATTAAAAAAGGTATTTTACGTTTTACTTAACTCCCTAGTTTTTTGCCACAATAATAAGGCATCCCTACAAAGCAAAGCATACATACGTAAATAAACAGATTTGCGATAGTTTAGTGAACAGGCAGTCTAATAAGTCAATTGCCAGCTCGGAGGAGTGTGTGGCAAGAGCTTGCGCAAGTGCATTGCGAAATGCACGTGATCTCTCCGCATTCCGCGGAAGGCTTGCAGCAGCCTTGGAGATGGATCTAGACGATTGTCGAGCGAGTCACTGTGACGGGAGTGAAGTCATCGCGTTCCAAATTAATTCACGCTAAGCTTTGTGTTTTGAAAGCGAAATGCATATGGAAATGCATGCCGAAAGACTAGTGTTATTGTTATTTTATAAAATTATTGAATAAAACTAATTTTACGGATTTTATCGTATTTAAGGGGAAATATAACCTCAAATAGCTTAGCAAGATCCTCCGTTATGCCGAAAGCATTGCAGCATTAATTTTGAAATAAATATGTGGTAAAGTTGAGGATTAATGTTGAGGACTATGTTAGACGAAAACACGATTCCGTAAAATTTTCTCGATAGAAAAAAAATCCAAAGTTACCTCCAAACCGAACAATAAACCGCTGTTATTTATAAAATACTTTAAATAAGATCGTGAAACTTTGCATACTAACTGAACTAACCATAAAGCAGTGCTTATGTTATTTACTTTTTTTTAAATACCATTATTTTCACTGTAAAAAGAAATTACCTAGACTATCGGCGTCTTGAAGCTTGATTCCTTACGCCCCGTTAGTATCGCTTAGGCTTTTGAAGGGAGAAGTTGTGTCGCTTACGAATACGATCAGAATACACATTACGCAACAGGACGACGTAAAATTAAAATGGGAAATAACCGTGATAAAAATAAGAAGCGACTGGGTTGGCGTTAAGAAACAGGCATAAATATGATAAACCTAATGAAATAAGTATCTAACGACCTATCTACTTACAGTATTAGTGATTACAAACATGTCGGTACATAGCATACGACGCGCGGGGAAGTGGGGGCGAAATTAGAATTTGTGCTCACTTACTATATCCCCTTAATTAACACTATTAAACTTAGTTTTAATCCAAGGATAATATTTTATAAAACGATTTTTATGGAACTAGTCCCTTTTATTCTGCAGTCTGTGATTATATATCAAGACCACCCCGCCTTTACATCAGGTTCAGGCAACGAATTCACGCAAAAGGACAACCCTACCTTCTGCTTGGGATCCCATATTAAAAAAAATCTAATGACCCATAACAAAGCATACCGAGCATAGCAAGATGTTATTAAGAGTTTATATATATATATATATATATATATATATATATATATATATATATATTTCTAAATTAATATAAAACCTCCTCAGTAGCCACAAATTCATAAGAGTTGCAAGACTCTCGGAACGTTTCGAATATAAAAGTAGTAAAAATAAACGTCATAAATCTGTAAAAATTTTTTATTCCTTTAGAGTATTCTATTATATGCTATAAATAAAATAAGATTGACTTGACTAAATGAGAAAGAATAAAGTTATAGCTCGTATCCTTTGCACAGCTGGGCACAGGCCTCTTATGTTATGGAGAAGTTCTGGAGAGAAACTAATCCAGTTGTTTGACCTGATCATAAATCACGTGACCAGAGGCGATTACTTAGTGTAAGGTTAAATTATCTAAAAGCCATCTAGAGATTCTTGCGTGTGTAACTCTAATGGCAATCATTCTACAACTAATGTTTAAGTCTTACGTTTTTTTTAAAACATTTTTCTGGCGATCAAAACCTTATAGGCACAAGTATAGGTTGAGTGTGCTGTGTGGGTTGGACAGGAGAGGGTGTTTTAAAAAGATTGTGGTGTTTGACAATAAAGCTACACGCTACACGGTCAACGACGTAGAGCCATGCTGCAGGTATATTATGGTCAGGTAGTATGAATGGGTCAGCTCGGTCGGGGGAGGACCATGCTCTCACAGTATATCAGATTAATACTGCTGTGTTACTTATGGTAATTGTATGTAGAGAACCTGTGATCCTTTTTTCCCTTCAGGGGTAACAAAGCATCTTCGTATTGATTTTTTATTGAGCATAGATATAGATGTTTATGGGCCACATCAATCACCATCAGATGGACTCGGTGCTCGTTTGTCATCTTTATTCGAAAAGAAACACACTCGGACCACAAATCAATATGGCGGCTTCATATGAGTAGGTAATCGTTGCTTAGTGCGTGTTTGATGTCGCTCATCGATCATTTTAACTGCTAATGGCTTTAGGATACACTAACGACCTAACAATTGCCCGTGCATTGTCTAAACTAGGCGATTTACTGTAATAAAGGAAATGTTAGCGCCGTGATGGGTAACCTATACGTACTGGATGTAGCCAAACGGTACTGTAATGTGTATACAACACATATATGTACTGATATATCATGTACTTAAGCTAACAAGATTATTTCAAAACGTTCATCTGTTATGTCTAACCGGGTGTTCCTTTAAAACCCTTCCAAAACAGGAGTGACTAAAGAACTTACAGTCCACCTGATGGTAAGTGGGTGCTGCAGTCCACCTGTTGGTTGATTAGTTGGACACCTGCAGATAACTTTAAACAAAGAAATAGATATAGGCATAAGTTTTATTAGCATTAATGCACTCACAAAGCATACATCTAGAAGTAAATAAAAACATGAAAACACACAGGGTGCAAGATGTAAAACATAATTAAAAATAAATCTCGGCAAGAGTTAGTGACGTGATGCCAGAAAGGATTCCGTCTCAGCATATGTTACCACTGGTACTGCAGCAGTGCTGATTTTCAGCGGAGCCCTGATAAATATTATTTCTACATTGCGCCCGCGTCGTTATCGGTGCTAACTTTCCATTTAAAAAATAATGCATCAACCATTCTATTCATTATAAATAAAAGACAAAAAATACACATACATACACGTGCATACACACTTACGCAGAAAATATATTATATTATTATATACACATTAATTATCCACGTATATTTGTTAAATCGTACTTATGGAATAACTTCTCTGTACACGTAAAATAATGATTTTGGTATATTATGGAATTGAAATGCTAAAATGTGTTTTTTAATTGAGCTTTACCTTTTCGTATAGGTGGTGGTGAATTATTGCACTATAAAGAAGGTTACACATGCGTTATAATCTTAGAGATTAAGATGGAATGCCTCTGTCAGGTATAAGGGTCTTCGGTTCGCTACGTTCACCATATCAAAACACAGAGTACCCTTTTACTGCTTTACGCTGGTCCTCGGAGAACGTGATCTGTGAGCCATGGTCGAGCAGACCTATTCGTGCTGCAGCCGTAATTTAGTAGCAGCGTCTACACTTTAGAACTTACTATTTTACATTGTGTATTATTTATTGAATTAGAGAAATTGAAAAATGAATACATATGTTGTATCCTAGGGGACCGTCTGGACTACCCACTTAACTGTTCTACTGACAAATAGCAATGCCAGTATAATTACAGCTTTTACGGTATTCTATCTGGTCCTCAGGGGTGGTCAAAGGCATCTGCATTTTAATACTTAATCGTTTCGTTTTCATGTACCACCTTTTAGACTGTGTGCTAATTTTTCATAAATGTTATTAAATTGATTTTACCAATTACATTAAAAGTACATATACCACCAATGTTTATATAAAATAAAATTTCACGGTGTAAACTATCAACTTGAGTAAATCAAATTACGTTACCGGTTTGGTATTATTTATTTTTCCTTATTACTCTCATGTATGCTCTTTGGGGCAATAAAATTGATATGACAACGTCGAGCTTGTGTCCATTTCTTAATCATATTCGTTTCGAATATGAGATCCTATTAATGGTTTTTCAAGGTTCGGTAGTAAAAATATTAACTCTGTTCGCTTATTGTAAATGTATGATCGTTGCGTTGAATGTTTTCCGCTTATTGTTGCCGCACCGGCGGTGACTTACAGCGTTATATCGCTACATCGGAATTTTCCAATGATGCAGTACACGCTACTTGAGCTGCCTATGTTTAAAATAGTTATTTTATTCCGTTTAATTATTATAATGTATTTGGTAGAGCCACGTTTCCGCTATATTATGGTTGTAGCACGTTCGAGTACTCAAAGGACCACGCTCTCATAGAATACCATTGTGAAAAAACTTAATGCTGCTGTGTTTCGTATACTAAATCTGGAAAACCGGAGATCTGGATATCTTAAGCGGAATGGAATCAGGTGGAACGTGTGTTCGTTAGTGACGAATGGTAAGCGGATACTGTGGTCCATAGACTTCCACGACTATCCTCGATTAAGAATCAAAATTAAAAATGCGTTATCACCCCAGAGGACTAAGATGGAATGCCTCGTTTCCAGTAAAAATGATGTTGCTGTAATGATACTGACGTGCGTTAACCACCACCTTCCCACCCTGACTACTGGTGCTGCATAGAAATGCAAATTTCTGGAATTTAAAACAAATCCGATAAAGCTGTTGATTAGATTTGAATAATTTTATGCAATATAAAATACTCGCGGCAATGATATAAGTACTGATACGAGTACGACTTTTAAAGAAGCGTAAGGGAATTCATTATATCCCATTTAATCATGATGGTGTCGTACGAGACGACTATGGGAAACGCACATAAAATCTTATGGCTTCTGATACATGTCGGGAAACCATCTTTACATATATAAATT
Organism: Parnassius smintheus behrii; assembly: GCA_036936625.1. Taxonomy (NCBI): domain Eukaryota; kingdom Metazoa; phylum Arthropoda; class Insecta; order Lepidoptera; family Papilionidae; genus Parnassius; species Parnassius smintheus. Next base: position 7,045,323 of record JAUPFT010000006.1, read on the forward strand.
AAAAAAATTACACTTAACGTAAAATATCCAGACCAAGGACGGGTAGTAAAGTCAAAGGCTTTTTACAGTATAGGGGTGACAAACGAGCACATATTCTACCTGATGGTAAGTGGATACTGTGGCCTACAGGTATTTGCAACAGCTACTGCACACTAAAGCCTTGCTTCTTTATCAGGGATTAATATCAACCAGGTAAATAATTAATCAACCCTGTTTATCAGTCTAGTATATTCTTACGGGACTTTGCTGTGAAAGCGTATTACCCAATGGATAAAGTAGTGACTGTGGAGTAGAGTGATTGATATTGCTAACTTTGTTTGCTCCTAGCCTTTACATGGTGTATATTATGTATATTATATATATAATATCACATTTTTAGGGTTCCGTAGTCAACTAGGAACCCTTATAGTTTCGCCATGTCTGTCTGTCCGTCTGTCCGTCCTCGCTTAATCTCTGTGACCGTTAGCACTAGAAAGCTGAAATTTGGTACCAATATGTGTATAAATCACGCCGAAAAAGTGGTAAAATAAAAATTGAAAAAAAAATGTTTTATTAGGGTAGCCCCCCTATATGTAAAGTGGGAAGTGATTTTCTTTTTAATTTCAACCCTAACGTGTGATATATTGTTGGAAAGGTATTTAAAAACAAATAGGGGTTTACTGAAAACATTTTTTGATAATGTCAATAATTTCGGAAATAATCGCTCCAAAAGTAAAAAACAATGTGTCCCTCCCCCCTCTAACTTTTGAACCATAAGTTTAGAAAATATGAAAAAAATCTGAAAAGTAGAACTTTATAAGGACTTTCTAGAAAAATTATTTTGAACTTGGATGGAAACAACAGTACCCACTACCGGGAGCATTTGCAGGAGCGCGGAGCGCTGCTGGAGCGCGAACATAATGGATACCCACCTTTAAACTCATAAGTGGGAACACTTATTGTGACGGACGGGAAACTACGGAACCCTACACTGAGCGTGGCCCGACACGCTCTTGGCCGGTTTTTATTATTATAAAATTTTATGTATTTGTTCTGTAAACATAATTGATAAGTATTTCAACATAAAACTTACAATTGTATTTTTTATAGATTAAGGGTGACGAACAAGCACGCAGTCCACCTGATGGTGAGTGGATGCTATGGCCCATAGACATCTACATCTATTCTCGATTAGTAATCAAAATATATTAACGGTAACGGTAACGGTATTAACATCAATGGCGAGTACATCACTCAGCTTCGATTTGCCGACGATACAGTCCTTATGGCAGAATCGCTGGAGGACTTAAGTACTATGCTCAATGACCTCAATAGTGCCTCCCAACGGATAGGTCTTAAGATGAACATGGACAAAACAAAGATCATGTTTAATGTCCATGTCACACACTTATGCCTCCCGAAGCTTTTGACGAGCTACTCGAAGTTGTTGACGAGTACGTTTACCTGGTGCAAATAGCCCGACTAGGTAAGTCCAACTTAGACCGAGAGGTCAATCGACGGATTCAACTCGGCTGGGCAGCGGTCGGGAAATTACGACACATCTTCTCGTCAGGTCTTCAAACCTCAAAACCTGAAAACTAAATTGTACAAGCGGTGCATGTTACCAGTGATGACTTATGGAACTGAGACGGGGTCCTTCACTGCTGGCCGTATGAGGACGCTCAAAGTCGTTCAACGAGCTATGGAGAGGGCTATGCTCGGGGTTTCTCTGCGTGACAAACTTAGATATGACGATATCCGCAGTAGAACAAAAGTGACCGGCATAGCCCAACGGATTAGTAAGCTGAAGTGGCAATGGGTCGGCCATATAGCTCGAAGAACCGACAACTGTTGGGGAAAAAAGTTCTCGAGTGGCAGCCTCGTACTTTTAGGCGAAGTGTAGGGCGACCCCCCACTAGATGGAGTGACGACCTGGTAAGACATGCAGGAAGTCGATGGATGCAGGTGGCTCAGGACCGTGCTTTGTGGCATTCCTTGGGGGAGGCCTATGTTGAGCAGTGGACTTGTGAAGGGCTGTAATGTAAAATAATGAAACAAAATACAGTTACGTTGTCACTAAGGACTTGAGGACCAAGATGGAACGCCTCGTATCCAGTAAAAAGGGTCTCCGGTTCTCTAAATTCACCATACGAAACACAGCAGTATTGATCTGTTATTTCACGCTGGTATTCTGTGAGGGCGTGATCCTACCTCGGTGAAGCCGATCAATTCGTGCTTCTACCATAATATAACTGCAGCCATCTATACCATCTATAACCACGTTGAAAAGTTGCACTGTGATTGTCGATCCGCTAGTCGAGCCAAGGCAAGGTACATACATCGATACATTACAGTAAAATAAAAATAAAAGTCCACTGCTGAACATAGGCCTCCGTCATTGATTTTGCCATAGTTGCCACGCTTATCAAGCGGTTTGGCAACAGCAGTTTTTACATTTAGTTGTTATGAGGAAGACGCTGATGCTCATCTGATTAGTTTTCCTCTGCCGCCTCCTGAAACATCCACGGGATGATATGGGGTAGTGAATGCTCTTACACCGCCACAAAACGGTAACTAAATCGTTAGTGTACCAAGAATAAAACCCAGCTTGGAATAAGCTATCACATAAACAATTGGTTACCGCAGTTTAGCGAGACGAGGTCCGTATTTAGCTTTTACGGACTTGTGATAAAAGAAATTGTTACTGGGAGCTACTTTTTTCTTTCGCAGTTTTAAAGACGTCATTGTGGCTAGCATAAGCTTTTAAGATGCTTATACCGAGAGATAAGTTTTAATTTTGATTTCAGTTAGTAACTAAGGTTTGTAATCTTCTCAGGCTGGATCAGCCCCTCTTTTATCCTCATGTTATTATCGTCTTATTAAAAAGATATGTAAATAAGATTTATAAATAAGATTCAGTTATTTCTGTTAACTAAATGGTTAAGTATTAATTTAAATCTATCTTTATATATAAAACACAAAAATGTTTTACCTATGTCCGTTATAGACTTTGAAACCTCCATGCTCAGACCAACAAAGAAATATAGACGGAGTTTGAAACGATTAAAAAGAAAATTTTAAGTTCTTACGTCGGAAAATATAGAGTTATTTTATTTCATTTTACATTTTCATCATCACCATCATTACAGTCCATCACAAGTTCACTGCTAAGCATATGCCGCTGCCAAGGAATACCACGTGCTATATATCACCCATAGAATACTATAATACACAATAGAATGGCGGTCTAACTTATTTTGTACCGAGGTTCGGCGTTGCCGGGAGCACACATACAAACAATTACGTCGAATTATCACTACTACAAACCCGATTCGCTGTGTTGACAGCCGGATTTCAATACATATTTATTTGTAAATAGCGTACAATTTTATAAATAATTTGCATGCGAAATTTGGAAACGATTGTAACGTCAAAACACATCTCGTGTTGACATTTATACGTGTGAATTGACGTGTTAGTGACATTTTAGTGGCTACACGGGCTCCGCCCACTCCCCCGTTCTATTATGTATGTATTATAGTATTCTATGATATCACCCCTCTACATCATTTTAAATAAGGGTTTCTTATATTGTCGCGAATTCTATACATTAAATAAATCTAATTAAGAGGAAGGAAAGAGGAAAGGATTTTATGGCGTTTAAATTGAAATTTTTTTTTTATTCTCGGACGTTTCGGGCATTTAACAGCACCTATGGTTACGGACGCAACACCTCGTGACCATGGGTCCGGGAAAGAACGTTTAAAAAAAGCTAAATTAAATGCGGTAGGATCCGTAAAAGAATTTTTTTTTCAATCTTTTTGGTTTTTCTACACGGTAGAGGAATGTCGCAGCTATATTAGAATTGTAGTACGAATGGGTCAGCTTGACCGGGGTAGAATCACGCTCCCACAGAGTTCCAACGTAAAATAGTAACGTAATACTGCCGTGTTTCATATTGTGAGTACCAGATACCCTTTTCACATCTGCATTTTGATTTATAATTTATAATCGACGATATATGTTGATATATATGGGCCACAGCATCCATCTACCATCCGCTGGACTTTGTGCTCATTTGTCACCCTTATCCCATAAAAATAAAATATTTTTTTAATAGACCATTATATATAGCAAAGATAGGTGAAAACTATCAGCACCACACGGCACTGTCTAGTTGCTCGATAGACAAGGTGTCTTAGACAGTTTATGTGACGTAATTACAGCGAGATTCAGCGTCGAATTGTACTTGTTATGAACACAATACTCTAACTCAGGAAGGACGTTTATGGTCAACTGACCTGAATATGTGCTAATGCTCACTGGGTCGTGATCTTTCCTTGTTTTTCAAGGAGCTCAGCGGTTGTGGGATCGTATCTTTCAATGCATTAGAATTGTACACTTATAAGTAAAAGTAAAGTTACAGCCTATATAACTCCCACTTCTAAGCACAGGCCTCCAGTCATTTCTGAGAGGGTTTCAGTACAATGAAATGTCCACCAAGCTGACGCAATGCGTGTTGACAAACTTCACATGTCTTCTAAATATTTTTTGCTAATTTCTCAAACATCTTTTCAGGTTTTCCTTCACTACTTAATTCAGCACTTAAATTTGCAATTATTAATTTCATTGGTTGGTGCCCAAGGGGTTGTAGCCCGGGTTGCTCGCATACTTTAATGTTTACGACGAGTCCTTTACCCCTGAGCTAACAGCTACCTTGGTTTTTACACCACTTATCCCATATACGTTCTACTGAAATGTTATCGGGAACCTTAAGTAATACTGACAGCAAACTGTGTACGGGTAAATTGTAAAATGCATAAAAATCAATACCTACACAGTTAGCGCTAAAGTTTAGTGTTTAATCTTTGCTTTTTAACATTAAAAAAACATGTAAAACAGGATTTAATACTGTATCGTGGAGGCGACTTACATAAATAAATTGCATAAAGACCCTCATTCAGACCCGGAATAATTGCTTGTACGCCATACAATGCTTGTAGGTGTTTTGAGATTTGAACCCGCGGCCCCTCGCCACTACTAAACGTTTAGGCACTGCGCTACAAAGCCGTCTAACTTAATTAAAGTAAGGCTGATAAACGAGCAAACTGTGGATGTTGATACCCACAGAATAGAATACGATAGTTCTTAAGGGTAGATACACATAACCTGGCCTATCATCAATATTTCACCAATTTGATCGATAAACTTTTATCTAATTTTTCCGTCTTATTTAAAAGTACCCTCAATCGCAGAGTATGTACGCGTAGGTACAAAATGTAAAGGAGGCGAGAGAGTTGTGTCAGGATCGTGTCAAATGGAATTCCGTAGTCTCCGCCTACCCCTCTGGGTGACGGGCGTGAGTGTTTATGCGTATGTAGTTTGTTTTGTTTTAGAAAAATTTTTATTCAACATAGATTAAAAGTAATACTAAATACAAGTGAGTCTTATTATAGCCGATTTACACTTCTACAAGTACAGTAGCAAGTTTAGTTACGGGGCAGTTGACAGTAAACGGTTAAGTGGACAGTAGCGTTCAAATGTCTTCGTGGCGAATTTAGTTAAAAATGTACAATTTTATATTTTGAGGGTCGAACGCGAACACATTGCGTTCTGTCAACTTACACAGTGAACTAAACTCGCTCGGTCAAACGAGCGGCGAGTTTAGTTGCGGGTGGCGGGAGACGCGGGAAGGCAACACTTAGCTTGCCGAAAAATAGATCGACCGGCTATCCCGCTTAACTCAATTGTTAACTTGCGACTTAACTCGCTAATTGCCGTTCTAACGAGATTTTCTACTTAACTCGCTAGGTTGCAAGTTACTCGTTACTGTACTTGTAGAAGTAAAATCGGTATACGTGGTAGAATCACGCTGCGGCTGTACTATGGAGGAGTTGCCTTAGACCAGACGTGAGTAGGCGTCCATTAATTACGTGAGGTGTTATCCTTTTAAATAGGACCCCTGCCTCCCCCTTGATGAGATTTCGTAAGATGTTTCGGAACCTCCTCTCCCCCTAACGTGACGTAACGATTTTACCTTATTTTTTAATGTATGTTTGTGTATTTTGCTACATATCACTAAATAACTAAGCATTAATATTTATAGGAAAAAGAGAAAAAAGTTTTTAAAATCTGTATATATTTAAATTAGAAAATAATGTATATTTTTTAATTGAAAAGTTGACGTGATATTTTAAATGATTTCCGCTCCCTTTAAATGAGATTTGATGAGCGTTTGCTGTACCCCATTTTGAACTCACGTAATTAATGGTTTACCTCTGAGATGCTCTTCAGCAGTGCTCTAAGAAATTTCACGCTCGGCGTAAGCAAGATGATTAAATCGCCATGAGGTGATGAATCTTTTACGTCGCCACAACACGGTTTATTGTTGTGACCGCCTATTTAGTAGTGTATCCGTGACTATTGATTATGACGTCCTGGGTTCGAATTCCGATCTGTAATTGGGTTTTTCAGTCAATAAATTCTCAGTAGCAGCCCGGAGTCAGGAAGTTGGCGGTGTCTCACCCCCGTGCCTCGGAAAGCACGCATAGCCGTTGGTCCTGCGCCGGACCTCTCTCCGGTCGTATCAGGTTATTGCCCCATCGGAGTATGAGAGTGAAGGAATGGAGAGCGCACCTATGTCTGCGCATACACTTGGACACTATAATCCTGTGCCGCCTGGTTAGACTGGCTGTCGTAACCGAAATTCGGAGGAGATTATTATTACTATTGATAATTATACAAAATCTGATTTCCGCCATGTTTAAAAACATTATTTAACAGAGATTGCATAAGAGGTTATTATAATATTAAGTTATTTATAGATGATAAAAACCCTTATACTGTGTAGTGTGAGAATATCCACTATCCCATATCACGCCGTGGGTGTCGTAAGAGAAGTAAATCAAGAGATAGGCAGCAGCGTTTTCCTAATAACGATTAAAAACAAACTGCCATTGCCAACCCGCTTGCCAAGCCTGGCAACTATGGCAAATATCCCCCCTATGAGGCAATCTAAGGGGGAGGTCTATGTTTAGCAGTGAACTTTAATAGGCTGTAACAATAACGGTAACAACCGTTGGGGATGAGGCAATCGCTACCATGCTTTTACTTATTTGTATTGTGTTGTTAATTATTATTATAACTTTAATAACAGACGACTGTTCTACTTTTTTTTTAAATAGTGCCGCTGGGTTTCTTGCTGGTTCTTATAAGAACAGAGGTATTTTCCAAATCATTATCCAATCACCATCAGAGGTCATTTCCAATCATCATTCAAATCATTAAACATAAGAGTGACTTTCAATAAGTATTATTTACAAACTATATTGAATGAAAACGTTTCTATATCCTATTTTTTTTATAAAATAAGGGTGTCAAACGAGCACACTCCATCCGATGGTAAGTGAATGCGACGCATAGACATTTTCATTTATTCTCGATCAAGAGTCAAAATGCAGATGCGTTGTCACCCGTGAGGACTAAGATGGAATGCCTCATTTCCGATAATAAAGGGTCTACAGATCTCTTCACTCACCATACGAAACACAGCAGTATTAAGCTACTATTTTACGCGGGTATTCTGTGAGAGCGTGGTACTTCCCCGGTCGGGCCGACCCATTCGTGCTACAGCCATAATGTAGCTGCTACGTGGCTCTACCACGTATATATTTCTGTTGTTACATAGGTTCTTCTTTAAGGTTATGTCAGCCAGGAGAATAGACGATAAGTGCTTCGTATAGCTGACCGCGTGTTTAACGGTATTTATTGACAGATGTCTCTAGGACCATGTCGAGACACCGGCATAATGACGGAATCGCGGAAGCGTGACGGCGGTGGCAAGTGGTCCGCCCCGGCGCCGTCCACGTTGCTTTGTGTGCGGTCACCATCCGTTCAACTGCTATTCTATTGTGTGGTTTAAAGCCTAACAGCGTTATATGAACTCTAATTATAATTTTATTCTCTAATTTTTTCATAACAGCTTATAGGTATTAATGATATGAAACTAATATAGCCCTGTCTAGTTTACGCCAGACGTTTACTTTTTACTAAGACCATCGCTGGTAAGCGTCGTCAAAGTTGCAATACGCTAGTACTGCTATGGTATTAGATTCTGTTAGAGTCCTCCAACAGTCGAGCCGAACCACTCGTGCTTTCCATTATAATACAGCTACGGCATGCAATTTTAACAATTTCGTTGGAGCCGATGACATCGAACGAAGGTAACTTACACAAGTACTGAGAAAATTAAAGCAAACATTTAGTTCGAATAATGTGTAAATAATGTGTAAAACACATAGTTACAGTAACTTTAACAACGTAGAAAGGGTGGTCTAAAGTCAACAGTTTGCGCTGTTTATTTAAACTATGGTATTGATTCTGTGTTACACGGAACTATTGAGATAAAATTGGTTATTTCGCGTAACAGTTTTAAAATTTTCATTATAAACATTATCTATAATTTTATATTTAACATTTTTATATAGCCATAAAATTATCATGGATTTGTGAAATAAAATTTTGTTATATGGCAGCTTTTATTCTATTTCCTGGTAAGGTGTACAAACATAAACAGAAATATATATTTTTTTCAATATAAATTAGAAATAATACTTATTGAAAATTTTTCATATGTTTAATTATTTTATTAATTAACGACTAACAATAGTTGTGCATTCAAGAAGAAAGTTTAGGAACTTTTATTATCTGGCAGAATAATCTCATATTAAGTATTTAGTTATGTATTTATATAAATGCATATTTATACACGTATGTAATTAATTTAATTTATATGTACATAATTTGTATATAATACTATGCATGTATTGAATAATTTTATATGTAAGAATATGTAAGATATAAATATAAGAAGTATATAATATATAAGAAGTTGTTACAATTTATCTAGTGCACTCGTGTTTCGCTAACAATGGTACATAGCAGGCAAATACACAATTAGCAATATTAATTAAGTACTATCTAATAAATCTTTTACGTCATAATAACATTCGGTTTTTCAAATAATTAAACAAATGTTGTGTAAGTTTAAATAATGAAGTTTAGTATTATGTAAGTTTTTGTAGTCTGTATCTTTGATTTAAGTATCTATCTTTTAAAATTTCACACACCTACTTCATAATATTTTTATCTCTGCATCACCCAAAGGTTAACTGATAGAGGACAAATAATTCCTGACACAACGACAAATAATTCCTGAGGAATACCTCTGGAATTATTTGTCATTGTGTTTATAAAATACCTCCGTTCTGTGAAGAATCAGCAAGATTTCCAGCGGGACCATCATTTTTAAAAGGCATCATTTGCAATAATGTGTTATTTTGCACAATTAACTTATTAATTACAATAACCCTTTCAAACAATCTTAGTTTAATTAAGTATAATATAAGAATAACCAGCGTAAAATGGCAGCTTAATGTTGCTGTATTTCGTATAGTCAGTGTAGAGAACCGGAGACCCTTTTTATTGGAAACAAGGCATTACTTTTTAGTCCTTAGGGGTGACAACACACCTGAGTTTTGATTCTTGATCGTGGATAGATGTAAATGTCTATAGGTCATAACATCCATTGTTGACTGTAATCACGTTTGTCACACATATTCAATAAAAACGGACTGTCCGTGAAACCTATAGTAAACATATGTTTGTTAAACGATCAATTCCCTGTTAGATATATATATACATATATATATATAATCCACACTTGAGATATCCTTTCCTTATACCTTTCCTTTCTTCCCTATCTGTAGTCGTTTCTTTGAGCTATACGGTCGGCTCATTACCACTTGGCGTTAAAATTGCTATTGAGATTGTTAATCTGTCCGCAAGGCTACGTTCAAGAAACGTTTCGTTCTCCGTAACGATTCGTTCTTTTACATACTAGGTGCATGTAAAAACAGTTTATATTACCAACTATTCATTCAGTAAACTTAGGAAGATTTAATGAAGAAGGTGTAAACGGTTCATAAACACTTTAACTGGAATTTTGTTTAAAATAGGCGTTTGGCGTGCCTCGATGAAATGTTGGTTGATGAAATGAAAATGAAGTCATTTTACAGCAAAACAGCTCGTAAAAGGAAACGAAGCGTTTTTAAGTATAGAAACCCGGCTACCTGCAACGGGAGAAGCCAATCTCCAGCAGTGGAATTTTGCAGGCCTATGAAGAAGAATAAATCACTTGTCTAAAAGAAACTATTACACAATTATATGATTTTTCGTGAAAATGCCGAGCTAATAACTTTGTATAAAGAATAGCATAGAATCATTTTTATTCAATATAGTTTACAATAATACAACATAATGAAAATCATTTAAGCTTTACTACTGGTTCGGAAAAATCTCCGTTCTGGGAAGAACCAGCAAGAAACCCAGCGGTATTTTTTTTAATTTACAATGTAATATTTTATACAATTACTATGTAGTGCCGCGTCGTTATTAAGGAAAAATATCGAAACCTTTCGCGATTGCTGAATTCAGAGAAAATGTATATTACTTATTGTACCAATAATATTGAACTATTGGTTTTCTTTGAAATTATTATTTTTATGCTAAGTTTTAATGTTTGCTCTATTCGCTACCACTAGTTACGACTGTGCTAATATTTCTTGACTAATCTCTCTAACTAACGTCTATTAAACTAATATTGGAATATTACATGATTTAGTGCAACTCGATTTTCTATAAGACCATTTACAAAATTTAGGGTATGCTAGGTGCTAGTGGGCGACATTTTAACGCAAAGATCAGCCGGCGTGAGCTAAAACATGCCAATTTAAAACGCGTACGATGTCTCAGAAGTATATCCCTCGTCAAAATCTTTAGATCAACGTGGGTTGCTTGATAATGTACTTCACTATGTATTATAATGTAATTTTAATAGTATGTGATTGATTATTTAGTATAATTACAATGTTGTGGTTTGTTCTGTAATGAAGTTTTTTTTATACGTGGTAGAGCCATGCTGCAGTTATATTAGTAGTATAGTTGTAGCATGTATGGGTCGTTTCGACCGGAGAAGGACCACGCTCTCACAGAATACCAGCATAAAATAGTAGCTTAATGCTGTTGTGTTTCGTATGATGAGTGCAGATACCCGGAAACCACTTTCATTGGCAACAAGGCATTCCATCTTTGTCCTCACGGGTCACAACTCATCTGCATTTTGGTTCGTAATCGAGGATAAATGTAGATATGTCTATCATCATCATCATTACAGCCCTTTACAAGTCCACTGCTGAACATAGGCCTCCCCCAAGGTATGCCACTAAGCACGGTCCTGAGCCAACTGCATCCATCGACTTCCTGCATGTCTTACCAGGTCGTCACTCCATCTAGTGGGGAGTCACCCTACACTTCATCTACCGGTACGAGGCTGCCACTCGAGAACCTTTTTTCCCCAACGGTTGTCGGTTCTTCGAGCTATATGGCCGGCCCATTGCCACTTCAGCTTACTAATCCGTTGGGCTATGTCGGTCACTCTGGTTCTACTGCGGATATCCTCATTTCTAAGTTTATCACGCAGAGAAACTCCGAGCATAGCACTCTCCATAGCTCACTGAGCGACTTTGAGCGTCCTCATACGGCCAGCAGTGAAGGACCACGTCTCAGTTCCATATGTCATCACTGGCAACACGCACTGGTTGTATAACTTAGTTTTCAGGTTTTGAGGTATACCTGACGAGAAGATGCGTTTTAATTTCCCGAACGCTGCCCAGCCGAGTTGAATCCGTCGATTGACCTCTCGGTCGAAGTTGGACTTACCTAGCCGGACTATTTCTCCCAGGTAAACGTACTCGTCAACAACTTCGAGCTTAGTGCTCCCAACAACTACCGGCATAGGCGTGACATGGACATTAAACATGATCTTTGTTTTGTTCATGTTCATCTTAAGACCTATCCGTTGGGAGGCACTATTGAGGTCATTGAGCGTAGTGCTTAAGTCCTCCAGCGATTCTGCCATAAGGACTATATCGTCGGCAAATCGAAGGTGAGTGATGTACTCGCCATTGATGTTAATACCGTATCCTTTCCAGTCCAGTAGTTTGAAAACGTCTTCCAATGCAGCAGTGAAGAGTTTCGGGGAAATAACGTCACCCTGTCTTACACCTCTCTGCAGTTGGATAGGTTTCGTACTCTGCTTCTGTACTCGGGTAGCCATTGTAGCCCTACTGTACAAACACTTCAGCACTTCGACATACCGACAGTCAACTTGGCACCGCTGAAGAGACTGTAGCACCGCCCAAATTTCGACGGAATCAAAGGCTTTCTCACAGTCCACATACGCCAGGCCAAGTGGCAGGTTGTACTCTTCGGACTTCTGTACAATTTGTCGAAGGTTATGTATGTGGTCCATGGTACTAAATCCTTTTCGGAAACCGGCTTGTTCGGAAGGCTGGAAGTCGTCGAGTCTGCGTGCGAGACGATTCATAATGATTCTCGAAAACAGCACGTAGACGCGGCTCAGAAGGGATATCGGTCTGTAGTTCTTCAAGAGGGCGTTGTCACCTTTCTTGAATAACAAGACCACCGCACTTCTGCTCCACGCCTCCGGAGTAGTGCCACCATGGAGGACGGAATTAAAGAGCCTCTGAAGGACTTAAAGTACCGGTTTTCCACCCGCTTTCAGAAGCTCCGCTGTAATTCCATCCTCGCCCGGGGACTTGCCGTTTTTAAGGTGCTGGAGAGCCATTCTAATCTCGCTCAGACTGACGTCCGGGATATCATCGGAATAGTGTCGGATAAGACCCGCTCTTGGATCGTTACCCACACTTACGTGTGGCTCCGACGATGATGTGTACAGCTGCCCATAGAACCTCTCAATCTCACTCAGAATCTCAGGTGTCCCGGAAACGATGCTGCCACACTCGGCCTTCAGCTTTGATAGTTGGCTCTTACTGGCAGACAGATCTCTGGCAAAGACTTTGGAGCCCTGGTTCCGCTCAATCGCTTCTTCAATACGAGCAGTATTAAATTTGCGTAAGTCTCGCCGCATGCATTTGGAGATCTGTCTGTTCAGTTGCCTGTATGCTGACAAATCTGTTGACGATTGCAGCCTCATCTCCCGTCTAACAGCCATGAGATTAAGAGTGTGATCGGAGAGCTTTTTTGTTCTTCTGCTGCCGGTCTTGCAGAACTTAGCTCCGACCACATGGACAGTTTCCACGAGCTTGTCATTCATATCGTCCACTGCATTGCAATCTTCTAGGCACTGAAATCGGTTACGTAACTCGAGCTGAAAGGTTTCGGGATTCTGGATTAGAGCACGAGGGGGACGGAGCGTTGACTTCATTACACGAGACCTCTCCAACTTAACGTTTAGGTTCAGTGTGCCTCTAACCATTCGGTGATCGCTGCCGGTTTTCACCCTTGCGATCACTGAGACATCACTGAACAGTTGGCGTCTGGTCGTCATAATGAATCAGTTTTTGTCGAACCGTCGGGGCTCGACCAGGTCCATTTCCTGTGGGGCCGCTTCTGGAAGAAAGAGTTCATCATAAAGAGTCCCTCTTTCTCCATAAAGTCGGCCAGCTGCTGGCCCCTACGGTTCCGTTGCCCTACTCCAAATTTCCCTACCTTCAGCTCACCGCTTTCTCTTGTGCCTAGTTTTGCGTTGAAGTCTCCCATCAACACCGTGTATATGTGTGACACCGTGATATGTCTATAGGCCACACGTTTGTCAACCTACCCTAAAAAAGTATAATATGAGTTATAATGAAAACTGAAATCTTGTGGTTCCAATGCAGAATAACACACGCTTGCTGCTAAATAACGACCCTCCACACAGTCTGCCAGAAAGTCGTCTTCAACCAACTGAGGGGTATTAACACATTGTAAGCCGAATGAGCTCGTCGCGACATCTAGTGAGTAATACCAGAGTATCTGATGACGACGCCACATTTTTTTTTAATACTTTTGCTGATTTCATAAAAGGAGAAAGTTGTCAGTTCCAGTGTATGTCTTACTTTTTTTGTAGGTTTGTTACGCGACACGATTCGTCAATTGTGAAATGACTTAATGATTCTTTTTATGTGAATCGTCTATAGCAGCATGAGCAGGTCAGACCGACTGGAGGCGTGACGACGCCACGCTATAGTAATACCGTCCGTAACGTATTACAGAAGTCACTGATTAAAATAATTGTGCTGTCTCAATTTTAAAAAAAAATTGTCGAATTTTTAATATTGTGTTTAATTAATGTAAATGTTTTAAATAAACAGTCACCTTTATCTTGAAAAAATTCTTAATATTTCATTGTTCATTATGCCTTATTCCCTGTCGTAAACTATCCTTTTATGCATATTACCCGTACAAAATATATGGACATTGCGATTGTTTAATATTGTGCTTATTTTGCGAACAGGTAAACTGTTAAGGTAGTATTGCAGCAGTTTCTTTGCTCTAAAGCTCCATTCAGTAATGAGACAGTTGCTTAAAAAATTACTTTTACTTAATATGCGGAGTGTTTTTTACTAAAAAGCGGTGCTAGACCCCGACGTTCACAAAAGTTTGTAACAAATCTAATTTGAATACAGAAGTTTTGACATTGATTAAACTCGAATTTATATCATAACCGTTTGACAAATTTGCGTTAAACTGATGAAATATTAAAGTTGAGATAATTTTATTCTAAGGCACTATCCCTGTAGAGAAACACAAACTAGTTTAAAATGTCGAGAAGGGTTTTGAACCTACTATTATTAATTATTTTTAAATTTACACAAACAATAGACATTGATTTCTTATATTTACGCGAACACTACACATGATTAAAACTACTTTTACGGATTTTATCGCGTTTATTTTTACATTTTATTTTTAATTCCCGACGTTTCGGGCGCTTTCCAGCACCCATGGTCACGGGGGACTGAGATGACTGACGTCCCGATGTCATTGTTAAACCCGGAGTACCTTCAGCTTTTTTTTTTTTTTTTTTTTTTTGCTTTTTTTAATATATGATGACCATAAACAATAATTAAAAAAGCTGAAGGTACTCCGGGTTTAACAATGACATCGGGACGTCAGTCATCTCAGTCCCCCGTGACCATGGGTGCTGGAAAGCGCCCGAAACGTCGGGAATTAAAAATAAAATGTAAAAATAAACGCGATAAAATCCGTAAAAGTAGTTTTAATCATGAATAGACATTGAATTAAACTTATTTTTATCGCGTTTAATTTAGCTTATTTTACTTATAATTTAATTTACTTCACCATCATAATGA
The DNA here is from genome assembly GCA_036936625.1 of Parnassius smintheus behrii. Taxonomy (NCBI): domain Eukaryota; kingdom Metazoa; phylum Arthropoda; class Insecta; order Lepidoptera; family Papilionidae; genus Parnassius; species Parnassius smintheus. The sequence continues at coordinate 7,060,538 of JAUPFT010000006.1, forward strand.
TCACCATACCATTCTTAGAGCTAATTGAAAAAAATTAATAAGTTTCACCTCAATTACAGGTGCAAACAACAATGCTGTAACAAAACAATAAGAAGATGATGAAAATGTACCGGTCACACAATTAGTAAATAACTCCGTTAGAGGAAATTCTGTTCGGGCAGCATTTATTAACGATTTTTTAAAATAAATATACAATAATTAGGTACATGCACAAAAGATTTTATTTATCCCCAAAAAACAATTTTTTTACACAAAATTTATTTAATTAATTTTGCCCTTCACAATCTTTTCTGAATTCAAAAATTTCGTTACAAATTATATTAAAAATTATTATATTTAGAACTTAGTTTTCCACCGAGTCCGAAAACAACACGAGGAACAACACGTAACACGTATCTCTTGTCAAACTCAAAATATTGCCTGTCACTGTCATTAATGTCATCATCAAGCATTGAGTTCATTCACCAATCATTCACTGAATCACTCTTTTTACTTTTAAAATAAGTGAGTTACCATAGCATAAACGTTAATCCCGGCTTAAGGAATGTATTGTTAGTCCGAGGATACTTCATATTTATTAATAACATTGTAATAACGAAGTAAATAGTCAGTTACTCTGAGATTAGCTAGTCCAAGTGTAACTTCGAATAAAGCTTGGAATAAGCAATTTTTATAAATAAGGCAGCTAATGTTTTTACCAATTCGCTGTGATGTTGTCTATTGTACACATTTTTTTCAAATACAAGTGCTTGATGACAGCTCTAATTTAGTTTTCTCCATTTTGATGTTATCTGTTCGATGAATGTACCTGCCAGGAATCTTTGTATGATTTTTTTATGCTGATCTAGTGGGTACATAAGCAAGCAAAAAACATTTATTTTTATGTGCACCAGAAACAACCTATTCACTATTTTTGGATTACCCCTAGTACACATATGCACATATTTGTTTATTTATAAGGTATACCAACAGCAAAACACATGAAACATTAACAACAACACGATAACAAATGTATATGGTTAAATATGTTTGTCAATTACAGGTATACACAACATTTACAGTAATGTGTAACTTATTATATTATAACTGTACTGAATACAAAATAACTTATATTAAGAAAAAACTAACTAAGGAATGAGTGTGTGCTGAGAGGGTGAAAAGAAATTTGTCAATTTTTTTTTGAAGCATCGGGCAGAGTCGTTGAAAATGTCAATGTCCGGTCTTGGTCATAATTTCATTGTATGTGTTACATATTTGTTGCCCAAATTTGTTTTGTGGCAAGGTATGCTAAATAGTTTGCGAATTGGATATCGGGGATATCTGTAAGTGATAATTAATTTGATGTGATCGAGGAGGTGCGTACTTTTGATTTTTTTATGCAGTATATATAGTGAAAAACGAACACACAGTCCACTTGATGGTACGTGGACGCCGTGGTACAGAGATCTACATCTATCCTCGAATAAGATTCAAAATGGAGATGCGTTGCCACCTCTGAGGACTACGCTGGAATGCCTCGTTTATAGTAAAAAGGGTCTTCGGTTCTCTACATTCACCACACGAAACACAACAGCATTAAGCTGCTAATTTGATATAATTATTGGCATTGGCATGAGGCAGTACGAACGACAATATTAGTCCTAATTTGTCTAAGAGTAATTATAATATATATACAAATTACTCTGAGTAACTTGTTCTCGTAGTAATGTCCTGCCATTAGCAGTATGAACACAAATTTTATATAGGTTTTAGCTTTATGCACTAGTTTTTTCAAAAAAAAAAAATAACTGTCAAATCTCACACTTGTCTGTACTTTTAATATTTTTAAAAAGGGGGTTTTTCTTTCCTGTATTCATATATACATATATTAATATAAGTTGTTAAACTCGCGATAACTCCCAGTAATCTCCGTCTATCTATAACTAAGCGTATTAACGGAATAAGTTTGAACAGCTCTCAATAATATTAATAACGAATACGTGTCTATCACTAATAAAACAAATCAAAGAAACAATCGGTAAAATTTCTGGAACTACAGGTTTATATATGGTTTTGTGACGTACATACAATAATTGAAAACTCGGATTTTACAAGTTCCATCACCATTTCAGCGCTCTAGCTCCATAGATTGCCATAGTTGCCACGCTTCACAGGCGGGTTGGCAACCGTAGTTTTTTTTTAATTATTCTATCGCTGTTTATACCCACGGGGCGATATGGAGTAGTGGATGTTTATTATTATATTATTACACCACTGCACGATGAGAGAGATAAGTTTGATAAAGTATATCAAAATGGTTATTTTTTTAATTTCCTTGTAGTGCCAGCGGATGAGAATTCACTACCTTATGTTATCCCGTGGGTGCCGTAGAGGCGACAGAGGGAAACTGAACTGGGAGATAGGCAACTGAATTTTCGTGATAAGAAAAATAAATATTAGAAATGCGGTAACCAACACGCCTGATAAACATTACGACTGTTAATCCTCCCTATGTGGCAAGATTGCCAGAAGATTAAGGAGGCCGTAGACACTGGAGAGCTTTATTCGGCAGCTAATTAATTACAACAACATGTATCTAACGTCTTTCCCTATTTTATAAGTATAATTTATTAACGCCAACCTTAGCAAAAGTTTATTTACATTCAGCGTGAAATTATTAAATCAAAATATTTATTGTATTTTTTGTACGACTTACACATTACATTACATTACATACTTACACTTAGATTTTATTGTAGTTACAACGCATCTGCAGTTTAATTCTTAATCGTAAATAGATGAGTGAGTCTATTAGCCACAGCATCCACTTACCAACAGGTGGGCTGTGTGCTCCTTTGCCACTTTTACTCTATAAACAGTATATATAATTTGTTATTAACTTGAACACAACACCACCTATCCTCTATCTCTGAACAATTGCCTTGACAAAACAAATAATGTATTGTGTGAATACGATCTCAATCAATCAAGTCGTTCAAGGATATGTATTAAGTTAAATATTAACAAGCTCTTCTACCTATTAATTCGCTTCGCGCGCACGGAGGTCGGAAAATATATAATTTAGAAAAATCACAATCTAAGTGCAACGTAATGAGGTAATTATACAATAAATATTGAGATCAATCCTACAGGAGCAGTGCATTTTTCCGGAATAAAAAGTAGAATATATCACCCGCCGGACTATTACGTACTTTCTATGTAAATTTTTTTTACCCTTCAGAACTAAAGTGGAATGACTCGTTTCTAGTAAAGAAGGTTTCCGGTTTTCTACACTAACCATACGGAACACTGTTACTATTACAGCCTATTAAAGTCCACTGCTGAAGATAGGCCTCCCCCATAGAGTGCCTTATTAAGGGGACATACGGAACGCAGCATAAATTTATGTAAATTGAGAGCGTGGTCCTTACCCGGTCAAACCGATCCATACGAGCTACGACTATAACTGCAGTATGACTCTACTGCGTGTAACAATTTCAATTTATATTTAGTACTATTAATGAAATTAAATTTTCTTTGGTATATTAATATCAGATACGCATTACTCATTTTATTGAGTGGTTTCTTGCCTTTTGCGCAGAGTCGGCGCGCCATAAACCGGTTAATGGACCGCCATAAGAACTGTTTCGGCCCTCTTATCCAAATGGCTCGTGTACGCCCAAATCGTACTCGACATGGGAACGCTAAGTGAATCGTGAATATAAATACATCGTTTACCCAGGGAAAAGAACGATATGTTTGTCTTGTTACATTAGCGTGTTGCTATTGTGGTTTATTTTGTGGCACAGAGGATTAATATAATGTTTCTAAGGTCAAGGAATAAAGTTCAAGAAATAAAATAAAATTCAAGCAATATTTACCATTACCGTTAGACCCTATTAAAGTCCACTGCTGAACTTAGGCCTCCTCCATAGATTGCCTCATAGGTTTTTATGTATATTATATATTTGCCTGACTGTCTCGTTGGTCTAGTGGTTGTAGTAGTGCGACTGCTGATCATGAGGTTCTGGGTTCGAATCCCAGGTCGGGCCAAAAATTAATTATTGAGTTTTTCCGTCAAGAAATTCTCAGTAGCTGCCAGGAGTCAGGATGTTGGCAGTGTCTCACCCCCGTGCCTCGAAAAGCACGTAAAGCCGTTGGTCCTGCGCCTGATCTCTCTCCGGTCGTGTCGGTTTACCGTCCCATCGGATTATAAGAGTGAGGGAATAGAGAGTGCACCTGTGCTTGCGCATACACTTGGGCGCTATAATCCTGTCCTGCGCCGATGGCTAGCCTCCGTTGAGGCAGGCCGAAATTCGGTCTGGAGGACATTATTATATATTTGCCATCATGGCAAGCGGGTTGGCAGCCACAGTTTCTGATTTTTAGTCGTTATCAGGAAGACGCTGCTGCCACTTTCCTGATTTGTGGTAGGCGTCTCTTACGACACACACGGGATGATATGTATACTTATAAAAAAGATTTTTTAGTTAATTTTATTTAGTTTAGCGAACAGAACCACACGCTGGCTAGGTTGACAGATGAGAGAAAAGTTGCCAGAGTAAATTAATACAAAAACTCACACTTTAATGTTGCCATATAAAAATATATACAAATAAAAATAATAAATTATTTTTTATGTGTAGTTGTACGTAAGTGAGAAAAGTAGCCAGAGTAAATTAATACAAAAAGTCACCCTTTAATGTTGCCATATAAAAAATAAATACAAATAAAAATAATACATTATTTTTTATGTGTAGTTCTACTGATTGGGGACACATGATTGGAGACGGGCAAAATATAAAACTAGTTAATTACTTTTAAGGCGAAGGACATAATTTAGATATAGATTAGTGATACAAAGTATATACGCATAGAAACATATAGACAGACACACAGAAAGACAAAATTAAACAAAATGGCTATTCATGTTTCAATGGCATGCAAATAACCCTCTTAACTCAATATTAGCCAGGGAATTCAGACACTTCGATTTCAAAGATGTCAAGATCTTGTGTCCTCCGACAGCTGGCGGTAGGATGATGTCTTATTCATTCATTCATTACGGCTTATCCATTCACTACACGACAGTCCACTGATGCCGCACAAGGACCTTTTTATAGAATAAGGGCGACAATCGAGCACGCAGTCCATCTGATGGTAAGTGGATGCTGTGGCCCATAGACATCCACATTTATCCTCGATTAAGAATCAAAACGTAGATGCGTTGTCACACCTGAGGACTACGATGGAATGACTCGTTTCCAGTAAAAAAGTGTCTCCGGATCACTACACTCATCATACAAATCACAGCAGTATTAAGCTGCTATTTCACGCTGGTATTCTGTGAGAGCGTGGTCCTCTCCCGGTCGAGCTGACCCATTCGTGCTACAACCATAATATAGCTACAGCGTCATGGCCGCCATATTTGCCACAATTGGCAAGTGGAGTAGCGTTTGCAGCTTTTTGTTACTTTGGTTGAAGGATAATCACGCCCATCTCGTGGTCTGTTTCCCTATATCGCCTCTTAAGACACCCACGGGATGATATAGACTGGTGGATATTCTTATACCGCAACTACAGGGCCACGTATGGACGCATATACGGCGTAATGTAAACGATATAACTGCAGCACGACTGGATCGTCTTCTCTGGGGGAGGACCACGCTTGCATCACCATAAAGTAGCGACAGTATGTTTCGTATGGCGTGACCCTTTTTACTCGAATCGAGGCATTCCATCTTAGTTCTCAGAGGTGACTACGCATCTTGGTTCTCAATTGAGGATAAATGTGGATGTCTATAGGCGACAGCACTCACTTACCATCAAATGGACTGTGGACTAGTGCGTCACACAATGCTATAAAAAAAAGAATATATATATATATATATATATATATATATATATATATATATATATATATATATATTAATAATAATTAAAAAGCTAAAGGTACTCTGGGATAACATTGACATCGGGGCGTCGGTCATGTCAGTCCCTGTGACCATGGGTGCATAGTATCATATAATGTATTTTCGTTTTTCACAAATGGAGTTCTTGTGATAGCTGCATGATACCGTATAAATCAGACACGTTGCTTCTTACCGGCCCTCGTAGGGTTTCCTTTGGTTTAGCAAAGCCTTCTAATAGTGCGGGCGCTGAATCGAAGTGATTTGTTTCATTAAAGACGGCACTGCACGACAGCAGACGACATTTGTTATATATATGCGTTTCTCTGCCCACTGCCCTAACTCCTAAACTAGTTATTTTATATAATAATTGTGACCAACGAGCACAAGGTTCACCTGATGGTAAGTGGATGTTGTGGCCCATAGACATCTACGTCTATCTTCGATTAAGAATCATTGCAGACGCCTGGTCACCCCTGAGTACTAGGATAGAATGTCTTCTCTGATATAAATACTAGCTGATACGCCTTCGCCTCGTTGGGCACACGGATGTAAAATATCAAGATTTTTTTTGTTGATGGGACGATGGGGATTTTCGTTTCTAGAGACGTTTCTAGTGAAAAGGGTCTCCGGTTATCGAATTAATATCTCAATCGACGTGTCAATTATATATATATATATATATATATATATATATATATATATATATATATATATATATATATATATATATATATATATATATATATATATGTTCTCTCTATTAAGCGAAAGAGAAAGTGTTTATAACATGTGTAGCACGTATACGACTAGTATAAAATGAATATAGCGGATTTTTTATTTTATAGGATAGGATGGCAAACGAGCACACAGTCCACATGATGGTAAAAGGTTGCTACGGCCCGTATACACTACATTTATCCTTGATTACGAATCCAAATGCAGATGCATTGTCACCCGTGAGGAAAGATGAAATGCCTCGTTTCCAGTAAAAAGGGTCTCCGGTTCTCTACATTCACCATACGAAACACAGCAGCATTAAGCTACTATTTTACGCTGGAATTCTGTGAGAGCGTGGTCCTTCCCCGGTCGAGACAACTCATTCATGTTACAACTATACTACTAATGTAACTACAGCATGGCTCTACCACGTATATACGAACTTCCAAAAATTTGCAACAATAGTAAATTTTAATGAAATAAAAACTCTTTATTTTTCGACGTGGGAATTTAAAGTTTGTGTCAGTCAGTGGCAAGCATTAACATGTTTTATGATCTACTAGTATCGAGTAGAGTAAATTCCAAAGATATACACTTTTTAAATGAAACATCTTTATATATAAAATTCTTTTGTCCGTGTGTAAGTGACTTAACTCCTCCTAAACGGCTGGACCGACTTTGATGAAATTTTCGTGTGATTAAGTTGATTCAAGAATGTTTAAGATTCACATCTGAACCATGTAGGTGGTGCTGTTGTCGAGGTCCATAAATCACCCGTGCGAGGTCCGGGTGGACCGCTGGTATATTGTATATTTATACCAATAAATAAAATTAAAGTGTCTTTTTGTAATGGCAAAATAACAGCTTCTTACTTAATGCATATGAAAGTATATACGGTACTTATAACAATAAACCAATTTTAAAGAATTTGTCTCTCTGTTTGTTCCGGCTAATCTCCGAAACTTTTGATGGGATTTGCACTGGCAGATAGCTGATGTTATATGGAGTAATTTAGGCTACTTTTATTTTAGAAAAAGAAAATATTCAAACCCAAAATTATTAATCGTTGATGCGTACGTTAGTGATCGTGTGACATACGAACAACTTGACTAAGTGAGGTCACATTGACACAATATATTAATTTGTTTTGTCGAGACGATGGTTGATGCTATATGATAAAAAGAAAGTCACAAAACCTGGACCTTAAAGGTAGAGCTTTGGTCGAATTATAAATCAATTTTATATTTTACACCAAAAAAAAGGCCAAAGTTAATTATGAATAAAACTCATCCAGCCATCTACAGGAAAGGTCAGAACAACGTATACCGAGTCATTTAGTTCTACTGTATAAATCGCTGTCGTTGATTATTTTTGTTTTAATCATAATTTACTATTTGGTAGATCGCCTAATTATATTTAATTAAAAGCTGAATGTACCGAAGCACTATAAACACCCGTCTTTAATAATATGGGTGCTAAAAGGTTACGATACATCAGAAAAAAAAATCTTTACAGTTTCCCCGTGCACGGAATAGAGATAATAGTCTAATAATCAAAATGTTCGTATGTTACTAACAGGATAGGGTAACGACTAATAAAGGAACTGATTTCAAAAACTAAAAAAAAATTGAAATAATTTTCATATTGTAGCTTCTGAAGTCGAACTCTATAAATTTTTCAATACTTGTGTCTTAGCATATTTGAAGTTTTTTTTGCACTGCACTGCAATGGTAATCTTTTACCATTAGAAGCAAACTAAGCTATGGGGTCACCCGAGGCAAGTGTGACATTGGGGCAAGTGTAACAAATGCGAACTATGCGGCCTAAACACGGTTTTCAGTGTAAATCCATCTTTTAAAAAACACAGGAAATTTTACGCTTTTGACTAAACTGATACTTCAGTACATAGCTTGAACTATTTTATCAACAGACGTTATTTTTAAAAACCACTCAACTGGCGACAGAGAGCGCAATTTTAAGATGCGAAGTTATTATGTGTTACGTCGTTAAGTTATTTTAAACCAGATACAAGGTGAGTGATAAAGAATAATATTGGTATTTATAGAGTAATATGTCTCTGCGACCTGAAATTCACTATTCTTTGAAATACGGATACAATTACATTACCTCACCTAATACCTAACATCGGGGTAAGTGTGACACGTTTATTATGATTATATTATTATAAATTGTTAACGTTCTGAATTATTTTTTTTTATTTTATTATATTTTTTTTATTTAATTTATTTTGCATTTGGCATTGCTTTTATTATACTTACAAAACATCCAGAGCTAGTGCAGTAAGTCTATTCAAAGGCACACCACTATATCGGTTAAAAACATCCACACTTGCTCCATGTTATATAGTTGGGGAAAATTCATTGTTACACAAAAATGGACGTTCAAATCGTTTTCGTAGATCATAAAATATATTGACATTAGTACCATCTCAATAATTTTGTTGAAAACCACAGATAATAATAAAGTAACCATAAAAAGAAGCGTACTGTCACACTTGCCTCATTGATTGGTAAGTGTGACAGTCTTCCACCTCAATTACTTTTAATTACCTCAAATATCAAAATGCTACTTGTAGATATTAAAATGCTTGATCAAACATACAACCACTTAATAACTTATGTTATGAAACTGAATTCTCTGTATTAAATCCTTACAGAGTAAAAGTATTTGAATGTCGATTATATTTTTAATTAATTTATGTCACACCTGCCCTAGGTGACCTTACTACAAACTCGAGGTAACAGCTGTACACTACAACTATAAATCGTTAATACAAAAACTTATCCGTTTATTTTCACCACTAGGGGTGAAGTTTTTGTGAGTGACTACTCTAGCGGTACCCTTGATAACCTATTTGTTAAATAGATGCAACCGTTCCCGAGAAATAAATATGAAAAAACATAGGTACGCATTGAATATGAAAAGAATGAGGTTCTGCTCCTTTTTTGAAGTCGTTCAGTTAAATAATTTTAATAAAACGGATTACAATCCGTTAAACTAGTGTTAGACGTGTAGTTTGTCTATTTAAATAATATAAGCAATTATTTTAATACTGCCTTACAGTTTAACGCTGACCCAAACCTGTCGCGATTTAGAAATATAGAGTCAAGTGAACATTGCGCCATCTCGTGGTGCACACTTGCGGCTGGCACCGGTGTAATTGAGCCGAACATTTCTAATATTTCGTATTGGAATTTTGCATACATCAACCTAACACCACGGCATCGTGTCGGCTTACAGCTGTCAATAATATTGACGGCTCGTGTAACCACATGTATTGTGGTAGCAAGTTAATAAATAGGCTTTACAAAAATTTGGCACTTGCCCGACTTATGTCGCGGTTTTCGAAAACAGATACGTCAACCTATAGAACAGAAAAAGAGGTTCTATGTTCTAAGCGTCCTTCTTGCGCTTAATGTTTATTACTCCATTAATTTTAAAAAGTTCGTTATCTTATATTACATTTCCTATAATGCAATTAAATCAAATTTATCGTTTTATTTGTCTGTTATATTGTACGCACTTAAATTATTATGTTTATGTTTTTGGACATTGACATGACATTTAGATCCTAGAAAATATAGATATACAAATAAATAAAAAAGTTATATGATGATCACGATATCTCTAATAAATATACACCCGATCGACTTAAATTTTAGTAGTCACATGAGTAAAAAAGTTCTTACTCCTTACTCTGTGTTCCTTACTCTGTGGTATAGTTACTCATTTCGCAAAGTAGACGCTCAATAAGAACGGATTCTAAGATAGACCCATAAAAAATTCTATATACTATCATCAGTATCAGCTAGTCTATACACTAAGCGAAATACCATTGACTGACTGACTCATCACAAGATCTCTAAAACTGATTGATTTGAAATACACCCGATTGATTTGAAATTTAGCATAGTTACTTACTTTTCGCAATTTAGATGCTTACGAAGAACGGATTTGACGATAGTCCCACCAAAAAAATTTTTTCTTGATATTTTACATCTAGGTTAGGTTCCGCAATAAAATATTATCGTGCGTCCAGCGAAGCCAGCGGGTAATATCATAGTGTATTTATATCGCCCGTTCTTGAATATAACATTTAGTGGATGTTTGATTTGAAATGTTTACAGCTTAAACCCTGATAGGTTTTACAAGTAATGTAATTTAGCGTAAATTTAATGGACAAAATATTTACCTATCTGACAATATTTTATTTTGTTTATGTTCTACTATCACTTCTTATTAAGGTTGTTCACAAAATTTATGATTGTCGCCACATTTTGAAACTATTAATATTAATTATAGAATTGAGAGGTTTACACATTTCCTTTGCCGTAATATTTCATGGGCTGGACGCTCGCCTTTTTCTAGTACGAGAGTAACACGTGTTCGATCCCCGCTTGCATCACTTAAAGAATTGTTAATTGTAAATAATGATACCTAGGTGGATTGAAAAGTACTCGGCCTAACACAGATCCATTCAATTCTAAAAATCAAATCTACCCACATTATTTAGTTCAGTTCAGACTAGTTCATTGTGTGAAGTTCGAAACGTGTGCGATGATTAGTTGTGATTTTATAAATTTATTAACAAAGTAATCGGACATAATTTCCGTGAATGGAGCAAATCGAGCAGCGTGCCGTCATTAAGTACCTCCATAAGAAGGGGCTATCATCAAAAGCCATCCATGATGAGATGGTCAGTACATTAGGCGATTGTGCTCTGTCATATTCATCCGTCAAAAAATGTATAGCAGAATTTAAGCGTGGTAGAGAGAGTGTGAAAGATGAACCCCGCTCTGGAAGGCCTTCGACGTCAACCACTGACGAAAATATTAAAAAAGTACTTGATTTAATAATGGGAGACCGCAGATTAAAAATTAGAGAGATAGCCGAGATTATAGGCATCTCTTATGAACGAGGTGTCAGCGAGGTGGGTTCCGCGACTGCTTTCAGTTGAACAAAAAAGGACGCGATTGACTATTTCACGCGACTGTTTGGAGTTATTTGAAGCCGATGTAGATGATTTTTTGTATCGTTTTGTTACTATGGACGAAACATGGGTTCGTTACTGTACACCGGAAACAAAACAACAATCAAAACAGTGGAGAAGACCTGGTTCACCACCCCCTAAAAAGGCTAAGTCGATTTTGTCGGAAAATAAGGTGATGGCTTCAGTATTCTGGGACTCGAAAGGTGTGATTATGATTGATTATCCTCAAAGGGGTCAGACTATAAACTCTGATTACTACTGCACCTTACTACGTCGTTTACGAGAGGAAATAAAAGAAAAACGTCGAGGAATGCTCAGAAGAAAAGTCCTGTTTCATCAAGATAACGCCCGTGTTCACACGTCAGTATAGTCAATGGCTGAAATTCACAACTGTGGTTTTGAACTATTACCGCTTCCGCCGTATTCACCTGATCTGGCACCATCAGACTTCTTTTTTTTTCAACGGTCTAAATGCTTGGAAGGGGAGGTGGCAAAAGTGTATTGAACTTGATGGTGATTATGTAGAAAAATAAAAATATAACTGATTTAGTATGTGTTTATTTTCTTGGTTAGGCCGAGTACTTTTCAATCCACCCTCGTATAACTTCATTTCGCCACATAGATCCCGTAACATGTTTCGATTCTCTCGACAATGGGAAACGCTTTGGAATCGTTAGATAAATCTTATGGTTTTCGTTTCGGTTAGATGACGGTTATTCATCATCATTACAGCCCATCGATGGGGGAATATTTGCCATGATAGCGTTGCTGAACTTGCCAGGCGGGAGGACTCCTGCAGTTTTTTATTATTTTAAGTTGATCAGGAAGATGCTGTTGCCTATGTTCTTTGTTGTTTTCTCTGTCGCCTCTTATGACACCCACGGGATGATAGGGGCAGTGGATTCTCTTGTGTAAAATTGAAAACTTTTTGAACTGATAACTTCTTTAGAGTCAAATACAGTATAATATATAGAGTTTAATATTATCTTCTTTATTATACTGGATGAACTTTTTCACCGTCTGGAAAAAAATAGGGTGTAACATGTAAACGGAGTAGAAGTCTATGGCACTGATGTTCTACAAAAAATAAAAACTAAAATTTTCAATTAAATATATAACTACTTTTATGGATTTTATCGCGTTTTATTTATATTAATTTTAATACCCGACGTTTCGGGTGCTTTCCAGCACCCATGGTTACGGGGGACTGAGGTGACTGACGTCCCGATGTCAAAGTTAACCCGGAGTACCTTCAGCTTTTTAATTATTGTCTTTGGTCCGATATACGCAGAACGAACTATGTTTTGAAGTCTTGCAGTGGTATGCTTGGGTTTAGTTTTAATTTTATTAATTATAGGATCCCACCATCCCATGGTAGTACCCAGCCTCCTTCTCTATTGAAATTAGGATGTTTTTTTTTTAATTTCAATAGCCTCACGTATCATCCTTGGTAGGAATCGATGTTCTTTCGCGAGGATTTGTGGTCTATCAAGTCTGATGTTATGGTTGGGGTCATCTAGGATATGATCGCTGCAAACTGCAGACTTCCCGGAACGTTGATGCTTCACGTCAGCTATGTGTTCTTTTACGCGGGTTCTAATTGATCTCTTTGTTTGCCCTATATATGAGAGACCACAATCACAATCAAGCTTGTACACTCCTGCATCTTGTAGAGGAATATGACACTTGACGGATGGTAAGAACTGACTAATCTTCTTCGGCGGCTTGTAGAATGTTCTAATAGAAGCTCGCTTCAAGATGTAGCCAATCTTGTCTGTGACACCTCTGACATATGGAAGTACAGCAAGCACATCCTCGACTGTGGCCGGCTTCACTCGCTCACTGTGACGGAGGCGCGGGACACGAAGCTTGTTGTCGTGCAGAACCTGCCTGACGTGCTGAAGCTCGGCGGCCAGATGTTTGCTGTCACAGATCCCTCGTGCTCTCTGTAACAAAGATTTGCCCACGGTAGCTAACTGTGAAGGATGGTGGTCAGATTCACCATTTAAGTATCGATTTGTATGGGTCTTTTTTCTATACACAGTATAACCTATGATGTTGTTAGGATTTCGGATGACTAACACATCTAGGAAAGCTAAGGAATTATTTGCCTCTAATTCCATAGTAAATTGAATTTTAAAGTTTATGGAATTAAGATGTTCTAAAAATGTAGTTACTTTGTCTGATGGTAAAATTGTAAAAGTATCGTCTACGTACTGCTTGTAGAACCTTGGGGTAACAGGTGCAGTAAGGAGGGCTTTCTCCTCAAAGTCTTCCATGAATATATCAGCGACAATGGGAGATACAGGTGAGCCCATCGCAACACCATCTACTTGCTTGTAAAACTCTTCCTTCCACAATAGATAGCCAGACGTAAGGCAATGTCTTAATAGTACTGCATATTCTGGTGGCATGTTATTTTCATCTAGTTTCCTAGTTATAATTGAGATGCAGTCTTCAACAGGTAGGCATGTAAATAGAGACAGAACATCAAAACTGACCATGGTTTCATTGTCAGTAAGACGTAGGTCTTTTATCTCACTGACAAAATGGTATGAATCCTTAGTATGTGCTCTTGTGTGTCCTCCGAGTGGTGATAATATTTTGGCTAAGTGTTGAGCCAATCTGTAAGTTGGCGAATCGATTTGACTCACTATTGGACGTAATGGAGCGTTAGGTTTGTGTATTTTTAGTAACCCATACAACTTGGGAGGTTTTGCACACGAAGGTATCATCGAATTGACGTCTAGATTCAATTTCTCGGAGTATTTCTTAATTAGATCGCTAGTTGTTTTAAGCGTATTAGTTTTAGGGTCTGTTTTGACCTTACGGTATGTACTTTCATCCGACAAAAGTTGTTGTATTTTAAAATTGTAATCCGACGTATCCAATACAACCGTAGTATTTCCTTTATCTGCGCGGAGAATTGTAAGCTCTGGTCTGTTGCGTAAGGTTTTCAACGCGTTAAATTCATTTTTGGGAAGATTTAATTTCGGCGCTGTACTTCGACGTAACATAGACGAAATGTCTTGGCGTATGGCCTCTAAATCTTCATACAACCCGAAACGTCGGGTATTAAAATTAATATAAATAAAACGCGATAAAATCCGTAAAAGTAGTTTTAATCAATGTATAGTATTCGCGTAAATATAAGAAATCATTAAATATATAAATTAATTAAAATCTAACGAAAATCAAATAATATCCACCCTACTTTACAAAGGGCAATAAACCAATAAAAGTAGGCATCTTTGACCTTGTCACTTCCCAGCGTCACAGGCTAGGGTGGATATGATTTGTATTTCGATAGATTTTAATTTATTTATTCATTTAATTCAATTTTTTATATTTTGTAAAATATCAGTGCCATAGGCTTCTACTCCGTTCACATGTTACACTTTAATTTTTTCCAGACGGTAAAAAAGGTCATCCAGTATATAAAAATCATTTGCTTTCCATTAGTCGCGGTAAAACTCGAAAACTGCTTGAACTATTTTGATGAATTTTTTGTGTGTGAATTCAAGTGGGTCTTTGGATAGTTCAAAAATTGGATCCGGTAGGTGGCGCTGTTGTCGAGATCCAGAAATCACCCGTACGAGGCCGGGCGGATCGCTAATCTATAATATAATATAATGTAATAATAATAATAATATCCTCCAGACCGAATTTCGGCCACGGCGGCCTGCCTCAACGGAGGCGAGCCATCGGCGCAGGAAAGGATTTTAGTGCCCAAGTGTATGCGCTAGCACGGGTGCACTTTCTATATTCCCTCACTCTCATAATCCGATGGGACGGTATACCGACACGACCAGAGAGAGATCAGGCGCAGGACCAACGGCTTTACGTGCTTTCCGGGGCACGGGGTCGAGACACCGCCAACTTCCTGACTCCGGGCAATTACCGAGAATTTCTTGACAGAAAAACTCAATAATTGATTTTTTGGCCCGACCCGGGATTCGAACCCAGGACCTCATGATCTGCAGTCGCACTGCTACAACCACTAGACTAACGAGGCATACAATGTATAATGTATAGGTAATATAATTTTTAAGCTTTGTTACAATATTATAATAAATAACCCCTATAATTATCTTACTCCTGATATTCTGCATTCGTCTCATTCTCTCGTAGTTTGGTTTTCTGAAGGTTTCACTTCTACCACGAGTGAACTACACACATGTGTTTTATTTAGTTTTACCATACGGTATCAGTTTATTACAAGACTAAATAACACTAGAAGGTTAAGCTGACATGTCTCATATACTGTAATTATGTTTTATCTGTAGAATCAACTTGTTATGCTGACGGTACGTCGAGTTTCGCTTGCCAATTGTCATTAATGTAATAACTCTCACGTACATGATCCGATAGTGAGCGAGGTGCTCAAACTGCGGTTAATTTCGTCCCTCCTTTAGAAAGATTTACGAGGGATAACGTAATAGAAGACCGATATTTGCGAGAAGCTGTTTACGTATAACGTAACTAATCAATGATGACAAATATGTATCATTTTTAACTTCTCGCTATGAAAATCAACGATTTTCAAAAAATAACGAGTTCTCATCAGACCTCGACGTTTCGAGGACCTAGGAAGCATGTACATATATAAACATGTATGTAAACATCTCATAACTTTGTAATGTAGTTTCTGATCGAAAAGCGGTTTACGGCATCTGAAAGAGGCTCGCTGAACTAAGATTTTCTGTGATTTTAGACCTAAATGAAACACGGCACAGCATTAACTGTTATTTTACGCTGAGATTATAAAACCTTTATGTAAAATGTAAGAAACAGTAAGAAACTCAGGGGCTTTTCATAATTTATTCAACTTAAAAAAGAGAGTGTTTACAAACAGACAGTAAGTTTTTTTTGGATTATGTTATGTCTTTGTCAATTTTTTTATTATCTTTTTTAATATGTAATAAGTGGAGCCACCATATAAATTTGGAGAAAAAATTCTACCCCGAAGGGTGGCAAATCAGGGATTTAAGTTTTTCTTAGTATATAGGCAACATAAAGATTGTTATATTCCTTAATTGAAAATTTTAAAAAATAACTTTAATAAAAAGCAAAATCCGATTACAGAACACTAAAAAAAATATTTCACATATTTTCAATCTGACGTCATAACTTAACTCCGACTTCAGATTGTGAAATTATTTTTAGCTCTCTTCAAAAAAGGAGAGGGAGTGACAACCAGAAAGATACAAAACAAGCAGGAAGTCGTTGGATGCAGATCGCTCTGAACCATGTTTTGTGACATTGTTTAGGGGAGGCCTATCCTATATTCAACACTGGGCTTATGAATGGTTTATAATGATCATGACCATGATGTTTATTTTTGGTTCTAAAACAAAGTTTGGGTTGACCAATTTTAGATAACTATATCCAATTTCTTTTTGCTATTCAATTTTATGCGTTTTTAACTTTCGTTTGTGTTGACTGGAGTTTAAATTTTAACGTTTACCTTCTTCAACGAAGTGATAGGCTTTTTAAGGTAACGACATTTCAACAAGGTAAATTAAATATATTTAGAAAAGATTCTACATATTATTTTGATTTTTTGTTGAGAATAGATTAAGATATCTACGGGTTACAGTATGCATTTACCATCAGATTGACTGTGCCCTCATTTATTATATTTACTAGTAGATAAACGGCAAGGTGGGTGAAGGAAACAAGTTTGTGCAATTAAGGCTATTTTCGAAGTACCACCTGCCGAACGTGGCAACTATGATAATCTCCCATGAAACAGTCTGTGGATGGCAACCCATCGATTCATTTCGGTCTACAAACGCCCCATGGTAAGTATAAAGCTCCCCCATAGGATGCCTCACATTTTAATTAACTGTGGATTTAATAGCAGCAGAACTGGCAACTACAGTTTTTTTTTAAATCATTTTCATCTGTTATTAGGAAAATGCTGCTTCTTATATCTTGTTTCAATTTCCTTTCGTCTCTTTAACAACACTCACGGTACATGAGGTAATGGACTCACACGCCGCTACTGCATTACGAAATTTAAGATGCTCTTGAAAACATATTTGTTTTTTTTTTTAGGTAAGATCGCTGATACTGTGCCGCAAGACTAAAGGTATATTATTTTTTATTTGTGTACATTTAATGAAAGTAATGATCAATTTATTAATATCGTAACCGAATTTTATTTACGGTTTTATTTATAATGATTATGTTATTTAAATGTATTTAATTTTCCGTAGGTATAGGGTCGATATCATGATTTTTCCTCAAGATATGCATCACGAAACAAAGTTTACCGACGTAAGAACGTACAAACGTCTATAAAGTTCGTATGTACTCTCATCCGCTTTAAGCGGATCTTTGAATCAGACCTTATTAATGTCTGATTGATTTTTAGAATCAGACTCAATAGACTTTAGGCTTCTGAAAATTAGGTAAAATAAGGTAAGATAAAACCTTATCCGAATTATCCGGTAAAAATGATTTAAAAATATTAACTTTAATATTAATAGCTATTTTCAAACGCTTAATTTACAATCCACTTCTGCAAGGCATGTCGTTTGCGTAATGACGTCACGCGTCGATCGATGCGTTACCAGCGGTACAAAGACATTTGAATAGGTAGCAGTAACAGACCGGACATCAGTAACAAAATTGTCGTCTGTAACTTCCTATAGGATATATCTCCGATTTTTGTCATTTAGTCTAAGTGACATTGTCAAAAGGTCAAGACGCATTCGTTTCGTAAATTTAAAAAATATTTTTAAAGAAAATATGCCCGGTTGTGCATTAAAGTATTGTAATTCACAGTGATTTCGGTGTGTTATCATAAGAATAATGTGTATTTATCAAATAATTTTTAAATTTTATTGTTTCTAGTAGATTGTTCTAGAAGAAAGAAAAATTATTGTAATAAGTGCCCTCTGTTATCCAGTAACGTCACTATTTATTTACAAATATGTTAGTGATTAACGATGTGCCTACAACGGATTTTTACCTTATGTTTAGTAGCGTCACCTTTTAGGAAATAGCTAAAATGTTTTCTAAATAAATATTCGCGTGCGCACATGCGCGTGGTCACAAACTTTTGTATGCAAATGTTCTCAATGTTCGCTCTATAGTGTATATATATATTTAAATCTTTTTGCAGCGATACTATTCTACAGGCGTTAGCACTAATAAAAATGAATAAAACCGTATGAAATATCACAACGTTAAGTTACGTGAATTTGTTATACCAGCGGTACACGGTTCAAATAGAAGGGAATATAAAATATACCATAAGTTGTCCATCATACGATAGGTCGGTTACGGTTCTAGGCGACATTTGAATCGTAAAAAAATATCGCGCAAAAAAATTCCCGCCGGAGATCCATTTTTCAATGAAATATGATATTATGTCAATTTAGGCCGTAAAAGATGTGAAAATTTGAAATTGGAACGGTCGTATTTTTACTTGTAAATAATTGCATTCAATTTAGATTATAACTTGTTAGTGTCTTATACAAAAAAAAAAAGAAATGCAATAAAACTTTCTACGTAGGCCACGTATATGTTTTGTAATGGTTGAGTGGAAAAGAATGTCTTTAGGCATTCGAAGTCATAGTCCAAATGTAATATATATATATATATATATATATATATATATATATATATATATATATATATATATATATATATATATATATATATATATATATATATATATATATATGTTACACGTTATAAATAATATTTAAATAGAACTGAAACTGTATCGAGAATAATAAAGCTTACATTTTGTGAAAGTAAACAAAGTACGTACAAATATTTTCACAGCTGGCACTATAACTAGGAGACCTGAGTGTACTCGACACTATCAGCTATTGTCCTTTAGGCAGTAACACACACATGACCTACCATTTATTGTAAATTGTGATTTGATATGAAAATATCCAATATAGGTATATATCGCAATAACTAAATATAATTAATGCATGTAACTCTACAGGTACCGTAAAAGGATTAGAAATCTCACTTGCGTTAAAAAAAAACAATATGTTTAGTTATTTCCTATAATAATGACGTATATACTAGGATCAATTAGAAGGGAATACATACAGAACATCAACTATAAAATCAATAATAAATCAGAAAAAATCTCTTACAGAATATTTGAAAGATTTTTTTATCCTATAGTTTGAAACTATTAATGACTATTTGAATTGTCACCTCCAATGTATATATGGAGATATATAAATGTGCATATTCAACATCAAATTCGTACATGTAATATAAAGTTAATAGATGTAATCAGGCGTTACTTTGCGGGAACCCATTATATTAAATACGTTAATATTATTTAACTTTTGTCGGGTATCTTTTTTATATAGGAGAGGGTATTTATATATCCCTAAACGAGCACACGGTCCACCTGATGGTAAGTGGTTGTTGTGGTCATCAAAATGTGATGAATCAAAATGTGTGAATCAAAATGCAGATGCGTTGTCAACCGTGAGGACTATGATGGAATGCCTCGTTTCCAGTAAAAAGGGTCTCCGGTTCTTTACACTCACCATACGAAACACAGCCGCATCAAGCTACTATTTTACGCTGATATCCTGCGATAACGTGGTCCTTCCCCGGACGAGCCCACCTAGTCGTGATAGAATATATAGATATAACTACAACATGGCTCTACCACGTATGTACTTTAAGTATTATTTTTATCCATTTATTACTGTAGGACCACGCTTTCACAAAATATCGGCGTAAACTACGAGGGCGGCACTGAAAATTTCGGGAATCAAGGAAGTGACACAACATTACTATTTAAAAATATATTTATTGCTTTTCGAAGTATTCTCCGCGAAATTTGACACATTTTTCCATACGATGAAACCAATCATTGAAGCAACCATTCCATTCGGAAGTTGGGGTCTCCAAAATGGCCGTTTTGTAGGCGTCCACAGCTTCTTCAGGTGATGAAAATCTCTGTCCGCGCAATTTATTCTTTATTTTAGGGAAAATATAGAAATAATTAGGGCTTAGGTCGGGGCTGTACGGCGGATGGTCTAATAATTCTATGTTTTCTTGCTTTAAAAACTCTTTTGTTCTGTGTGTGAGAACTCGCATTGTCGTGATGGAGGATGATTCGGCGGTTGCAGTTCTCTTTACGGAGTTCAGAAACGACCTGTGGCAAACAAATGGTAGCATACCATTCTGCATTAATCGTTCTTTGTCCCTCAAGAGGAATTATCGTAACATGGCCGGTTTTGGAGACAAACGTGGCCACCATTTTTTTTTTGCACCACTCCGTGAACGAACAATTTTTGTTGGCTTTAACTCATTTTCGAACACCTAAACTCGTGACTGGTTTTTTGTTTCGGGTTCGTACGCATATATCCAGAATTCGTCACCTGATACGATGTTGTATACAGCATTTGAGGATCCTGCGTGGACTAATCACTCAACACAACTTTTTTACACCTAATTATTCATGCAAGATTATTTGTATTTGACTCATGCCGATGTCTAAAGTTGCCTGAATTTCGCTCTATATCACATGTCGATCTTCCTCAATCAGCTTACGCACAGCATCAACGTGTTCTTGGGTGACTGCAATTCTTGACACTTCCACGTTGAAATTCAGCAAACCAGCGATAAATTGTGGTTTTGGATGGGGTTTCATCACCAAATGCAGAAATCATCCGGTCAACACACTGTTTTTGTGTTAAACCACTTCGAAAGTCATAATAAATCATCGCTCTTGAATTTACTCGAGTCAATTCCATTTTTTCACCGACTAAACAAATTTGACAAAAACTTGTGACAAGACCGAGAATCTTTTTTTAAATAAATAAATGGTATTCGATTTTTAAAACCAAGGAGTTTTCAATTAAAAAGATTTTAATATGACAGGAACGGTGGAAATATTCCATTCCCGATATTTTAGTGCAGCCTAGTAGTAGCTTAATGCTGCTGTGTTTCGTATGGTGAGTGTATAGAACCGGATACCCTTTTTACGAAGCATTCCATCTTAGTCCTCAGGGTTAACAACGCAGCTGCATTTGATTCTTAATCGAGGATAGATGCAGATGTCTATAGGCCAAGTGGACTAAGTGCTCGTTTGTCAACCATATTCTATAAAAAAGTAAAGTAAGGATATAAACCTACATTAAACCACTAGTATTGGGCACAGTTTTAAGGACAGGAAAAGAGTACGTTTCGCTGCTCCAAGGTTTTGGATGGACTTCACACGTCTTACGAATATTTTTTAAATTTCTTGGATAAGCAAGTTTCCTTATGTCTTACTTCACCGCTGAGCATGTAGTAAATCAACACTTAAATTGCAATTTTATTGGTGCGGAGGGTGTCGCGTCTAGCGGGATGCACACGGGATTACTATAGCCGCATTCTAAAAAATCTTTGAAGCATGCACTTTTCCTCCGAGCTTTACACGACTCCTATTGAAAATCAATTTTACTCAGTAATAAAAGTAATAATTGAAATCTGGGTTTGAATTCCGGGTTAGTTTAAGTCAGTTATTCGGTTTGTGTTCATGAAATTCTCAGCAGCAGCCCGGAATCTGGAAATTGGTGGTGTTTGAACTTGCCGGCTCAAAAACACGTAACTCCATGGATCATGCCCGATCTCTGATCAACCCCATTGGAGTATAAGAGTGAGGGAATAAGAGGGTGTCCCTGTGCTTGCCCACACACTCCTCGTGCATTGCTGAGCAGGACAGGATCATTGTGCACGTGCTAGTCTCCGTTGAAAGTAGCCGCCGTGACCAGAATGCGGTCTGGAGGATATTATAATTCATCATATCGTGTGTATTCCTCAATACCATTACCGTTATGATTGTCGTTGCAGCATATTTAAGTCCGCTGCTGAACATAGGCCTCCCCGCAAGTATTGCTTCATAGAACAACCACAGTTTTTTAAATTATAGTCGTCATTAGGATGACTCTGCTGCCCATCGGCTGATTTGTTTTCCTCTTTCGCCTCTTACGACCTCAACGGGATGAAATGTGGTGGTGAATATTCTTATACCGCATCCACGCGGTGAAACCATTACTAAACCTTATATTGGATCCTTACATATGAAATTAGCATTTTGTCGTACTAACCATTTTGATCTGAAATATCTCCTCTTTGGTTAAGAATTCCAAATTCAAATTTATAAATTCATTTAGCTGGTACATTCGAGTTTTAAAAACAGTCATTCATTTGTTTTTTCCTTATTTTTCTTTGGCGTCGCATCGCACAATGGAAAACATGAAATATCGATATATTTACGAGTACGAGTTCTACACCTGTTATTACCTGTTATTAATAATCTTGACGTGCAATAATGAGTTTACATAAACATAAACACTCACGCCTGTCACCCAGAGGGGTAGGCAGAGACTACAGACTTCCATTTGGCACGATCCTGACACACCTCTCTCGCCTCCTTCACATCCATACACCTACGCATGCATGCTCGTCGGTTAAGGGTACTCCTAATTTGGCCCGTTTTCAATAAATCGCCAATTTGGTCGATAAATTTTCGCCTAGGACGTCCCTTTCCGACTCTGCCATTCACTTCTGCAACATAAATTTTCTTTGTCACTCTTTCCTCATCCATTCTTTCCACATGACCAAACCACCGAAGCATTCCTTTCTTAATCCTGGTCACAACATCATCTTGCAAACCACACTCTTCTCTTATCACACAATTTTTCACCCTGTCATTCAGATTCAGCCCTAACATACTCCTTAACGACCGCATTTCTACTGCATTTATTCTACTCTCGTGCTTCTTCTGCCATACCCAACTTTCACTACCATACGTTAAAGTAGGGACCAACACAGCATTGTGAATTGCCATACGTGCCTTTTTTGACACATTTTGACTCTTCACAATAGAGTGCAGGGCCCCATTTACTCTGTTTCCTGCGTTCACTCGTCGTTCTATATCCTTATCATATCTCCCATCCCTGCTAAATAATGAGTTTATTGCATTAATTCCTTTAGCTTACTTCTTTTTTCTTTTTTTAGTAATCCAAATTTTAGTAACAGCTGAGTATGAAATATGTATGTTCAAACAACAATATTATTCTCTAAATCACATTTTGTTACTATGAAATATTTTATTAGTAAGCCTAAAGGGGTCACCTAATTTCTAATGTATTTTCAATGCGAACTCAAAATGTTCCATTCAATTTTAAGGCTAATTAATTGCGGACGTCATATTTAACCTAAATAAAGGAAACACCGTAGGCAGCCTTCGTGTCCTCGATAACGAGCGCATATTTAGGCCGAGATTGGATAATTATTCGCTACGTACATTTCATTGACACTAGACGGTGTTGAGAGTGCCGAGTGATTAGGGCGCTGGCGTCTCCACGTCGCCTCGCCCACACCGTCGCGTCTGGACACTAGCTAGCCTCTGGCTTGGCAAGGGTGTGCGTCAAGCAGATCGCTCCCGCCTTTCTCCTGTAGGCGTTAACTAATAAAAAAAGAAAATGTTTTACTGGTTATGTTTTACAAGGAAACTACTTAAGACCTTTTATATTCTTAGATTATACGGTTACCACAAGAAAACTACTTAAGATATATGATTGATGATATTTTTTTCTTTGATGTAATAATATTAATACTTTATTTTCAGGCGTCGGAGATCCTACATATCCATAATAATATCATAAAGGTGAAAATTTATGAAAATGTTTGGATTATTATGTTTTTATATTTGGATAAATGACAATTTGAATTAGAAACAAATCGGCACGTAGATAGGATACGTCCCGAGGGCTTACTCCCGAAATTGTTTTTGAATTCGATTCGTTTTCCGATTAAAATTACGTTTTTCGAACTGATTATGAAAGCCTGTTCACGAACCCATTCGGGTCAAGAAGCACGATCGAGTTACCATTAATCGTTACCAGTGCTGTTAGGCATATCGAAGTATTTCAGTATCCATAGATTATTTTTAATTAATTTAAAAAAATATTTTATTACATAAATGGGACAAACAAATCAAGTTAAAGCATTCTCGTTGCATGCAGATAATTATTTTATTTTAAAATCTTGAAGAACGTACCAAAACACTTGGCATACCATGAGATTTTAAAATTAAATATACCTACCTAAAATTTTAGATCGTTAATTGTTTAATCAAGGCAAAGGCGGGGAGGCCTGCTAGTGAAATATAAATGTAATGCTCATAAAAGATGTCAACGGTCAGGTTATAAAATTAAAAGTTATTAAAAGCGTGGTGATAAGTACCTACTTCGTTCTTTTATTGCACACAATCCCTCTTTTCTCCGGTGATATCTGTTTCTCCTTTATTCTATCACTAGCTGTGCCCCGCGGTTTTGTCTGCGTATATTTAGCGTCCGAGCCGCGCGACTTGACACCTCGGTTCACTGCTGGTTTCTCTCGGTTCTCATCGGGCGGCTATCGTTATGAATCGTTCGCGAACTCTTTTCTCTATCTCTTAAATGATGTGTCCAAATAATATGCTATAAAGAGCAAAGTTTATCTTCATAATTAATTATTAGAATCAGGCGTTACTATACGGAAATCCATTATATTAAAAATCTTAAAACATTAATTTGCTTGTACTCGTGTAATAAAATAAAATGATGTATCTTACCCAGTTTGAAGAGCTTCTCCCGCCCTCTCTCAATTGCGCACACTATCCCCGTCTCCACTAATCCCAACACCACTATTCTCAACACTGCTACACTGGGAAAGACACAGCACCGTTAATAAGACGACACGTATTTCGCTTCTACGCGATACATGTCCAGGTAGAGTAGACCTGAGGTAGAGTCGCTGATATAAGCGAATCAACTTTTAAGGTCTTTATTCTTCATAAAATTGTCTAAATGATGAAGTAACTTTCTTCCGTTAGGATTAATATGCCATGCCTGATAATAACGCGCATAAATCACGTTTTAATTTTCAATATTTTTTGTCACAAAATACCTTATTGTGGCTTATGTATAAGATATAGGCATGTAGGTTTGCGGACTTTTTTTGATGGAGAAGAGATATATTTTAGTGAAACATTGTGTTTACATATCACTAAGCATTACGCCAGCGCACGCGGTTAAAGCAGTTCGGGAGCGTTTTTTCTTCAGACTCGCGAATATCCACTACCCCATATCTTCCCGTGGGTGTCGTAAAAGGCGACAGAGGGAGACAGGCAGGAGATGGGCAGCAGCATCTTCCTGATAACAACTGTGACGTAATAAAAAACTGCGGTTGCCAACCCGCTCGCCAAGCGTGGCAACCCCCCCCCCATGAATGACACAAATAGACGGCCCCCAGTCCCCGGCGGCCCCGCTATTCCTGGCTACGGTGGCGACCATGGTAACGGCGGGGCAGGGGGTGCTAAGAATCTCCGGCGGAGGTTCGGTTGCCACCTACGACAACTCGACCTGGCAACATTTAACGCACGCACACTGAGGACTGACGAGAAGATCCTGGAGCTGGAAGAAGAGATAGACAAGTTGCGCTGGAGTATTATAGGATTGTCCGAGGTCCGAAGAGAGGGGGAGGACACGGTGATTCTCGAATCCGGCAACTTGTTCCATCACCGGGAGGGCGACCATCTGTCCCAAGGAGGTGTCGGATTTATCCTCCACAAGTCTCTCGTCAACAACGTTGTAAAGATTGGGAGTGTGTCGACGAGGGTCGCGTACCTGATACTCAGAATCACCAAACGGTATTCGCTGAAGGTCATACAGGTTTACGCACCAACCTCGGCACATCCCGATGAGGTGGTGGAGGAAATGTATGAGGATATTTCCAAAGCCATGCATTCCTCCAAAACCCACTACACGGTGTTGATGGGAGACTTCAACGCAAAACTAGGCACAAGAGAAAGCGGTGAGCTGAAGTTAGGGAAATTTGGAGTAGGGCAACGGAACCGAAGGGGCCAGCAGCTGGCCGACTTTATGGAGATATGATGAACTCTTTCTTCCAGAAGCGGCCCCACAGGAAGTGGACCTGGTCGAGCCCCGACGGTTCGAAAAAAATGAGATTGACTTCATTATGACGACCAGACGCCAACTGTTCAGTGATGTCTCAGTGATCGCAAGGGTGAAAACTGGCAGCGATCACCGAATGGTTAGAGGCACACTGAACCTAAACGTTAAGTTGGAGAGGTCTCGTCTAATGAAGTCAACGCTCCGTCCCCCTCGTGCTCTAATCCAGAATCCCGAAAACTTTCAGCTCGAGTTACACAACCGCTTTCAGTGCCTACAAGATTGCAATACAGTGGACGATATGAATGACAAGCTCGTGGAAACTGTCCATGCGGTCGGAGCTAAGTTCTGCGAGACCCGCCGCAGAAGAACACAAAAACTCTCCGATCACACTCTTAATCTCATGGCTGTTAGACGGGAGATGAGGCTGCAATCGTCCACAGATTTGACAGCATACAGGCAACTGAACAGACAGATCTCCAAATGCATGCGGCGAGACTTACGCAACTTTAATACTGCTCGTATTAAAGAAGCGATCGAGCGGAACCAGGGCTCCAAAGTCTTTGCCAGAGATCTGTCTGCCCGTAAGAGCCAACTGTCAAGGCTGAAGACTGAGTGTGGCAGCATCGTTTCCGGGACACCTGAGATTTTGAGTGAGATTGAGAGGTTCTATGGGCAGCTGTACACATCATCGTTGGAGCCACACGCAAGTGTGAGTAACGATCCAAGAGCAAGTCTTATCCGACACTATTCCGATGATATCCCGGACGTCAGTCTAAGCGAGATTAGAATGGCTCTCCAGCACCTTAAAAACGGCAGGGCCCCAGGCGAGGATGGAATTACAGCAGAGCTTCTGAAAGCGGGTGGAACACCGGTACTTGAAGTCCTTCAGAAGCTCTTCAATTCCGTCCTCCATGGTGGCACTACTCCAGAGGCGTGGAGCAGAAGTGCGGTGGTCTTGTTCTTTAAGAAAGGCGACAACGCTCTCTTGAAGAACTGCAGACCGATTTCCCTTCTGAGCCGCGTCTACGTGCTGTTTTCGAGAGTCATTACGAATCGTCTCGCACGCAGACTCGACGACTTCCAGCCTCCCGAACAAGCCGGTTTCCGAAAAGGCTTCAGTACCATAGACCACATACATACCCTGCGGCAGATTGTACAGAAGACTGAAGAGTACAATTTGCCACTTTGTCTGGCGTATGTGGACTATGAGAAAGCCTTTGATTCCGTCGAAATTTGGGCGGTGCTGCAGTCCCTTCAGCGGTGCCAAGTTGACTGTCGGTATATCGAAGTGCTGAAGTGTTTCTACAGTAGGGCTACGATGGCTATCCGAGTACAGAACCAGAGCTCGAAACCTATCCAACTGCAGAGATGTGTAAGACAGGGTGACGTTATATCCCCGAAACTCTTCACCGCTGCTTTGGAAGACGTTTTCAAGCTACTGGACTGGAAAGGATACGGTATTAACATCAATGGCGAGTACATCACTCACCTTCGATTTGCCGACGATATAGTCCTTATGGCAGAATCGCTGGAGGACTTAAGCACTATGCTCAATGACCTCAATAGTGCCTCCCAACGGATAGGTCTTAAGATGAACATGGACAAAACAAAGATCATGTTTAATGTCCATGTCACACCTATGCCGGTAGTTGTTGGGAGCACTATGCTCGAAGTTGTTGACGAGTACGTTTACCTGGGACAAATAGTCCGACTAGGTAAGTCCAACTTCGACCGAGAGGTCAATCGACGGATTCAACTCGGCTGGGCAGCGTTCGGGAAATTACGGCATGTCTTCTCGTCAGGTATACCTCAATCTCTAAAAACTAGATTGTACAACCAGTGCGTGTTGCCAGTGATGACTTACGGATCTGAGACGTGGTCCTTCACTGCTGGCCGTATGAGGACGCTCAAGGTCGCTCAACGAGCTATGGAGAGGGCTATGCTCGGAGTTTCTCTGCGTGATAGACTCAGAAATGAGGATATCCGCAGTAAAACCAGAGTGACCGACATAGCCCAACGGATTAGTAAGCTGAAGTGGCAATGGGCCGGCCATATAGCTCGAAGAACTGATAACCGATGGGGAAGAAAGGTTCTCGAGTGGCAGCCTCGTACCGGTAGGCGTAGTGTAGGGCGACCCCCCACTAGATGGAGTGACGACCTGGTAAGATATGCAGGAAGTCGATGGATGCAGGTGGCTCAGGACCGTGCTTTGTGGCATTACTTGGGGGAGGCCTATGTTCAGCAGTGGACTTGTGAAGGGCTGTAATGATGATGATGATGATATATATATATATATATATATATATATATATATATATATATATATATATATATATATATATATATATATATATATATATATATGAATGCATGGTTGTAAAAACCCACCTCAGACCAAATGCGAAAGTTTCAGAAAATCAATGAAAACTGTCTGGTGTAAAAAAAACTGAAGGCCATGTTTTTCTTTTTTTACTATTTATGTTGAAAAATATTTAATATCTGTTATCTGTGAATATATTATACTCCCACTTTTAACATAGGTTAAAAGTGGGAGTATAATATATTCACAGATTTTTTTATTCGATTTTTTAAAGTTTTGGGATGAGGTGGATTTTTACAGTCATCATATACAAGGTGTGTTTTTACAATCAAAGTCCAATTTGTATGAATGTTTCATAATATTTATTTTCATAAAAAACTAACAGAATTATTCTAATTCTTCATCTTCGACATTTTCAGCTGTTGGCCACTGCAATATTTCGTCCCACAATTTAACTTTTTCATCTTCAGGCACAAACTGAACGCATTTTTTCAGGTGTTGCATCTTGTTTGCATTAATACAGAGCTGCCTTGGTCCATATGCAGGTTCATTCGGTAACGATACGGTAATCTGTGGCCTTATCTTCAACCAAAACGTATACTTTGTCAGTCCATCAATGAATTCCTGCGTTTTTACCTGCACTTCACCGCCGATCTTTCGAATGTGAGGTGATGGAACTTTGAGATACTGAAGCTTACTTTCTCCGTCCTCGGAATTCACCGATCTTTTGTTTCAAGGGATAGTGCAGTCTTTTTGAAGTGTTGAACACACCATTTTTTTAACTCTGTCACATGCTCTCCGCTGACTAAGTGAACTGTAAAAAAATCACTCTGCCTGCTTGAAGATACGATTAATTTCATAAATTCCTGTACACTGTACAGCCTCTCTTTACGACGAAGGCTTCTTTTTATAATCCCAAATGCTCTATCACACGGCAGGAAAGAATGGCCACGTATCGGGAAGATCTGTTGATTTTTTTAAAATGCCGCAAATTCCAAAAAATGTTTCATCTTCTTGGGATCCTTGCCTTGCTTCTTGAAGTTTATTATAGAACTTCTTTGCCCTCTTTTTGTGTACTAGCTTTTCGGCCAAAGCCACCTTTTTGGCTACGTAAATTAGGGTTTTTGAATTGATTTTCAAGTCTAGACTCTTGCAGAAGCAGCACGTTTCTACTGCTGGTCATCCAAAACGAAGAGCGAAGTTCTCTCCGAGTATTTTATTATAATATTCGTACTTAATACTAGTTTCTGGGTATTTTTCCTTATAAAGTCGTAACATTTTTTTACTGATAAGTTAGCAGGAAGATACTTTATTACGCCAGAAGAGTAGTGGCTCTTTTTTTGCTGGAAAACAGGATATAAGAGAGATCACTGCAGTAATTTCATAACCAGACATCGCATTGACCGTTTTCGATTTACCTCTCTTGTCTTCCGGTATTTTACCCAAAACCAACAAGTCACGGGCCTCTTAACACGGTCCTTAGTAATACCAAATAAGCTAAGACCATTTTCTCCATTAAGCAGTAAAATTTTATTTAATTTGTGTAATACAAGTAATTCGTGTCCATTACAGTCACTTCAGTTGTTCAGACTAACGAAACTAACGTTAAAAATGTAAATATTGACAGCTGACAGTTTCAAGTGTTGCCACATGTTTGGTTGTAAAAACACACCTCATCCAGGATAAGGTGGATTTTTACGCTCAGTGAAATTTTCGTGCCACTATAACTGTGGGATACTTAAACGACTGAGGTGTGTTTCTACACTCAAACAGTTTGTCTTGCCGTAGAGAATATAAATCCGTCATAAACAGTAATTCGTGTGTAAAAAGTGGTCTGAGGTGGGTTTTTACAATCATGCATTCATATATATATATATATATATATATATATATATATATATATATATATATATATATAGATTTGTAAATTTAAATCAGGCCGGTAGTTCTAGAGATTAGCGTGTAGCAAACAAAAACTCTTTTTTTATAGTATAGAGTGACAAACGAGCATACAGTCCACCTGATGGTAAGTGGATGCTGTGGCCCATAGACATCTATATCTATCTTCGATTACGAATCAAAATGCAGATGCGTTGTCACCCGTGCGGACTAAGATGGAATGCTCTTTCCAGTAAAAAGGACCTCCGGTTCTCCACACTCACCATACGAAACACAGCAGCAGCATTAATGCATTCCCCGGTCGTGCCGACCTGTTCGTGCTACAACTATACTACTAATATAACTGCACATGGCTCTTCCACATATAACACACCGCTTTATTAAAATATATATAGTTTAGACTTGTATATGGCTTGTTATATGTATTTGAATTAATTAATAAATTTATTTCAGACGAAGTCCATTCATAACTTTGTCAGTAACTATTAATTTTTCCTAACTTAACTACGGACCTGGCCTGATATAATTAAATTAATTATTATTCCTAGGTCTGAACACTTTTGTATTATTTTCCAGGGGACCATGGTAACTCAGAAATGGACATCCAATCAAACTGAATAAAATAGAATAGAATAATTTTTTATCAATATAGATTATAAATAATTCATAACGAAAGCCATGTTTTAATTTGACCACTGGTCTGGTGTTTTATCAAACTATGCAAGTGTCTTTATAAGACGTTTTTCATTAATATAGATAAATCATATTAGATTAATCAGGCCGGATGAATGAGACAAGTTATGTTCAATATTGTAATATTAACATGGATTAAGGATAATAACAACAAATGGTTCTGACGTTACGTAACGATTGATATTAATCTATTGTCAACTATCGCAGCCGAATGTTATTACGTTAAGGTTACACAAAACATTATAATATAAATGCTTCTTACATCCGTTGACAGATATTAAAGCAGAAATACATTACATAGAATATCATTATAAAGCCATTCGTCGATGTCGCTTGAATCTGCTAATGGACCGCGAAGATGGAGACTTTCTATTATGTTACACTCGTTTAAAAACTCAAAATGTTTCAATTATGACATTTTCAAAATATTTATTGATTTTTTGTAATGTTAAAGTTGTAACAAAACATCATCGACTTCATGCATGTCTTACCAGGTCGTCACTCCATCTAGTGGGGGGTCGCCCTACACTACGCCTACCGGTACGATTTCAATGAATTTAAATTAATGTTGAATTAAATTAAATTTAAATTTCTCGTTTGACTACTTATACTAACTTTTCCACTTTCTTTAAATAATGTAAAGGGATTCTATGAGTTTAATTTATATTTTGTTTTCAGATCTATGAGAAAAGTCTAAGCATTTTTTATTAAGAAATGTGCTTGAAGTTATTGCTTTTTACTTAAGCTTTTTTAAGTAATTAAATGCTTTATAAATTATTTACTATATTAATTTTCAATTAGATACTTTGACTGGAAACTAGGAATTACATCTTAGTCCTCGGTATTGACTACACATCTGCTGATGAAGACGATTTTTACGTACTAGAAACTGGCTGCTGCTATTATGGTTTGTAGCTCGAATGGGTCGGCTCGATCAGGAAGGACTACGCACTCGTAGAATATTAGCGTAAAATAGCAGCTTAATGCTGCTGTGGTTCTTATGATGAGCGTAGAGATCTTTTATACTGAATACGAGGCGTTACATATTAGTCTTCTGGATTAACAACGTATCTGTATTTTTATTCTTAATCGAGGATAGGTGCAAATGCCTATAGGCCACAGTATTCACTTACCAACCAGTGGACTGCATGCTCGTTTGTCACCTTAATTCTTTATAAAAAAAATTATATATAAATATCTTTGGAAAAGTCTTTAAAAGGAAATATGCAATAAAATTTTAGAAAATACTTCATTTAAGCCCTCGCGTTAATTTGAAGGCCTTGTACTTTCTTGCGCTAAATAATTCAGTACCTTACACAAAACTCTTCTTCGTTTTATCCTCTCTGAGTAATTTACCTTTCCACCCACACATTTTTGTTACTTTTTCCATAAAACTTTCAACAGAAAACATTTTCATTTCAAGCTCTAGATGATAGATTATTTTCTCGTTTGACTACTTATACTAACTTTTCCACTTTCTTTAAATAATGTAAAGGGATTCTACGAGTTTAATTTATATTTTGTTTTCAAATCTATGAGAAAAGTCTAAGCATTTTAATTAAGAAATGTGCTTGAAGTTATTGCTTTTTATTTAAGCTTCTTTAAGTGATTAAAACTACTTTTGCGGATTTTATCGCATTTAATTTAAGTGATTTTTTAATTTCCAATAGTTCGGGTGCTTTCCAGTACCCATATTCCCCGTGACCATGGGTGTTGGAAAGCACCCGAAGCGTCGGGAATTAGAAATAATTTAAATTAAACGAGATAAAATATTTTTAATCGAGGTGTTCGCGTAAATATAAGAAATATTTTTTAAGTGTTTCTACGTGATAGACTTCGTAATGAAGATATAAGCAGTAGAACCAGAGTAACCGATGTAGTTGAGCCTATGTCTGTGCCTGCCTATGTTCAGCGTTGGGCTTGTGGTTGACTGTAACGATGGTAGGCATTTTGAAAAATCCCACGTGGGATTTGGGAGAGGGAGGGTGAGGGGTCGAGCCATATCTCACCGCATTTCACCAGGAGGAAGGGGAGGCTAGAAAAATCTCCAAAATCGCCTCACATAATTAATGCACGTCCAATAACGGAACCTATCACTGTCCTAAAACTACTCTTGAGTGCAGATAAAGCTTATAAAAATAAATAGTCGCGTGTTAGAGTCCACCGTTCGACTACTGTCATGCAACGTTTCTAGCACGAGCTTTTTAAGTTAATAAAAAAGTAATTTTGTTGTTGTACCATTGAAATCGTCTGGGAGAACGAAGGTGAGCGCATGTAAAGCCGCGAGGAGGAAGCAATCAGTACGCTTCATTTCCTTTTTACAGGCCTTGAGCTTGAACTTGATGTTATTCTTTTACTCGACTTCGCTGTTATTCGTGGAATCTCGAAATAATGGGAAAAATAATTAATGCCATTTTATGTTTTTCAAAATACATCCATAGTATGATTACTGACGGAAATTGTAAATATATTTGACCATGGATTTGTTATTATATTTTATACATGTAGAGCTGTAGTGAGTGTAGAGAACCGGAGACTCTTTTTACTGAAAACGAGACATTCCATCTTAGTCCTCAGAGGTGACAACGCGTCTGCATTTTGATTCCTTATCGTTGATATACGTAGCTGTCTATGGGCCACAGAATTCACTTACCAGCAGATGTGCTGTGTATTCGTTTGTTACTCTAATTCTATAAAATAAAATAAAATGGAAGAAAAAGTGGAGATCTCCCGCCGGGCAAGATATTCAGCCTATAATAAAACAAAGTGACTCAGCGAGTACAAGAATGAACAGAACTATATTTTCAAAAGACAAAAGTAAAGAATCACATAGACAACATTTGTTCACACTTTGATAAGAGATGTCGCTAGTAGTAGGTACATAATCTATATTTCGTTATTTATAATACTCCCACTCAAAAATACAGACATTAAAAAAAAACTATATAAAAAAAGAAACAATTACACTTTAACAATTCCTAAAGTATTTATATGTTTATGTTTTACAGCAGCTAGACTTTTTATAAACAAATCTGCAGGCATATTTGATGTACATAGATAATTAACACTTATAATGTTTTTATTAATTAATTCTCTACAATAGTAATATCTGACATCAATATGCTTCGTTTTATTATGGAATACAGGGTTTAACAACAATACTATCATTATATAAAATGATTTTATACATCCTTTTAGTAAGTTCAAATTGTAAATTTGATTTGTACTAGAAAGTGTGATACATTTTTGCTTACTACAACTCAAAGATATAACAGACCCAGACAAAGTATAACAAAATCCTGAATATCATTTCCTATCATTAACATCACTGCACCAGTCTGCATCAACATAACCTTCAATGTTTACATTTTTGCCCTTACTATATTTCAAACCTAAATCTTTTGTCCCTTTCAAATATCTTAAAATTCTTTTGGCATAAACCCATTGTTGTTCAGTATTACAATTATTGAATTGACTTAAATATGACACTGCATAAGCTATATTGGGTCGTGTGAGCACAACTAAATAAATTAGGCTCTCTATAAGCTGCTGATAGGGATTTTCATTACTACAATCATTTTCCTTCTTACATTTTAAGTTGACCTCCATTGGAGTATTCATAGTGTTACAATCAACCATATTGAACTTAGACAACAATTTATCAATATATTTTGCTTGAATTAAAGTCACAGTACCATTTTGTTTATCAAATACAACTGACATGCCAAGACATTACTTTACAATTCCTAACTCCTTTAATACAAAATTCTTATTTAACATATTCTTAAGATTTCTAGATTCATTTCTATCATTTGAGAATACAAAGAAATCATCGACATATAATGTCACGATGGTTTTACTTCTGCATATAAACTGTGTATAAAAATTTTTTGTATATAAACATGGCTCTATTTGGGACTTAATATAACCAATAGCTAACATGCAACCATCCACTTTCTTAATCCATGCACGAGATGCCTGTTTGAGACCATATATAGCTTTGCTCAATTTTAAAACCTTATTACTTGTACAGACATAACCTAAAGGCTTTTGCATATATATTGTCTCAGATAGATCTCCATTTAAGAAAGCAGTTTTCACATCAAGATGTGTTACTTCTAAGTTCAACTGCACTGATAATGCGAATAATTACCTAAGTGTTGTATGCCGTACTACTGGAGAAAATGTTTCACTATAGTCCACACCGTATTTTTGACTACACCCTTTAGCCACAAGTCTGGCTCGATAGTAGACATTATTTTCACTATCACACTTTTTTTAGAACCCACTTGCACTTAACTATATTGCCACTTGCAGGAATATCAAAACTTCCCACGCTTTGTTGTCTTCGAAGCTTTTCAGCTCTTCTTTCACTGCCTGTTCCCATTGCTCCTTCTCTGGTCCTCTTAGTGCTTCTTCTAATGTCAATTCATCACTAAAATATTCGTTACACTGTTCTGTGCACATATATCCAAACCTTTCTGGTTTTTGTCTCACCCGTTGTGGTTTTGATGTGGTTTCTGGTTGCTGCTCTTCCTCAGATGTCATGGACTCCTC
Source organism: Parnassius smintheus behrii (assembly GCA_036936625.1). Classification (NCBI taxonomy): domain Eukaryota; kingdom Metazoa; phylum Arthropoda; class Insecta; order Lepidoptera; family Papilionidae; genus Parnassius; species Parnassius smintheus. Next base: position 7,096,574 of record JAUPFT010000006.1, read on the forward strand.
CTCTGGTACATAGGTTTGATCCATGTTATTCGTCGAAATGAATGAATCCTCTCCATCATCAGTATGTGGACTATTTTCTGCTGGTTTGTCTTCTATCACATCCATTTCAATCACATTTTCTTGATGAGATAACTTTTCATTTATGAAGACAACATCTCGACTGGTTATAATAGCCTTTGTTGAAGGATTGTATAACCTACCCTTTGACATCCTCAGGGTAATCAAGAAATCAGAACAATGTATACTACATTGTTCTGATTTCTTGTCCCACTTACGTCTTACCTCCTTGGGTATATGTCTCATGACAGTACTACCAAAAAACCTTAAATGACTGAGGTTGGGTTTGCCTCCTGTCCACAGCTCGTACTGTGTACGGTGGTTCAATACACTTTTTACAATTCTATTTTGTAAATAAACTGCTGTGTTAATGGCTTCAGCCCAAAATTCCTTGCCTAGTCTTGCATCAAATAAAAGGCATCTTTCTTTCTCGATGAGAGTCCTATTCATACGTTCACAAAGCCCGTGTTGCTCAGGAGTGTAGGGATTTGTTATTTGATGAATTACACCCATTTTATTCAAATAATTATCAAAATCTCTGTTACAAACTCCGTGCCATTATCACTTCTCAGTATTTTTATTTGTTATTGTTGTTATTTTATTATGTCATTTGACGTTGAATTCTCAACTCTTGCTTTATATTCTTTAAAATATTGTAAAGATTCATTTTTACTTTTTAAAAAATAAACATACGTCATGCTGCTGTGATCATCAACAAAAATGAGAAAGTACCTTGATCCTCCTAGGGATACTAGGCTGCACTAAAAGTATCGGGAATGGAATATTTCCACTGTTCCTGTCATATTAAAATCTTTTTAATTGAAAACTCCTTGGATTAAAAAATCGAATACCATTTATTTATTTAAAAAAAGATTCTCGGTCTTGTCACAAGGTTTTGTCAAATTTGTTTAGTCATTGAGAAAGTGGAATTGACTCGAGAAAATTCAAGAGCGATGATTTATTATGACTTTCGAAGTGGTTTAACACAAAAACAGTGTGTTGACCGGATGATTTCTGCATTTGGTGATGAAGCCCCATCCAAAAGCACAATTTATCGCTGGTTTGCTGAATTTCAACGTGGACGTGTCAAGCTCAGTGATGATCCCCGTCAAGGTTGTCCAAAAACTGCAGTCACCCAAGAAAACGTTGATGCTGTGCGTAAGCTGATTGAGGAAGATCGACATCTGACATACCGCGAAATTCAGGCAACTTTAGACATTGGCATGAGTCAAATACAAATAATCTTGCATGAACAATTACGTGTAAAAAAGTTGTTTTTCCCATGGATACCGCATTCGCTCTGTGAAGAGCAAAAAGCGGCTCGCGTTACTTGGTGCATCAGAACTCTGGAAAGATTCCACGCAGGATCCTCAAATTCTGTATACAACACCGTATCAGGTGACGAATCCTGGATATACGCGTACGAACCCGAAATAAAAAACCAGTCACGAGTTTGAGTGTTCGAAAATGAGTTAAAGCCAACAAAAATTGCTCGTTCACGGTGCTGCGAAAAAAATGGTAGTCACGTTTGTCTCCAAAACCGGCCATGTTACGATAATTCCTCTTGAGGGATAAAGAACGGTTAATGCAGAATGGTATGATAGCATTTATTTGCCACAGGTCGTTTCTGAACTCCGTAAGGAGAACTGCAACCGCCGCATTATCCTACATCACGACAATGCGAGTTCTCATACCGCACACAGAACAAAAGAGTTTTTAGAGCAAGAAAGCATAGAATTATTAGACCATCCGCCGTACAGCCCCGACCTAAGCCCTAATGATTTCTATACTTTCCCTAAAATAAAGAATAAATTGCGTGGACAGAGATTTTCATCACCTGAAGAAGCTGTGGACGCCTACAAAACGGCCATTTTGGAGACCCCAACTTCCGAATGGAATGGTTGCTTTCATTGATTGGTTCCATCGTACGGAAAAATGTGTCAAATTTCGCGGAGAATACTTAGAAAAGCAATAAATACATTTTTAAACAGTAATGTTGTGTCACTTCCTTTCATTCCCGAAATTTTCAGTGCCGCCCTCGTACATTCTCTGTATATATCACTGTGTACTATTTCCAATAGCTTAGTACTCCTGTTCCCTTTATTATCTAAGGGCAACCGACTTTGCTTTCCTTCACAGCACACTATACAGTTGGACTTGTTGATGTCGGCCTTCTCAGTTAATTTGATCCCCTCCACAGCATCCTGCATTTTATTCATGTTATAACTGTTAACATGTCCCAATTTACGATGCCAAACTTCTGGAGACCGCTGTTGCTGCCACCAAACAAGATGAAGTATTTAGTTTATAAACTCCATTTACAAGTGATGCAGTCGCTACTAGAGTGTCCTGTTTTTTAAATATCTCGCATCCTTCGCTTGTAAATACACCTTGTTACCCTGCCTTATCAGTTGGCTTACTGCACACACAACACTTTTTCAACAGTTGTGTTGAAATCACATCCTTCAGTTGACGTTGTTATGTTTACGTTTCCACAACACCACACTGGGATTTTATTCTGGATAGCAATCATGATTTCCTTAGTTAACCCAGAATAACATTCGTCGACCATCCAATCTTTATTGCTTGTCGAATGCGAACTTGCGCCAGAGTCAACATACCAGTCACTCTTGTCAAATATTCTGCTAAAAAACACGGCACTGAATGCATTACTTGTTTTTGACGATTTATTCAGAATTCTTGTAAGATTTATCTTTATTAGTGCATTGATTACGGTAGTGGCCATGTTGTTTACAATTATAACATTTGACATTTTGTTTTTCTTTGACAGATGTCGACTGCGGAAACAAGCAAACGCATTGTTGTCATCACTGTCTTCCGTTTCCATGTCCAACAATTTCCCTTTAATGGCGTCGGTTGTGATTACCATGCCGGAATGCTCGATAGCCGTTATCGTGGGAATATATTTTTCAGATAATCCAGCCAACATGATAGATCCGATCCACTCGTCATTTATGCCAAATCCCGTACCTTGTAATTTCCGACCAGCTTCAACAATTAGTGTTACATATGACGTCATCGAAGTGCAATTTTCTAATCGAATAGATATTAAATTCCTCAGAAGACTTATTTTTCTTGTAAATCCCGAGTCATCGAATAACATCTTCAATTTATCCCACGATTCTTTCAATGTTGTCTTTTTCTTCTTTTAATCGAGGTTAAAATATGTAGATGTCTATGGGCTACAGCATCCACTTACCATCAGCTGGACTGTGTGCTCGTTTGTCACCTTATTCTATAACAAAATATCCCAGTGGTTGACCACTATCTCACCTGATGGTAAATGGTGATTCAGCCGAAAATAAAGCGCACAGACTTAGCTTAACAAAAACCTATTCACTCTTGCCTTGAAGACACCCACATTACAATCAGATGGAAAACAGATACTGCGAGATTCTTCTTTTCACTTCATTAATTCGACTCCTTTGTTGTACGCAATATGAGCGACAGAGCAGTCTAAACTTTCTGACTATCCATTTGTATTATATCTTGTTTTGGAGCCAATATCTGTACAAGTGTGTTTATATTTATGGAATAAATTTAATTTAAGGTGACTTTTACTTATTTCTTTATACAAAATTTGAATGTTGCGGGCAAACTACGAGGGTGGATTGAAAAGTACTCGGCCTAACCAAGAAAATAAATACATACTAAATCAGTTATATTTTTATTTTTCTACATAATCACCATCAAGTTCAATACACTTTTGCCACCTCCCCTTCCAAGCATTTAGACCGTTGAAAAAAAATGATTCTTCCTTAGAGTCAAAATATGCGTCTACAGCTGCTTTGACCTCGTCGTTTGTCGAAAATCTTTGACCTCCCAAGTGCTTTTTTAGGTTAGGGAACAGAAAGAAGTCTGATGGTGCCAGATCAGGTGAATACGGCGGATGCGGTAACAGTTCAAAGCCACAGTTGTGAATTTCAGCCATTGACTGTACTGACGTGTGAACACGGGCGTTATCTTGATGAAACAGGACTTTTCTTCTGAGCATTCCTCGACGTTTTTCTTTTATTTCCTCTCGTAAACGACGTAGTAAGGTGCAGTAGTAATCAGAGTTTATAGTCTGACCCCTTTCAAGATAATCAATCATAATCACACCTTTTCCAGAATACTGAAGCCATCACCTTATTTGCCGACAAAATCGACTTAGCCTTTTTAGGGGGTGGTGAACCAGGTCTTCTCCACTGTTTTGATTATTGTTTTGTTTCCGGTGTACAGTAATGAACCCATGTTTCGTCCATAGTAACAAAACGATTCAAAAAATCATCTGCATCGGCTTCAAATAACTCCAAACAGTCGCGTGAAATAGTCAATCGCGTCCTTTTTTGTTCAACTGAAAGCAGTCGCGGAATCCACCTCGCAGACACCTTGTGGAAACCCAACTCGTTGACAATGATGTTTTGAGTTCGTTCATAAGAGATGCCTATAATCTCGGCTATCTCTCTAATTTTTAATCTGCGGTCTCCCATTATTAAATCAAGTACTTTTTTAATATTTTCGTCAGTAGTTGACGTCGAAGGCCTTCCAGAGCGGGGTTCATCTTTCACACTCTCTCTACCACGCTTAAATTCTGCTATCCATTTTTTGACGGATGAATATGACAGAGCACAATCGCCTAATGTACTGACCATGTCATCATGGATGGCTTTTGATGATAGCCCCTTCTTATGGAGGTACTTAATGACGGCACGCTGCTCGATTTGCTCCATTCGCGGAAATTATGTCCGATTACTTTGTTAATAAATTTATAAAATCACAACTAATTATCGCACACGTTTCGAACTTCACACAATGAACTAGTCTGAACTGAACTAAATAATGTGGGTAGATTTGATTTTTAGAATTGAATGGATCTGTGTTAGGCCGAGTACTTTTCAATCCACCTAGATATAATAGAATTAATCAACACCAATCGCACTAGTAGGTAGTACAATTACAATAGTAAGGATACAACGATATCACGCAGGTATAGATACTGTCTATTTTAATAATTTTTTGATATCGACCTACTTATTACCGATAACTTTGAATAGGTAATGTCACACTCTCAAGGTGTGACTCTATTAATTCTCTCTACCTCTCTACCGACTACCTTATTAGTCTAGTAGTCAGAAACGCGGTTGCTGATGAGGTCCGGGGTCAACTCCCTGGTCGGTTCATAATTAGTCATTGGATTTTTCTGTCAAGAAATTTTTAGTAACAGACCGGAATCAGAAAGACGGCGGTATTTCTCCCGTGTACATTGGAAAGCACGTTAAGCCATTAGACCCGCATCTGATTTCTCCCCTGTCGTGTCGGATGACCGTCTCATCGGATTATGAGAGTATAAGAAAAAAGAGAGTGCACCTGTGCTAGCGCATACTCTCGATGACTATAATCCTGTTCTGCGCAGATGGCTATTCTGCGTTGAGACTGGCCGCCGTTACCAAAATTTGGTCTGGACATTGCTTATTATTATTGATAGATTTGATACCAATACCAGTCTAAGGGATTCGGATAGTTTCATCAAATCGGAGCTTAAATTATCCTGATTCATTTTAGATTTGATTTAAACAGGCATCATGGGATGGCGACAAAAAGAAATCACCATCCAATTTTAAAGCTTGGATGTCATAAGAGGCAGCAGTGAGAAATGTCAGAAAGACTCACGGTGTTCGGTAAATGGCGGTAAATCGATTTCTATATCACTAGACCTAAAATAGACTGATGGCGGAAACTGGTGGCAATCGCTAATGCTAAGCGTAGCGATTACGGCAAATCCCCCCCAAGAACGAAAGTTATAGAGTGACTTTTACGCTCTTATAAATAAGAAGGAGAAGTAGTCCTTGCTCCAACCTGGTTACTAGAATTTTAACGAAATATCGATCATGATATCTCGCACCTTTGACGCTGGAAATTTCGAATAAACGGTATGGTTACAGCGCTATCTATCGCAAGTCGTAGCCCTGAAGCCCTTATCACGTGCGATAGCCGTCGTCCGTCATCTCTTCTATGCCCACGGTATAAAATGGGGTAATCCTATACTATTAAACGAGCAATTCTTGTATATATATATAAATATATAATCGGGATCTCGGAAACGGCTCCAACGATTTTCATAAAAATTTGTGTCCAGGGACGTTCGGGTTTATAATAAATCGATCTAGCTAGGATTTATTTTTAGTAAATGTCTTTTTGTCCGTGTTTTTAGGCAATGAAAAACTGCTACAATATCGTTAGAATAAGAAGGTAAATTTTGACAGATTGTCAATGATTATAAATAGCTTAATTGGTATAATTGGCGGTCACAGAGTCGTAAAACCCCGGTTCGAGCCCAGACCGACCGACCAACTTTTTTAATTTTTTTTTCAAGTTCCTTTCTTTTTTGAGAAAATCTATTTTTTCGAGCCTTTTTTTAGTATTTTAAAAACACCAAAATTTAAATTAAACTAATTGCAAACATGATTTTTTATCCAAATAACCAGTTCAGTTTTTTCTATTATGTCGCTAAGATCAAAAAATATTATTCATATTTCATCAGTGTGTAATTTGTATCTAAATATAATTTCCAAAACACACGAATTAAAAAAAACCGAGCGAAAAATACCGAGCAAAGCTCGGTCAACCGGGTACTAGATTATTTTATGTCGCCAACCAATGACAAATACGGGAACGAACGTGGTATCTTATGTACAATTAACCACGCTATAGCTATATTATGGTTATAGCCCGAATAGCTCGGCTTGACTGCTAAAAGACCACACTCTCACAGACCTGCATAAAATATCAGCTTAATGCTGCTGTTTCGTATGGTGGGTGCGGAAAACTAGATTCCCTTAATAGAAACGAGGCATTTCATCTTACCGCGGGTGACAAAGCATCTGTTTGTTATTTCTTAATCGAGTATAACTGTAGCTTACCATCAGGTGGAATGATTGCTCGTTGGTAACCTTACTTCTATAAAAAGAACTGTAACATTGATTGTTTGTTCGTCAGTTCCGGAGAAGTGGTTGTCGATACCATAAATACAGCCTACACTAAAACATTCTTCCGCGACGTGGGTGATAAGAGGCGAAATTGCTACTTTTATCGCTGTTCATGACGTTAATCCGCCACTTCACTGACGTAGTGACGTCACACGTTCTTCCTGGATCTAATTGATTGGCATTGACGTTTTTGTGATTCAAAACAAATATATTATACATTTACGTAGTAGAGTTGCTAGCTCGTTAAAATGCAAGTGAAAAATCTGTTGTTTTTCATTTCGATTTTACGCATATTTTTTGCAACGTTGTAATATATCCGTGATGTTTTAAACCTAGTTCTCGACGGTTCATTTGTATTATGAAAAAGAAGCTCTTTATTTTATGACGTAATAAATTATATTTTCTTTATTCTAATTTTGGTTAGAACTTTTTTTCGCCCCGGAGTGGGTCTGGGTAGATTTATTATCCCTTTACATATTTCTAGCTTGCTTATAAAAAAAGGAGGTTCCCGATTCGACTGTCTGTTTATGTTATCATGTTTCACGATATCTTCGTCAACTGTGAAATGTGAATGGTTTTTATGATTCTTTTTAATTAAATAGTTACTTCAGAAGACCAACCCACAAAAATTTGAATTAAAATTAGGAGATGATATGTTTAATGTAACAATTTAGAAGTTATTCTAGCTTGGTACATTAAAAAGGGTCAAAAAATAATAATTTGATAAAAGTTAATGCCAAGTATTAATCAGCCTAACGTTAGGGTGTGGACCGCGAACTCAAAAGGTCGTGGGTTCGAATCCACCATTCGACTATTGACGTGGACCATCCCTAACAGAATAATTTTAAGCTTACCAGGAATGGTTAAAGGGAAGTAATGTTAATAGCATTATTAGTATTTCTTTAAACAGGAAAATAAGTTGAAAAAATGGCAAAGAACAAAAAATAAAATGATTTCCACCCGATGGTAAGTGGATGCTGTGGCCTACAGCTACATCTTACCTCGATTAAGTATTAAAATACAGATGCATTGTCACTCCTGAGGACTAAGATGGAATGCCTCGTTTTCAGGAAAATGTGTCTCCGGTTATCTACACTCACCATACGAAACACAGCAGCATTTAGCTACTATTTTTTAATATGTTTTATTTATTTGTACGTGGTGGAGCCATGCTGCAGCTATATTAGTAGTATAGTTGTAGCACGTTAGCTGCCTTGTTTCGTATGGTGAGTGTAGTGAACCGGAGATCCATTTTACTGAAAACGAGGCATTCCTTCTTGGTCCTCACGGGTGACAACGCATCTGCATTTTGATTCGCAAACGAGGATAGATGTAGATGTCCATGGGTCCCAGCAGCCATTTACCGTTAGTTCGGCTGTGTGTTCGTTTGTCACCGTGGTTATTCATCAAGATCAAGCAGACCCATTCGTGTCAAATACCGGGTAGTGAAGCACAGCAGCATTATGCTGTTATTTTGCCGGTATTATATGTGTCCGTGGCTCCCAATCTGTTGGTTCACTTTTTTTTTCTGCTGCGACTATAATCGATACTGCGTCGCTCTACCGCTATAAATTCTCTTCAACAGATTGTCATAAAGTAATAGCACTTAACCACTTGTGTCACTCGATTGTCAATATGTTTACCCAGGCTTTCACCCCATCTAGTCTACGATAGCTCCAGTGTCACGTTATAACCGTCCTTCCCGAAATATTGTTACATAAAAGGTATTCAATCAATATACTCTTTCATATCTAATGCTTTTTCTTGTTCAGTTTATTTAAGTTTACTACGAGACAAAAACTCCCTTAAGTTTTCCAATACTCTCCTCCACGGAACACCTCGCTATATTACGTGTTTCGTGCTTAGCTTATTTTATAACTCAGACAAGCATTTTTCCTCGCGATGTTTTTCTTCACTTTAAATTGTTTTTCACAATTTTATTACAATTTCAAGCGCATTTTACAATTGTGAAAAACAATTTTACAATTTAGAATGCGTGGTAGAGCCTCGAATAGGTTGATGTTGGTTAGGGCTACGCTTTAACAGAATGCTAGCGAGAAATAGCAGTTAAATGCGAAATGAAACGAGGCATTCTATTTTAGTTCTCAGTGGTGACATAGTAGTCTACATTTTAAAGCTTAATCGAGGACAGATGTAGATGTCTATGGGCTACAGCATTCACTTACCATCAGGTGGACTGTGTGCTCGTTCGTCACCTTTATTCTATAAAAAAGGCTGATGGCAACCGCACTTTTTACTTTTTTATTGCTACTAAGAAGACTTACGACACCCACTGGATTATATCAGTGGATATTTTTAGACCGCCACTACACGGTTTAGAGTATACGAAACGTGACTGTCTCGTGATACAACGTAGCCTCGTTTCGTCTGTCGCTAACGGCCCGGTCCACTGACACAGGCGCTGGGGAGTCGACGAGCGTCGCCTGTAATATGCCTGTAATCAGAGGAGCGACGCCTAGGCGCCAGGGGCTGACGTACTTCACTCGATTGAAACATGGGGTGAATTGCTTCTATGTTGTTAATTGTCGGTCATAATTGGAGTTACGCTATATTAATTGTCTCCAGTGACGTAGGCTTTGCTTGTTTTTAACAAAAAGTAATAAATATTCATGTCAAATAAATATCATAAATGAATTATGATTTTGACAAATAGTAAAGTTATAAATTATTTGCAAACGATTTGAATATAATTAAAATGGTAACAACAGTCAACTACAAACGCATTTTTAAGGATATCTCAGAAAATCCCAGCCAGATCTTGATTAAATTTATATGGGACCACACGAGAAGTACCAGCTTCCAGATAAAAAAGGATCATCAAAATCGGTTCACCCAGAGAAAATTTCTGAAGTAACATAAAAAAACGTAGTTGGATTTAATACTTCCTCTTTTTTGAAGTCGGTAAAATGTTAAAGATTATGTTATAGTATTATAGTATTTTTTTTACCAATCTCTCTTAGTTAGCAGCATCTTGGATATATTTTGGACTAAACCTTCAAATATCAACAAGCTGTTGAGATTTCCACCCCCACTCTACACATGCCTAATATTTTTAGATCCTTTTCTCCGATTTTTTTTAATTGATTGATTTTGTTTTAAGGTAAAGCTTGTGTGATGTGCAAACAGTTTTTTTTACACAACTACAACATGCTGACAGGTATGTCAGCATGTTGTAGTACAAATATTTCCAAACTTGTATTCTAATATATATGATTTCATATGCGAATACGTTAATAGCCATGTGGATTTAAAGTTTTGCAATTACTGCAATGTGTAAAAGATGATGGTGTTCCAAATAAAATAAAGAAATAAATAATAATAATAATAATAATAATAATAATAATAATAATAATAATAATAATAAATAGGCGTAGGGAAGTGACGACCCCATCGCCCGCTGACGAAACAGTTAAGTGACAAAACTGCTACGTCGGTGCAGTCAGTCAGCGCCTTGCCAAGAGGTGTGAGCGCCGTGCCTCGGCAGTACTCAGGGTGCAAAGGCCCGTTTGTGCTTACGGCCGTACAATGATACAATGAAACGGTGCCGGGCCTGGGCGTCTCCCGTTAATTGACGCCCAATAATGGATGATGGATTTTAGTAGAAAGTGTATAGGGCCGCTGCCTGGGGGTCGCCGGGGCGCGTCTGGAGCTGGCGCTGAACGCGGCAGCATGCTGGCCGCCAGCCGAGCGCGAGGAGCTGCAAGATCACCTAACAGCCCCCCGCATCCATCATCCCCACCAGACGGCTTGATGTCGGCAGGGTCCTCTCGGACTCGGCAAGCGGCATCCGCCGCTGGTGGAGTGCGCCGCATGCGTTGGACAAGGGATATGAACGCAAACGCATTGCGGGCGTACTATAGGGCGAAAGGGGAAGAAACTGCGGGGATAGCGTATCGGGCTCGGATGCACTGCTTTTTTGCTGAGCTGGAGCCGTCTATTCCCGTCACGGAACAAAACCTGGCAGACCGAGTTCGGTACATCATGCGCTCGAAAATATTTGATGATGCCGAGCTCGAACGACTACGACGTGAGGCTATTCCCTCATCGAATGAATTGGCTACGGCTGGGGATGCGGCTCCTCAGGCGACAGACCAGCTGCCACGCGTAGAAGCCGCCATGGATCTTCCAGTTGTGGTTGATTCAGACGATGATGAAATGGTCTCCCACGAACTAGAGCAAATGAGGAGTATATTGGAAGAGGCGATTTTGGAAACGCGCAGCATGCCTCTCGAAAATCGACCGCGACTTCCCCGCATACCCCTAAGCAAGCGAAATCGGGCTGTCGTGAGGGCTCTTAACCCACTGCTGGTAACCTATTTGGAAGCCAGCCGGGACCTTTGCGAGACGGACTCAGTTCTTTTTGGCGCCGCAGTGGCAGCTTGCCGTATTATTGGCGCCAAACTTCCCGTGGCTGGACGCGCTACTAAACAAAGTAGCGCCATCCCAGCCTGGAGAAAAAGAATTGAGGACCGTATCGCAAAGGCAAGGGCCCTTATCGGCAGACTGATAAGCTTCAGGTCGGGTAATAATAGACCGAGGGTTGTGCGCACCGTTAGAATGGCGTTTGCTGGGACAAATATCAGTTTGTCCCAGCCGGACATCACGCAGAAACTAACGGAGCGCATAGACGACCTGAAGCAAAAGATTGCTGCTTGGGGGAAGCGGATTCGCCGATTTACCGAGAGGTCAAGGCGGTTCAACCAGAATCGTCTCTTCCAGAGTGATCAGAAGAGGCTCTACAAATCGTTGGAGCGACCAGAGGTATGTGGAGCGGGCCTAGGACCGGAACAGGCTAACACTGTCGCATTTTGGCGTGGCCTGTGGTCAGAGCCCGTAAACCACAGCGAGGGCCCTTGGACGGAAGTTGTGGCGAGTCAGTGTGCGAGTATTACGCCCATGGACCCCGTCATCATAACGCCGGATGACGTAGCTGAGGCGGTCCGTAGAGCCCCGAACTGGAAAAGCCCGGGACTCGACGGACTGCATCACTACTGGCTGAAGGGGTTCATGGTGTGTCACGCTGTGCTCGCCCGTCAGTTTCAAGAGGCTCTCAACCAGAAGTCGCTCCCTAGCCTCTTCACTACTGGGATCACTCATTTGGTTCCTAAAGACCAGGTTACCACAGACCCGAGCAAATACCGCCCCATTACGTGTCTACCCACCATATATAAGACACTGACATCCATTTTGAGCGCGAGAATCACTCGTCACCTGGAGCTAAATCAGGTGATGTCACGCGCTCAAAATGGATGTCGGGGCGGTGGTCGTGGAACTAAGGAACCACTCCTCATTGACGCGGTCATTGGCAAAGTGGTGAAACGCAACCGTCGGAATTCCTCCGCCGCCTGGATAGACTACAGAAAAGCATTCGACTCGGTGCCCCATACATGGCTAAAGAGGGTCCTCGAGCTGTACAAGATTGACTGTACAGTTCGAGACTTCCTCGGGCAGTGTATGGGGCAGTGGAGTACGATCCTTTGCTATCTGGGCGAGCGGATGATGGCTGCGGAGAACCACATAAGGATAAGAAGGGGTATCTTCCAGGGCGATTGTCTGAGTCCAATCTGGTTTTGCCTCTCCCTGAACCCTCTCAGTACTTTACTGGAGGGCTCCGGGAGGGGATTTCAGCTTCGGAAAGGAGGTACAAAAGTGACCCACCTTTTCTATATGGATGACCTCAAATTATTCGCCTCCAGTCGCTCCCATCTTATGGAATTGCTAAACATCACGTGTGAATTTAGCAATTCTATTAGAATGGAGCTGGGGACGGATAAATGTGCGGTCCTCCATGTTGAAGGGGGAAGGGTTGCTAACTCTGAGGGCATAGACTTATCTATGCCCGTCAACTTAAGAACCCTTTCCGAGGCTGAAACATACCGATACCTGGGTATGTCACAGAACATCGGTATCGATGAGGCTGGTATGAAACAGTCAGTTTGCAACGTGTTTTATGCACGCTTGACCAAAGTGCTTAACAGCCTTTTGTCCGGTGTGAATAGGACACACGCATATAACGGTTGGGTCATGCCTGTCCTCATGTATACCTTTGGCATACTCAGGTGGAGTCAGACTGAACTTAACGCCCTGGATAGAAAAGTCCGCACTACAATGACGTCCCATAGGATGCATCATCCGAGATCGTCGGTAATGAGGCTGTACTTGCCGCGAAAGCATGGTGGGCGTGGCTTCTTGAGCGCGCTCACCATGCATAATCGCGAAGTGTGCAGCCTCCGTGATTACTTCCTGATGAGATCGGATGATCCATTCTATAATGACGTCATTTCTTGTGATAAAGGACTTACCCCTCTATCCTTAGCCAACGAGCAATGGCAAAACCCGGCAGTGCAGAGCATTTCCGACCGGGAGACCGTATGGAAGGAGAAGGAGCTCCACGGGAGGTTCTACAAGGCTCTACATGAGCCTTTCGTAGACACAGCAGCCTCCCTCCACTGGCTACGCTTTGGTGATCTCTTCGGGGAAACCGAGGGTTTTGTCTGTGCAATACAGGATCAGGTTATTAAGACCAACAACTATCGGAGATACATCCTAAAGGATGGCACCGTCGACATCTGTCGAGCTTGTCGCCATCCCGGTGAGTCACTTAGGCATGTCATCTCCGGTTGTTCGGCGCTTTCTAACTCTGAGTACTTGCACAGGCACAACCTAGTAGCCAGAATTCTTCACCAGGAGCTCGCTCTGAAATACGGTCTCGTGGATCGGAAATTGCCGTATTACAAGTACTTGCCGGAAGCCGTGCTCGAAAATGATCGCGCCAGGCTCTATTGGGACCGGGCCATCATCACAGACAGGACTATTCTTGCGAATAAGCCTGATATTGTGCTGATGGACCGGGCACAGTCAAGGATATTTTTGGTCGACATTACCATTCCGTATGACGAGAACCTCGTGAAAGCCGAAACAGACAAGCAAACAAAATACCTGGACCTGGCTCACGAGGTGACCGACATGTGGGGTGGTCTGCCGACCGAAATTATTCCTGTAGTCGTCTCTGCAAACGGGCTAATCCCAGCCAGCCTCTCGGGTCATCTGAGGCGACTGGGACTACGTGGCGGACCGCTCCAGGCTCAAATGCAGAAGGCGGTGCTCCTCGATACCGCCCGCATCGTCCGCCGGTTTCTTTCCCTTTCCCCCTAACCCTCGGCCGTTTGGTCTCCCCTGCCGAGGGCGTCCATCTGGTTGGGCTTTTATTTATTTATGTATTTTTATATTTATTTTATGTTATTGATATTTATGTATATTTATCTTTTCATTTTCATTTATAATTATATATTTATGGGACCCAACCAGATGAGAAAACTATATAGATACCCCAAAAATAATAATAATAATAATAATAATAACGTTACATCAAGCAGTAATTGAAACCGATAACAATTATACCCCTCTAAATCTAAGTAATCAAGGTAATAGATTTACTACAGTAATTGATCATGAAAAAGGAAAGCTATCAAAGTGGCGTAGTAAAGAATTACATGGTAGACATGCACACGATTTAGAACAACCTCACATAGACTTGCTGGCTTCAAATAAATGGTTAAAAATAGGTTCTCTTTTCCCCGAAACCGAAGGTTTTCTTATTGCCATTCAGGATCAAGTAATCAATACAAGAAACTATAAAAAATACATATTAAAAGACCCAAACATGCAGAACGATAGCTGTAGAAAATGCCACCGCCAACCCGAAACTACACAACATATTACCGGTGCTTGTCCCAGCCTAGTACAAACTGATTACACCCACCGTCATAACCAGGTTGCTAATTACGTTCATCAAAAACTTGCAAATAAACACAATTTAATCCCTAACCAAAAACTACTGCCGTACTATCAGTATACCCCAAAACCTGTTCTGGAGATCGACAGTCACAGAATGTACTTTGATAGAGCTATTCTTACCGATAAAACAATTCATTACAATAGACCGGATATAACTTTAATTGATAAATTAAATAAAACAGTATACCTAATTGATATAGCGATCCCAAATACCCATAATATACAAAAAACCATTACTGAAAAAAATCATAAATACACAGAATTAAAAGAAGAAGTAACTAGAATCTGGAAAATGAACAAAGTATATATTGTACCGCTGGTTCTCTCCAGTACTGGTGTGATCCCGAAATGTTTGTCTCTCTCCCTTAAACGATTAGATCTTCCTGAAAATAGTTATATTACCATGCAAAAAGCAGCCATCCTCAACACATGCCGTATAGTCCGAAAATTTTTGCAAGAAGACATCTCGGATTTTGATTCCTAAATGGATGCGCACTTGGCTTAGGCCCGTGAACATCTCTTAAAAACCAAGATTTTACGAAATCTTGAGAAAGAAAAAAAGATATATAAAAATAATAATAATAATAATAATATTTATGTATATTTATCGTTTCATTTTAATTTATAATTATATATTTATATAACCCAACCAGATGAGAAAACTATATAGATACCCCGAATAATAATAATAATAATAATAATAATAATAATAATAAAATCGTAGAAAAGAATCTAAAAATATTAGGCATGTGTAGAGTGTAAAAAGGCGTAGGGAAGTGACGACCCCATCGCCAGCTGACGTGACGGTTATGTGACAAAACCGCTACGTCCGCGCAGTCAGTCAGCACCTTGCCAAGAGGTGTGAGCGCCGTGCCTCGGCAAAAATTGATGGTGCAAGGGCCCGCTTGTGCATATGGCCCCACCATGAAACGGCGCCGGGTTTGGACGTCTCCCGTTAAATGACGCCCTGTATGGATGATGGTACACAGAAGATTGCGCAAAGGGCCGCTACCTGGAGGTCGCCAGGGCGCGTCTGGAGCTGGCGCTGGACGCGACAGCATGCGAACCGCCAGCCGAGCGCGAGGTGCTGCACGACCACCCAGCAGCCCCTCGCATCCATCATCCCCACCAGCTTGCTTGGTGTCGGCAGGGTCTTCGCAGACCCAGCAATCGGCACCCGCCACTGGTGGAGTACGCCGCATGCGGTGGACCATCAATATGAATACAAACGCATTGCGGGCGTATTTTAGGGCGAAAGGGGGAGAAATTGGAGGTTTCGCGTATCGGGCTAGGATGCATCGTCTTTTTACTGAGCTGGAGCCATCTATTACTGTCACCGAGCAAAACCTGGCAGACCGAGTTCGGTATATCTTACGCTCAAATATATTTGATGGCGCCGAACTCGAACGGCTACGACGTGAGGCTGTTCCCTCATCAAATGAAAACGCTACGACTGAGGGTGCGGTGCCACAAGTTGCAGAACAACCCGCACACGTGGATGCCGCCGTGAATACCCCAGTGGTTGCTGATTCAAATGATGATGGAACATTCACCCAGGAACTAGAAATAGAGCAAATGAGGAGTACATTGGAAGAGGCGATTATGGAAACGCGCAGTACGCCTCTCGAAAATCGACCGCGACTTCCCCGCATAGCCCTAAGCAAGCGGAATCGGGCTGTCGTGAGGGCTCTGAACCCAATGCTGGTGACCTATTTGGAAGCCAGCCGGGACCTTTGCGAGACGGACTCAATTCTCTTTGGCGCCGCACTGGCAGTCTGCCGTATTATAGGTGCCAAACTTTCCACGGCTGGACGCACTACTGGACAAAGTAGTGCTATCCCAGCCTGGAGAACAAGAATTGAAGAACGTATCGCAAAGGCTAGGGCCCTCATCGGCAGACTGATATGCTTCAAGTCAGGCAATACCAGGCCAAGGATTGTGCGCACCGTCAGGATGGCGTTTGCTGGGACAAATGTTAGTTTGTCCCAGCCGGATATAATGCAAAAACTGACGGAGCGCATAGACGACCTGAAGCAGAGAATCGCTGCTTGGGGAAAGCGAATTCGGCGATATACCGAGAGGTCGACACGGTTCAACCAGAATCGTCTCTTCTAGAGTGATCAGAAGAGGCTCTATAAATCATTGGAGCGACCAATGGTAAGTGGAACGGGCCCAGTACCGAATCAGGCCGACACGGTCGCATTCTGGCGCGGCCTGTGGTCAGAGCCCGCAAACCACAACGAGGGCCCTTGGACGGAAGTTGTGGCGAGTCAGTGTGCGGGTATTACGCCCATGGACCCCGTCACCATAACGCCGGATGACGTAGCTGAGGCGGTCCGTAGGGCCCCGAACTGGAAAAGTCCGGGACTCGACGGGCTGCATCACTACTGGCTGAAGGGGTTTGTGGTGTGTCACACTGTGCTCGCCCGACAGTTCCAAGAGGCTCTCAACCAGAAGTCGCTCCCGAGTCTCTTCACTACTGGGATCACTGATTTGGTTCCTAAAGACCAGGTTACCACAGACCCGAGCAAATACCGCCCCATCACGTGTCTGCCGACCATATACAAGACACTAAAATCCATTTTGAGCGCGAGAATCACTCGTCACCTGGACTCAAATCAGGTGATGTCGCGCGCTCAAAATGGATGTCGGGGCGGTGGTCGTGGAACCAAGGAACCACTCCTCATTGACGCGGTCATTGGCAAAGTGGTGAAACGCAACCGTCGGAACTTCTCCGCCGCCTGGATAGGCTACAGAAAGGCATTCGACTCGGTGCTCCATACATGGCTAAAGAGAGTCCTCGAACTGTACAAGATAGACTGTACAGTTAGAGACTTCCTCGAGCAGTGTATGGGGCAGTGGAGTACGATCCTTTGTCATCTGGGCGAGCGGATGATGGCTGCGGAGAACCACATAAGGATAGGAAGGGGTATCTTCCAGGGCGATTGTCTGAGTCCAATATGGTTCTGCCTCTCTCTGAACCCTCTCAGTACCTTACTGGAGGGCTCCGGGAGGGAATTTCAGCTACGGAAAGGAGGGACAAAAGTGACCCACCTTTTCTATATGGATGACCTCAAGTTATTTGCCTCCAGTCGCTCCCATCTTATGGAATTGCTAAACATCACTTGTGAATTTAGCAATTCCATTGGAATGGAGCTGGGGACGGATAAGTGTGCGGTACTCCATGTTGAGAGGGATAGGGTTACTAACTCTGAGGGCATAGACTTATCTATGCCCGTCAACTTAAGGACCCTTTCCGAGGCTGAAACATACCGATACCTGGGTATGTCACGGAACATCGGTATCGATGAGGCTGGTATGAAACAGTCAGTTTGCGACGTGTTTTATGCACGCTTGACCAAAGTGCTTAACAGCCTTTTGTCCGGTGTGAATAAGACACAAGCCTATAACGGCTGGGTCATGCCTGTCCTCATGTATACCTTTGGCATACTCAGGTGGACTCAGACTGAACTTAACGCCCTGGATAGAAAAGTCCGCACTACCATGACGTCCCACAGGATGCATCATCCGAGATCGTCGGTAATGAGGCTGTACTTGCCGCGAAAGCAAGGTGGGCGTGGTTTCTTGAGCGCGCTCACCATGCATAATCGCGAAGTGTGCAGCCTCCGTAATTACTTCCTGGCGAGATCGGATGATCCATTCTATAAGGACGTCATTTCTTGTGATAAAGGACTTACCCCTCTATCCTTAGCCAACGAGCAATGGCAAGACCCGGCAGTGCAGACAATTTCCGACCGGGAGACCGTATGGAAGGAGAAGGAGCTCCACGGGAGGTTCTACAAGTCTCTACATGGGCCTTTCGTAGACACAGTAACCTTCCTCCACTGGCTACGCTTTGGTGACCTCTTCGGGGAAACCGAGGGTTTTGTCTGTGCAATACAGGATCAGGTTATTAAGACCAACAACTATCGGAGATACATCCTAAAGGATGGCACCATCGACATCTGTCGAGCTTGTTGCCATCCCGGTGAGTCACTTAGGCATGTCATCTCCGGTTGTTCGGCGCTTTCTAACTCTGAGTACTTGCACAGGCACAACCTAGTAGCCAGAATTCTACACCAGGAGCTCGCTCTGAAATACGGTCTCGTGGATCGGAAATTGCCGTATTACAAGTACTTGCCGGAAGCCGTGCTCGAAAATGATCGCGCCAGGCTCTATTGGGACCGGGCCATCATCACAGACAGGACTATTCTTGCGAATAAGCCTGATATTGTGCTGATGGACCGGGCACAGTCAAGGATATTTTTGGTCGACATTACCATTTCGTGTGACGAAAACCTCGTGAAAGCCGAAACAGATAATCAAACAAAATATCTGGACCTGGCTCACGAGGTGACCGACATGTGGGGTGGTCTGCCGACCGAAATTATTCCTGTAGTCGTCTCTGCAAACGGGCTAATCCCAGTCAGCCTCTCGGGTCATCTGAGGCGGCTGGGTCTACGTGGCGGACCGCTCCAGGCTCAGATGCAGAAGGCGGTGATCCTCGATACCGCCCGCATCGTCCGCCGGTTTCTTTCCCTTTCCCCCTAACCCTCGGCCGTTTGGTCTCCCCTGCCGAGGGCCTCCATCTGGTTGGGCTTTTATTTATATATGTATTTTTATATTTAGTTTATGTTATTGATATTTATGTATATTTATCTTTTCATTTCCATTTATAATTATATATTTATAGAACCCAACCAGATGAGAAAACTATATTGATAGCCCACATAATAATAATAATAATAATAATCCACAACTATCACACAACGCCATCTAGTCCCAAGCTAAGCAGAGCTTGTGTTATGGCTACTAGACAACTGATAAACATACTTATATATTTTTAAATACATAAATATTATAGATAAATTACACCCAGACACAGAACAAATGATCGTGCTCATCACACAAACATTTGTCCTGGGTGGGAATCGAACCCACGACCTCCAGCGTAGCAGTCAGGGTCACTAACCACTAGACCAACAGGCCAGTCAAATATTAGCCATTTAAAAGTTATAGCCCACGTCCCATGGTTGAGCCTGCTCTCATTTCTGCGAGGGCGTAAGAGAAGAAAATGTCCAATCCGTGTTGGTGTTTTTTTTACAATTTTATAAGCCATTGCATGAGTAATATCCCACCTGATGGTAAGTGGTGATGCAGCCATAGATGGTAAAATGTTAACCAAAACTTACATTATAATCAGATAACGGCTCCGTGGCGTAGGGACTTAGTAATAAGTTACAGCGCTGAGGGCCGCAAGGGTCGAATCCTGCACGGAACAAGCATTTCCATGGCCTACGAATAATTGTTTCGGTATTGAATGTTTGTTCTTGTGAAATTTATGTGTGTAACCTGCCCCAAAGATACAAGAAAAAAGCCTAGTGTGGAGGTATCGTTTTAAAAGAACAAAACAAAAGCAAATCAGATGAAACGACAGATGCTGGCAAATTATTTCACTTGGTAACTTGAGAACTTGCCAGCCGCAGTTTATAATTATTTAGTTGTTATTAAGAAAATGCGGCTATCCATCTCATTATTCGTTTTCCTCTGTGACCGTGTAGTGGCAAAGAAAAACCACGTGCGTAATTACCAGTGTGAAATATCAGCATTTAGTTTTTATAAAAATAGTTACCGCCATGAACATTTTTTACTTTATCGTGGAGGTAGTTGTATGTATAAAAATAGTGTTACGATCTTAGGGTTCGTTACAATAAAACTGCCGATTCAATTACCAAAATTGACACTTTAATTACTGAACACCAATTAAAACTTAAATCACACTAATAATTAATCACACTTAACACTTTAGTTCACTTTATTTCGATCCGAAAGCTTCGCTCGTGTCGCCAATTCAATACTGCTCCGGTCGCGGCCTTTAACGCCTTTATATAAGCGTTTTCCACCGAAACATCCAGATTATTCTAGCAAATACCGGTCCCGACCAACTAGGTGTAGAAAGTTCGAATGTGAAGTTTTCTAGAAAGTTTAGTTCTTCTATTCGATACTAGATGGCGCTGGAGGTGGAAGGTTCTAGCATGGCATTTTCTAGAAGGCTCTCCTCACTCCGCTACCCAATGCTAGATGGCGATAGGGGCGTTGATTATGGCTTGCAACAATAGCTTAAGGACAAACATCCAGACCAGGTATTATATGCACAAAATAGCATAATGCTACATCATACACCATGCGAAACACAGGTTTCGCATGGCATGTGACCACATCCGGAGACCGTTATTACTAGTAACAACATATTCCATCTTAGTACTTAAGGGTGTTAACGTTTCAGTATTACGGTTCTTAATCGAGTCTAGATGTAGGTCAGCAGCCATTTACCATCAGGTGGAATGTGTGCTCGTTTACACCCTTATTCTAGAAAAGAAATGACCTACAAAATATAATATGTCCCGCAGTGTACATTTGTGAATGTCCTTAGTAGACTGAATTCTTTTTTCTTTCTTTCTTAATAATTTATATCATCTTCATCATCACTATTATGACCCTTCACAACGAGTTAAAATGTCCCAAAAATAAAATAGTGAAATTTGTGAAGAATACAGCGTTTGTTACCGACCTACCTTTTGTCACCCCTTGTGATAACAAAAGGATGATATGGAGTACTGGATATCTTTATTCTGCCACTACACAGTCAACAAGGTAAAATACACGATATATATGCACAGTATAATGAATAATAGTGATAAAAGGCTTAGTAAGTAATGTCATGTTTAAATATTTTGCCTGTCTACATATTCTAAACTGCTAAATAAGTTATTATAGAACCCTGACCTTTTGACTAAATGTCAGACAAATACCGTAATGACTTCCGATGACATATATGTGCGCATCTAGTGTACAGGCATATGCTTAAATAAATAAATAAATGGAAAATCCAAATGTGCATACGTTATTCCCTAACATTTGCTTCTTTATAATTATTATGATATAAATAAAAGATTTACAGACAGAAAATTATTCTCAAAATGTGAATCGTATTTTATTAATGTGACGTAAACAATAAAGATTTCATTTATGAATTTTGACACGGATTCAATGGGTTAGTGAAAACTTGCGTTAGTTGTAATGTTGACACACATACCTACAGACCAACTAGCGGAAAACAAGGTAATAATTTACTCGCATTTTTCTCCACTTACATAATATTCACTCAATGTAAGAATAAATGAAGGGATTACAAACATATTATTTATTATTATGCAATAAGGATGACAAAAGAACACAGTGCATCTGATCTGAGGGTAAGTGGATGCTGTGCCTCATAGTCATCTACATCTATCCTCTATTAAAAATCCCTTGAGGTGCTCTGTCACTGTCACCCCTGAGGACTGAATGAATGATTTTTTGTTCAATATAGATTATTGTATAATACTTATTGAATGTCATTTTTGCAGTGGTAGAGCCATGCTGCAGTTATATTAGTAGTATAGTTGTAGCACGAATGGGTCGGCTCGACCGGGGAAGGACCACGCTCTCACAAAATACCAGCGTGAAATAGTAGCTTAATGCTAATGCTGTATTTCGTATGGTGAGTGTAGAGAACCGGAGACCCTTTTTACTGGAAATGAGGCATTCCATCTCAGTCCTCACGGGTGACAACGCATCTGCATTTTGATTTGTAATGGAAGATAGATGTAGATGTCTATGGGCCGCAGCAACCACTTACCATCAGGTGGACTGTGTGCTCGTTTGTCAGCCTATTCTATAAAAAAAAAAAATTACCACTGGTTCGCCAAAAAACCTTTGTCCTGGGAAGAACCAGCAAGAAACCCAGCGGGACTTCTTTTTAATAACTTCCCTGTCCGCGAAATAGACACAATAGTTAAACAATCGAAATGTTCATATATGACTCATGGGACAGTGAAATGGTTAAACATATTTTAATTTACAACGAATTTATTTTGTACAATTTTTGTACGAATTTTTATAGAACCAGCATGGTGGCGGTCATCTCATTCCCGAGGGTTATTTTCATTTATGTATTCATTTATAATAATATAATAACCCTTTTTGTACAATTTTTCTTTAATAAAACATTTAAACTTGTTTAATGACAATTTTTTTACATTTTCTGGGGTTTTGTTGTAAAAGCGTATACATTGCCCAATATATGAATTACTAATTCTGTGGAGTCTAGTAACTGATATTTCTCTAAGCTGGTATATCTCGTTTTCAGTATTAAGTGTCTCCGGTCCTCCACACTAACCATACAAAACACAACAGCATTAAGCAGCTCGCTGATGATTTGATTGACGCTGGTCCTTCCCTGGCCGGCCCGACCAATTCGTGCTACAACCTTAATATAGCTACAGCGTGGCTCTACTACGAATAAAAAAGTGAAAATGCTCTTTGTTCCACAAGCGACACATAACTATTTACTGATTTATTGCATTTTTCAACCGACTTCCGAAAAAGGAGGAGGTTCTCAATTCTACTTTTTTTTACGTGTACCTCAGAATTTTTTTCTTGGAACTGATTCTTTTTTATTTGAAAGCTGGTGTTTTCATGTGGTTTCATATAAATTTGATCAAGATATGACTTTTAGTTTTTGAGTTATCTTTAATAATACGTATTTATTTGACTTCGACTACATTGACGATGTTCTCACAATTTATATTAAAGTCGGTTATACAAAATTCCTTATTTTATCACTTGTACACATATAAAACTGCCGATTCTAGTAGTAATGATTACACATGAAAACGAGTATAGCGGTTATTTTCGAAAGGAAACAACTCTGCATGGTTCTGAATATAATGAAAAAATAATCAAATCATTTTGTCAAGTCGTTCTCGAAATATTTTGATTACATTTTTTTACCACAAAGTAACTGCAGGTGTGCACTTTTGGAATTTTCTAATTTAAGAAAAGTAAAGTAAAGTTACAGCCTATATACGTCTCACTGCTGGGCACAGGCCTCCCCTAATTTCTGAGAGGGTTTAGGGCAAGGAAGTGTCCGCCGCGCTGCCCCAATACGTGTTGGCGAACTTCGCATGTCTTCGAAATATTTTTTTTCTTATTCCTCAGACATGTAGGTTTCCTCACGATGTTTTCCTTCACCACCGAGCACGTGGTAAATCAGCACTTAAAATTGCAGTTAACAATTTCATTGGTGCCAGCGGGGATCGAACCCGGGTTACTCGCGTTTTGTTATATTTACAGCGAGCGTTAACCATCTGAGCTACCACGGCTTGTTTTTCTATATATATAAATTAAATTGAAGTGTCTGTCGGTAACATCGAAATGACTGCCTTATCATGAAAGAATCTAAGGGGTTACTTGCATATCATTGAGACATAAATAGACATTTAAAAAAATTGTCTGTATGTTTGTCCGGGGTAACCTTCGGAATGGCTGAAACGATTGTAATGAAACTTTACAGATAGAAAGTAATGCCAGGATGGATCTGCCTATGTTTTTATCCGAAACACTTGGACATTTAAAAAAACTAATAATTAATAATACTTAAACAACGCCACATTAATAGATCTGTTACTACAGGTCACCAGTATTGTCTGTATACTACCTAATTCTTCTGTACGTATATTTGTCGCTGATCTCCTGAACTGCCGGGCTAGTAGATGTCACTGTTATTGAGATCCAGAAGTCACCCGTGCGAAACAGAAGCAGATCGCTAGTCCTAAGTTAAAGTTAAAAATAATTTCACTAAGCGGTATTATATACTCCGTTTTATTTATGATGATTCTATGTAAACGGAAATTGTTTTATTCTTTTTAGTTTCTTGAAGTCGATTTTTACTTATGATTACCGGTATACTTTTAAGAGGTATATCTCCTCTGTTTACTACTGTAGGTGAAACTCCCCGCCCCCAACTGTGTGCTTCCTTACCGAGAGTAAGTTCACTGTGCTAAAACTTTTACAGTTTAAAAATGGCCAGTTTAACAAAACCGCAGTTTCGTCGGTAAAGACCTAATATAATAAAACACTTTGAATAAAACTATATATACCGATTTCATCGCGTGTAGTTAACTTATTTTTTAATTCTCGACTTTTCGAGTGTTTTACAGCACGGCGGGGACTGCGATGTTTGACCGTTTGACATCGGATTGTCTTATTTAGTCCAGCTGTAAAGCACCCGAAAAGTCGGGAATTAAAAAAATTAGTTAGTTTATATAATAATTATGAATTAATAATATAAATTAATTATGAATAATATAACAATTTCTTAGTTTAAGTAGAAATAGTTTTGTTCAATAATATGTAGTTCGCGTAAATTTAAGAAATCATTATAATAAAACACTGTCTAAAAAGTATAACGTTTAGCGCAGCAATTCGAATTAAAGATAATTAACTGGTAAGGCGCTCGTCATCCGCCGTACTTACGGGGCAGGATCTTAAATATTGCACTCGCTAGTTCCGTAAACAAATCGTAAAGGCTACTGTACACGAACGGCCTTTCAATGTGACTTGATCTTTTGTTTCCCTCGCAAACGATGCGTTTACTGAGTAAAATGTTTTTATAAACTTTGTGAGTTTTTTGTTCTGTGGTAAGAAAAAGATCCTAGTTTACCTTTAATAAGAATCTTTTAATGAGAGACAATAATATTACACTCACCAGATGTCATTAGTCGGTACTGAGGTGATTTTATTTATCATTATTAAAGAGTTGCGTTCGAAAAGTTTTGATTTCTAGTATATCTGTATAAACTTACACATAACAATGCTTCAGTTTCGTTTTTTTTTTAATTTTTATACATTTTTAATTTTTTTAACTCTTCTACATTTTGGAATATCCTTAGTTTGTTCCATTTTAATCTAATTAATATTAAATACAACTAATAATTCCAAAGAGACAATCTCTAGATTTTACTAACAAATTAACTTCGGTCGCTATTAAATCTGTCAAATATTACACCACATTGTTCAAAGTGGCACCGCCTTAGTGGTAAAAAAATGTCGTGGACGCCTTCATTGGCACCTTCTTTTTATTTTGAAACTCCTTTTTTAAACAACTGTTAAGATAATTGTTGTCTGTTATTTCGACGCAGTAAAGCATCAGTAAAGATGATTAGATGCTAAAAAATAAACCAGCGGTTAATTTTAATTTTTATAGAAGAGAGAGCAAACGAGTGTACGGCTTGCCTGATGGTACTACCGCCGTCCATGAACAACTGCAACACCAGATAAATAACATGTTCGGTGATGGCCTTTTGAAACGTAGGCACTTTGTACATAATTTAACATATAGACAATCCACGGCGCATGATCTTGATTACCAGGCGGAAGACGATTACCAAGTGGCAGGATTCTTCTTCAGCCTGAGACTCTGGGCACCACCCTCTTACCTACTTCCGGTGCTACATTGCAGTGCTATATGGCCGGGCCCATTGCCACTTCAGCTTACTTATCCGTTGGGCTATGTCAGTCACTCTAGTTCTACAACGGATATCCTCATTTCTAAGTTTATCACGCCTCCATAGCTCGCTGAGCGACCTTGCGTTCTCATACGGCCAGCAGTGAAGGACCACCTCTCAGATCCATAAGTCATCTACCACCGATGAAAATCCGACAACCGATGGGGAAAAAAGGTTCTCGAGTGGCAGCCTAGTCGTGTGTAGGGCGACCCCCCCCCCCACTAGACTGAGTGACGACCTGGTAAGACATGCAGGAAGTCGATGAATGCAGGTGGCTCAGGAGTTTGTGGTATTCCTTGAGGGAAGCCAATGTTCAGCAGTGGACTTGTGAAGAGCTGTAATGATGATGGCATAGCAGTGCTTGCATGACTGTGTTTCGGACCGAAGAGTAATAAGAACCGGTCCACACAGGCTGTGTTTACAATTCAAAAATTCAAATTCTAAATTTGTTTATTGCTAGAATGTAGTACATAATAATATGATATTATTAGTTATCAACGAGACCTTACATTCTACCATGATAATGGCGTGCAATATATTTACAGTAAACAAAAAAAATATTAATACAATTTAGTGAAGTAACTTATTGAAGAAAATGAATTAAGTATATATTCAAAAATATTTAAGCGTCTAGTTGTTAAATTACTATAAATATTACATCTCAAATGTTTTATTAAAATGTAGGTAAATATTTATGTATATATAAATGTCAAATATCTAAAAAGTAAAAAAAAAATGTTAATGTCAAAAATTCAGTCAAAAAGATCAGTTTTTACTATATTGTCATAAACACACCTTAGTCATCAGACGTGATAACACATCTGTAGCCTTCTTTGAAGGTGTACTGCAGGAGCCACTTACCATCAGGTGGACTGTAAGTACGTATGTCACGAAAGATGTTTTTAGAGCTTCTAAAAATCCATAAAACTGCACAAGTTGCAGCGGTTTGCGGACTGTTTTTATTTCTCGGACATTCCCTCTTCACGAAGTTTATATTCATTGCCGAGCATATGACGGCACATAAACTTGAAAGGAGCAGTTTCAGTATTATTGACGGGGATACTGCGGGACTCTGTTGCTCGCATACTATGAAATTTAATGCAAACACTTATCCACCGTGTAGTGGCGGTGTAGGAATATCCACCACTCCATATCGTCTCCAGGGTTTCGTAGGAGGCGTCAGAAGGAAAACGAAACAGAAGATGGGCAGCAGCATCTACCTGATAACAATATAAAATAATAAAAAACTGCGGTTGCCAACCTGCTTGCCAAGCGTGGCAACTATGGCAAAAGCTCCCCATGAAGCAATCTATAAGACTCCCATGTTCAGTTTGGACGTGGCGACTCTGGTATCTGTACGGTGTCTAGTTTGGTAGCTTACCGTGAGTTTGCACTGACGCGATTTTCACATAAAACATGTTTTAAACACAATGTATCAAAAAGCGTTTGCATAGTCAAAGAAAATGTAGTGAAATATGTTGAACAGTTTATTGTACATTACATATTTTAACTACATTGTAACTTTATAACTACAGAAACAAAATGTTTGAAAACAAATTTGTAGAAATATTGTCATGTTGAAAAATGGGTTTGAATAGCTGTTGAAAATTTTACACATACTTGTGAATGCGAACGCCACCATCAATAAAACATGTCGTTTGATTTATTTTATGCGATTTGTTTCAATACATTACGTGTTGGATGTTTCTCAATGCAAACGTAACTGTTATGGGCACCACGGTGGCGCGACTGGTTGCGCCCCCATGGTGTCCCGGTGAAATATAGTCCTTATAGTCTAGTCCAGAGCTGATGGAATGGATGGATGACTTTTCCATAATCTACTACGGCATATAAAATTATATAGCTGTCCTATTTTATTTATTTGTATAAAGTTACCCCATAAATAAACTCTTAACATTTCGCATAAATCTCAGTTTATCATTAGAGACAAATCGGCTTGAGTTTTAGGTATTTCTGTTACTGAAGTTAGCATTCGTAAGACCTTACTCAAAGTGGGCTTAATCTGTCGTCGCATACGTTGTTAAATATAGTTAGAACTACGTATAGCAAAGTTATTAAATTATTATGTTCTCATCAAAATTTTCTTGAAGTAAGTGAAGTTCTATTATAAAATTCTATTAAATTTATACACACATGCATACCTGTAGGCGAAGCTAATAAGTGAGTTAAAAAGATAGTAGACATCACACTTTTTTATTTAAAAAAAATGTTACCAATAGGATTTTGAAGAAAAAAAATCCATCCCTGGAATAAATGGTTAAGTTATTGACGCAGCTGTATTAGACGACATTTTAGTTATAACCTTGTGCATGTGTTTAGTCTATTCAAAAGAGTCCAAAAAAATACGTTCGTGAAAACCAGCTTTCAAAGAATTAAAAATAATAAAACAATTTTCACATAATATTTTTAAATTGGGGCTTAAATTTTCAGACAAGCTAGGATTTTTTCCTGTATCGTACAAACATAATTTGCGCAATTTTCATACTTCGCGAGTAAACAGAGTTTGATTCTGGTGCGGAGAGGAGGGAAAACATGATGAAGAGACCTGGTAAGGAAATATGCACGTTTAAGAAGGATAGTATGTAACTACCGCCGCCCATGAACAACTACAACATCAAGGGTATTGCAGATGCGTTGACGACCTATAGAAAAGAGTAGACTCCAGGTTTGTATCTTATAATATCCTACGATATAGGGTAGTGGTTAATCTTACACCACCAATACAAGTTAAGTATGTGGAGAAAATAGTTTATAATAATATCAGACTATAACTAAAAGGTTAGAGTACTCATCAGAATAAGGTAAATAAAACGATAAATAGTGCTAAGATTAGGTATAGGCAAAGGAAATGAATAATTGTATACGAACGCGACCCTCCTTTCTGCCAAGGAGGGTCGCGTTCGTATACGGCTTAGAGATCTCTAGTCAGATCGTTAAGCCAATTCCTAAAAGGTTGGGTTTAGTGGGTAAAAGTCGCCACATAACCACGCAGCCGGCTGCGTGGTATGCTATGAGCATTCCCAACCTCCCTCCCTCGCTTTCCGGAGGGTTGCCCATATTTGCTTCAGGCCCAAAAAAAAAATTTCAGAAAAATATGAGAACACTAGCGTATACCCGGCGTGTGCTACTGCGCTAAAAAAAGAAATACATTTTGTTTATTTCTTAGAGAAAAAGGAAATTTTGTTTATTTATCAACTTTTATACATAGTGCCTAATCATTTTTGTAGTGGTCTAAAACCATCTTCGCGTTATCGCCTTTCTAATGAAACTGGTGTGGGGCATATCGCTTGGATGGTTTCAAAGTTTATAACGGACATAGGTAGCAAATATTTTTATGTTTTATATAGATTAGAATAATTCAAAAACCTTCAGTCAAGAATTTTTTGTATATAGCATTGGGTGACAAACGAGCTCACAATCCACCTTATGGTAAGTGCTGAGATGCTGTGGCAAATAGGCATGCACATTTATCCTCAATTAAGAATCAAAATGCATATGCGTTGTCACCCCTAAGGACTAAGATGGAAGGCCGGGATTCCAGTAAACAGAAAGTCTCCGGTTCTCTACACTCACCACACGAAACACAGCAGCATTAGGCTGCTATTTTACGCTTGTATTTTGTGAGAGCGTAGTCCTGCCCCGGTCGAGCCGACTCATTCGTGCTACAACCATAATATAGCTGCAGCTTGTCTTTACCACGTAAAAAATATGAATATATATATATATATATATATATATATATATATATATATATATATATATATATATATATGTATAAAGTACAGATGTGGCAGAAATATTATTTAAAAACTGGGATTTTCTCCTGTATCGTGAAAGTAGATAACGTACATAATTTGTGAAAGGACAAACATCAACACTCGAAACAATTACTTGTAGGCCACACAAATATTTGTTACGTCCGGGATTCGAACCCGCGACCCTCATCGCCGTAACTCAAGTCCAAGTTAGTTTCATAGAGCCGTCAAAATTTATTTTTTTACGTGTAAACATTTCATATTATTACTAAACTGTATTTGTATAGTTTAGTTACATCACTAGAGTAACCTTTAGTTGATCTCAGATTAGACATGCATTACTATAACCTTTCACCGTTCGACGTTAGTTACGTGTAAACGTTTAACTGCGAGTTCTTATGTCTGTATTACAAACTAAATTGCAGACAGATCATTATCTCCAACGTATAGATAGAGTGAGAAGTTATGTGGAGAAATTGCCATTTTTCTTTGACAACCCCAGGGCGTAATGGTTAAAATAAATTACCACTGAGTTTGAATTTCAAATGGAACTTACATTAGCCAGTGGTGTACTTAAGTTTAAAGCGACCCCTAGCGTTGAAATTGGTTACGCTATTGGCATTGGCTCTTGCAACTTTACATGTGTATAATATATTAAAAAATATAAGCAATCACGCCTCTCACTCAGAGGGGTAGGCAGAGACAACGAACTTCCATTTAGCACGATCCTCTTTCGCCTATTTTACATCCATATATCTACGCATACGTGCTCGTTGGTCAAGGGTACTCTTAATCTAATATATCGCCAAATTGGTTGATAAACTTTCGTCTGGGGCGTCCCTTCGCGACTCTGCCGTTCATTTCTGCAACATACATTTGCTTTGTCCTCTCTGTCCCTCTCTCTATCCATGACCAAACCACCGAAACATTCCTTTCTTAATTCTGGTCACGACATTGCAAACCACACTTTTCTCTCACCCCTTCAGACCTAACATACTCCTTAATCACCGTATTTGTACAGCATTTATTCTACTCTTGTGTTTCTTCTTATTTTACTTATATATTTTATTAAATAATAAATAATAATCAATAGATAAATAGAGATTGCCGTTGTGCTTTGTAGCAATCCTTGTGGGCCTATTTTCAGCAGTGAACTTGTCAAAGGCTGTGATGATGATAATAACGATGATGAAGACAACGCATTTACAAAATCTTGTGTCATCTTATGCTCCGACAGAATATCAGCGCTACGGTAACTCTGTTACTGTAGCTGCATACTGAGTCGGTGGAGTTTATGTTTCTGAAATCCATTTTTAGACATATTGTTTCTTACAAGTTTTTTTTTTGTTAAAGTAATGTTTTGTAAAATTAAGTTACAACAATGAATGAATATGTTCTTTTTTGCTTATATGTACTTGTTTCACAATTGTTATTTTCAATTTTATTTATTCATTCCTTGTCACCAAGTGACCACCATCGTAAGTATAAAGTTATGCTCTTTATTCTTTCTTTCAAAAAATTTATATTTGCCCGTCCTTAAAATTTTGCCGCCCTAAGCTATAGCCCAATTAGCCCTTACGTGATTACACTTCTGAGTAAGATTAGTGCAAAAACGCAAGCTCTGTGCTAATTACGCTTGGTGACATGGTAATAAGCTAATGAGTGTGTCACCGTATCAGTTGGTATCGCCGCAGTGAAATCGATATCAAATTTTACGGTTTTCACGTTATTATTAGTTCATTGACATTTAATTTGTTAACGCGTGCTGACATTTGTAATCGCACATACATTTTGAATGACCAGCGACGCGCTCCGGTTTCGCTTGGATGGTATAAGTTAATGTGGCGTTATTTAGATTTAATTTATTTTGGAATTTAAAAATAAATAAATAATTATTTTTTAAAACTAAAACCGTCCTTTTTTCGGATAGAGTATAGCCTAGATCCATCCTGGTATTACTCTTTATCTGTTGGTAAAGTTACATCGTAATCGGTTTAGCTATTTCAAAAATTTGCCAGGGCAGACAAACAGACAGACAGACGGGTATTTTGTAAAAATGGTTATTTATCTTGAAGAACCTCATGAAGGTTATTAGAAGCCAGTTATTCTAATATAACAGACAGTCACTTGAATTTTATTTATATTTATACATGTATTGATTATCAGTTTTAGAAAATAAAAATAGAAATTTACTTATCAGAAAATTTACCTTTAGTCCCCCGGTTTACATTTTGAGAAGTGACAAGTGCGAGTGGCGAGTGACAAGTGCGTATTTATTCCCACTTATCACTTGTCACTTATCGCCTGTTCACTCTCACTAAGCACTTGTCATTTGTCAGTTGCACTTGCCACTGGCACCTGTCACTTCTCAAAATGTAAACCGGGCCCTATCGTTACTGTTAATCAAAGTCCACTGCTGAACGTAGGCCTCCCTCATAGATTGCTTTATAAAAAGGCTATTTGCCAAAGTTGGCACGTTTTGCAAGCGGATTGACAACCGCAGTTTTTATTTTTAAGTTGTTATTGGGAAGGAGATCCTGCCCGTCTTCTGGTTATTTCCCTCTATCACCTCTTACGAGACCCACGCGGCAATATGGGGGTAGTGGATATACTTTGATTATAGTTTATTTTAGACTACTTTGGAAGGATAAAGGTAAAAAAGCCAGTATAATCATGAGATCTTTATCATCATCATCATCATTATTACAACCCATCACCCCAAAAAACGCCCCATAAAACTGATCCTGAACATATGCATGCACCGACTTCCTGTATGTTATACCAGGTCTTCAGTCCATCTAGTTGAGGGTCGTCCTACACTTCGCCTAACGGTACGAGTCTGCCACTCTATAACCTTACTTCCCTTGCTTACTTTTATCTAATCCCTGCAATTCAGCGGAAAAATCTAGAATTCGAAATGCTTCTAGACTTAAACACAATGACATTAGGTGGTACGATAATCTTTGTAATTACAACAAATTAAAACTCTAGCAATTAAACTGTCGTTTACAAAATTACACTGCGCAGCGTATGACTGTGTACATACCATTCAATTAAAATTGTTTACTGTGCAAAGAACAAAAAAATCTGTGATCCATTCTTGGTACACGTTTTTACAACCAAATTCTTGAAAATATAGAGTGTCCTCCGCCAAGCTTAAAAATTTATTAAACAGAGATTGTATAAAAAGGGTTATTATAATGTTAAGGAATTTTTGATGATAATAATGATGATAATAACCTCTGGAAATGAGGTGTTGATTATGAGTTAGTTGTGTAACATATAATATATGATTGTAAACAGTACTTTTTTTTTCAAAATAAAATGTCCCGCCAAATTTCTCGCTGGTTCTTCCCACAACAGAGGTATTTCTCAAACCTGTGGTAAATTATACACAAGGGTGACTTTCAGTAAGTATTATCTATATCCTACTAGCGATCCACCTCGGCTCCGCACGGGTGATCACGTTTTCTGGATCTCGACAACAGCGCCCCATACCGGGTCCAATAATCTAAACCATCCATGGACTCATTCCAACACACACAAAAAATTTACATCTATGCTCATTTTAGAATCAAAATGCGATGCGTTATCACCCCTGTGGACTAAGATTGAGTGCCTCGTTTCCAGTAGAAACGCTCTCCAGTTCTTTACACTCAACATACGAAACACAGCAGCATGGATCTGCTATTATATAGATTATAAAAATATAATTTCGTTGTATTGACGCGACACTTGCTACTGGATGGATATGTTTGTACTTAGCGACTTAATGGAAATCGTCTTGTTTTGTTTTATTTTGTGTTATAAGAAACGTAGGAGCTGAAAGTCATCAATCTTTTGCGGTGAACGAACCGTCCGCGTCAAATTGTTTTTTTTTTTTAGTTTTAATAACACGTCTCTTTCGTCGGTGTAATTTGGTGCTCTCCGAGGTAAATTATTAAAAAGTTTTACTTAAATATGTTTTTGGTTTTTATAAGCTTAGAGACCCACTGATGATAATGCGATTGTGTTACTCTGGTGGGAATCGCGATTATCTTCGTGTTGAAGTTTTCCGTTTAGTTACTTTGTATTATGTGATGTATCGATATAATTTACTAGCGATACGATCGGGTTTGGCACGGGTCATTTTTCTGGATTTCTGGATCTCAACAACAACGCAATTCCCCGGGTCTAACTGTGAATCTGAACCATTCAGGGAATCAATCAAACACACAAAAAAATCATCAAAATCGGTCAAGAATTTTCGATTTTTTTGAGACTAACGCACGGCAATTGATTTTTATAGAAATAAATTTAAACGTTAAAGTCAAAACCTATATACGTCCCACTGCTGGGCACAGGCCTCCGCTCATTTCTGAGAGGGTTTTAGGGCAAGGAATAGTCCGCCGCGCTGCCCCAATGCGTGTTGGCGAACTTTAACATGTCTTCGAAATATTTTCAAATAGATTTGTATTTATGTAAATGTAATATTTGTATAGTTATTATTATTCTGTAAAATTTTAAACATGATTAATTTTGTGTACTTATCAAATATCATTTCTTTTTATATTATATTTTTATATTGTTACACCTACGTCAAATTCTCACCACTCCATAGTTTTACTGGTAGAGGAAATCCTAAAGTATTGTCCTTTGTGTTTTTTTTGTAATAGGTACGGATGCAATACAGAATAAATAAACATCGATTATAAGCAGATGGGTCTTTACTCATCTCACCTTAGTTTACGAAATATTATAACAATTAAAAATATAATGTATTTGCTGAGTGATTATTATAGTTAAACGATTTCCAGAACATTAGAGTAACTCTTAATATTATATTTTTCGAATCTTTTCATTCAAGGCAAACCTACACGTTTTAAACTCGCGTAGATTATTCGATAAGATCGGTGGGAATTGTGAATTCGAATTTGTTATTTATAAAACAAACTTCTAGAATCGTATTTTTGTATCTTTAATTAAAAAGCTCTATCGTCAAAACAGTAATTAAAAAATAATCGACTGCTTAAAAACGTTTTCTGAAGAGAAAAACATTTTGTAGTTTATGTCACTCTTACAATTAATAATTTGACATATGCGGTAATAACAACACCGCATATGTCAAATCCATCAAGTTGTATAGGCTACAGAGCATGCCAAAGAAATAGACTTTAATACAAATATATTTTATCACACTTGGAGTCACGCTGCAGATAATATGTATTATGATTTTAGCACGAATAGGTCGGTTCAACTGGCGAAAGACCATACTCTCACATAATACCAGCGTGAAATAACAGCTCAAGGCTGATGTGTTTCGTATGATGAGTGTAGAGACCCGGAGATCCTTTTTACTGGGTTCAAAGCATTCTTTCCTAGTATTCAGGGGTGACCACGCAAGTGCATTTTGATCCTTAATCGGGGATAGAATCACTTACCATCAGATATACTATGTGCTCGTTTGTCAACTATATTCTATAAAAAAGATGCAGATACGATTCTCGAGCCTTCGATTGGAAAGCTGATAAGACCTATATCTATGTGGGAGGCCAATTTGCAGCAGTGGACGTGTTGGACGAGCCACTTATCATGAGCTGATCTGTAAGGACGTTTGTCAAATTAATAAAAAATATTCTTATGACCAAGATGGGATATCTAGTTATTAACAGGAGCGTCTCACACGTACCACCACACCACATCACGTGGGTGGGTGCATTTTGTATTGGAAATGAATAGTATAATTTACATGTACATCACATGTACACATTTTGCAGTCATTATCAACTGCATGAGTGATACCGACCGCAACACAACCGCTATGGAACCACGTCGCAACTACACTACGGGTTCCGCAGCGACATTATTCACACGGTGACCACATTATGTCGCTGCGATGTGGGGTGGTTGTGGTATGTGTGGGTCGACTCATAAAAGAATCTTTCCTTCTCAACACTCAATATAATATGTTACTGTTACACCATCACAGCATATTAAAGTTCACTGTTGAACATAGGCCTCCCCATGGATTGCCTCCAAGGGGGGATATCTTACATAGTTGCCACGCGTGGCAAGCGGGTTGACAACCGCAGTTTTTATTCTTTAGTTGTTATAAAGGAGACGCTCCTGCTCATCTTCTCATTTGTCTCCCTCCGTCGCGTCTTACGACACCCACGGGATAATATGGGGTGGAACTACACGGTAATGTACGTACTTACTTACTTATCTTCACGCACAATCCCTAACGGGGTAGCCAGAGAGAACAGATCGCCAAGTGTCACGATCCTTACATACCTTCTTTCAGGTTCATTAACTTTGTAATGTACGTAACAATAAATAATTACAATATTGTTTGTTTAAATGTTATAACATAAATTAAACAAACAAAACATAATAATACAACGTTTATTGCCTCTAAAGTACACGTTGGTTATTACACGCTATTTTTAATATAGTTTTTTCGCCTTGTCAATATTACTTAGGAAGAATACCGCCAAGCTCTAAGCGCCATCATCTCTACACACATATAAATGAAATTGAAATGTTTGTCGGTAATATTCAAATGACATGTTTCTATTAAGCTTAGGGGATTAATTGCATGATATTAAGACTTAAATAACTATTTATAAAATGTCTATTCGAGATTATTTTCAAAATGGCTGAAACGATTGTGATGGAGGTTTAATAACGGACATTAAGCAATGCCAGGAGGGATTTAGGTCTAGGCTATATTTTATCCGAAAAACTTGTGAGATTTTACTGAAGGTAGCCGGACCAACTATGACATTGGGACGTCAAACATCTCAGTCCCCCCTTGACCATGGGTACTGTAAAGTACCCGAAACGTCGGGATAATAATAAAAATAAATTAAAGTAATTAAAACGCGATAAAATCCGTAAATAGTAGTTTTATTCATTGTGAGATTTTAACAATTTATTAAATAAATGGTCTTTAATTATCTTAAATCTAAATAAGATATATCTA
This sequence comes from Parnassius smintheus behrii, assembly GCA_036936625.1. NCBI lineage: Eukaryota > Metazoa > Arthropoda > Insecta > Lepidoptera > Papilionidae > Parnassius > Parnassius smintheus. The sequence goes on from JAUPFT010000006.1 coordinate 7,133,568, forward strand.
TAATAGATCCTATCTAGGCGATGCCAGGGCGGTTCATAGTCGACAAAATACGTTTTTTTTTTAAATTTCTTAAACTTGATAATAAATCGTAACGAGCGAACATTAAAATGAAAAAATACATGGCGGCAGTCGGCAACGATTACTCGGAACTGGTTTTCCAATAAGATGCTCTTAACGTCAGACGAGCAGCCGAAAAATTGATTATTGCTCTACGGGAACCGGCCCTTACAGTTTAAGACATTTATTTCTCAAAAAGAATACAATTCACTTGTCTTACCTTCTTACTTGTAATTAATTGCAAAAACCTTGGTAATTATTTCTTATTATTCGAGGAGAATTACCCATTTGTTCTACAAATTTAATTTAATATCTCGAATATGTTACAAATTTGGCATGAAGCAATTTTAAGTGCTGATTTACCACGTGCTCGAAGGTGAAGGAAAACATCGTGAGGACATCTGCAGGTCTGACAAGCAAGAAGCGGCAGACCCTTCCCTAAAACCCTCTCAGTAATAAAAGAAGGCCTGTGCCCAGCAGTGGGACGTATATAGGCTGTAACTTTAACTTTAACATGTAGTTCACAGTTCTAATGGCACCATTTTTATGTGTTTCATTCGTGTTTGTAATTTGGCTCTTGCTAATCATATCATAATCGTATAAATAAGAAAAAAATCGATCATTGTATGAATAGACACTTCCTATTAATTTATTGATAGTAAAGACTATGAAAACTTACATTTATTAATTAAATAAACAAAACAAAGCAAATATATGTTGCAAAAGTGAATGGAAGAGTCGGAAGGGGACGTCCTAGGCGGAAGTTTGTCGACCCAATTGGCGATATACTAAAAATGGGCCAAATTAAGAGTACCCTTAACCGACGGGTATGTATGCGTAGGTATATGGATGTGGAAGAGGCGAGAGAAGTATGTCAGGATCGTGCTAATTGGAAGTCTGTAGTCTCTGCCTACCCCTCTGGGTGACAGGCGTGAGTGTTTATGTTATGTTAAATAAATCAATTATTATTTGTAATATAGGTAACCAGGGATGTGTGCGTACTGTTATATGTACTACTGGCTGTGCCCGCGACTTCGTGCGCATAGTTTTTTTAAAGTAATTTTTATTTATAAAAAGTAAATTTCATGGTTTTAAGTTTTTGCGCGGAACCCTAATTCTTTGTCTAATATTAAAGTTACTCCTAATAATATGAGCTATTTGCCAGTGGTAGTTCCATAAAAATCAGTCAAGCCATTTTACAGGTTACATTGTACAGACAGGCAGACAAACATTTTAAAAATGGTTTTTTGTTATAAGTATCGTAATATATACTTTCATACGTAGTAAAAAGCTTTTATTTTGACATTACAAACAGAGCGTCTCGTTAAGAATATAATAAGAAACAATTTTAATGTAAATAATTAATTAACTCCAGTTGCGCGTTGGAGCTGACACGCGCCCTTTTTCTTATTAAATAGGTTGTACTTTAGGAATAGACCCATTTAAATTTGGAGAATAAATTACATTCTTAATTGTGACAAAATAGGAGATTAATTTTTTATGTAACTATTAGAGACGATATTTGAGCTTATTCTAAGTCCGCTCGAAAGGCTAAACCATTTAACGTGTAGTAAAAAGTCAAACATGACATTGACATTCATTTTACAATAGAATATAATATAATATAATATATAGTGACAACGAACACACAGTCTAACTGACAGTAGTAAATGTTATGGCCCATAGACATCTACATTCACGACTAAGAACCAAATTGCAGGTACATTGCCACGCCTAAGGACTAATATGAAATGCATTGTTACCAGTGAAAAGAGTCTTGGGTTCTCTACACTCACCACGCGAAACACAGCTGCGCAAAGCTGCTATTTTACGCTTGTATTACTCGTACATACAGCTTGTAGTTCTCATACCTAAACAAGCGGACGAGGCAATCACAAAGCAAACTCCATTAACGTCCATTTTGGTGTAAACCGCGGCCTTATTTCTCATGAAAATGTTTATTCCCTTAGAGAGAATTACAAACTTTGTCTTTACACTTACTCTATCTTTTATTATTTTGGGATTTTTTCAATTTAAGTTATTTTGAAACGTCAAGTATGAAAATGAAGTAGACAAGAAAATATTACACTTTTTCATATTGAATATGTAAAAGTATCTGAACTTCCTGAACTACAGTCGTAAGATATTGCCTACGATTGCCGATCACGTGATCCCGGATTCAAATCCAGGTTGGGTCGAAATTAGTTATTGGGTATTTGAGTCGAAAAATTCTCCGTGGCAGCCCAGAGTCTGTGTGCGGTGTTTTACTCTCCCGCCTCGGACAGCAAGTAAAGCCGTTGGTCCTACGTGTGTCGGATTGCCGTTCCATCGGTCTATGAAATGAATGCAATAGCAAACGCACATTTATGTTTGCTCACATACTGTGCAATATTATCATGAGGGCTAGTCTCCGTTCATACTTGCCACCGAAATTCAGTCTGGAGGATATTTTATAAAATGATTGTATCCAATAGTTTAAATGTGAATTTTACGTGCAGCTACATTATGGTTGTAGTAAAATGGGTCGGCTCGACCGGGGAAGAACCATGCCCGCACAGAATACCAGCGTAAGGAAATGAGGCTTTAAATCTTAGTCATCAGCGGTAACAACGCATCTGCATTTGATTCTTAATTGAGGGGGTCTATGGGCCACAGCATTCACTTTCCATCAGGTGGACTGAGTGCTCGTTACCCTTATTCTATAAAAAGAAAACCTAGGAAAATACTGACAGAAATATTTACGATCATGTCTTTGAGACGGAAACGTAAGAATTTCCCTGTATAGGGGTCATTGTTCCTACACTGGTAAGTCCGTCTGATTGCATTTAAAACTCGTATGTAACATACAGGCAAAGGGAGGACGCTGTCCGACCTAGCGTCCGTACGTAAGTATTACAATGTGGTACAGGATCTACCGTTCGTTCGAGGGTAGTGAACTTTCGTTCAGATTGTAAATCCATTTTTAAATCATACAATTTTTATTTTTTTTAAAATAGAAGTAAGAGTGTCAAACTAGCAAATAATAATGTCCTCCAGACCCAATATCGGTCACGGTGGCCAGCCTCAACGGGTAAATAGCCATGTACGTAGAACAGGATTGTAGTGCTGGGTGTATAAAGAGGTACTGAAATCTAGGTTACCCCTTTTATTACATACGTATATAAATACATATAACTAAATACTAACAAACGTAATGGACATACACATATAAATAAAATAGTAATGAGAATTATATTTAGTTGATTCGTAAATAAATTTAACAAGTTATATTTCGCAATAAGGCAATAGATTTTCTTTCACAGCCTCTACGATTTAGCCGAGTCTTGTTAACTACATCGTATTATTAAGTGACCTCAATACTAAATATCAAGTATGTTATTAAAATAAATTATCTGTGAACATTAGTTATTTTATACTTAGCTGGTTGTACGAAATAATTTGATCTTAATTTGTGGGTCATTGCTCTCACCCCTTAGAGTGTTAGCATAAACGAATTAGGTCGATCTACGTTCACAGTTAACAGCATGTTAGAGACATCTTTATGCTATCATAACCCGGCCTAATCATTCTGCAACCTACTGGGATGTTTTCAATCAACTGCCTTATTTAGGGCTGTGATACGCCGGAAAGGTGATATCGATATCAAGTTACATAATTCTTATTAATAACATTTTTGTCAATCATCATCAAATCATCATCAAATGCAGTCCTAGCTGTGCTCTAAGCTACCATTATGCGAGTACTGATTATACATATAGACTGATTTCCGTCAGCATTACTGAAATTGTAAATCACAATTTTAATTCCTGTTTTACTGGGTTATGACGGTGAAAGAAAGCTTCGTGAAGAAAACAGCATGTTTGAGAAATTAAAATA